>VWZD01012711.1:147389-159610 GCA_013396695.1 Sakesphorus luctuosus
AAAAAACTTCTTTGCAGAGAGAGTGCTCAGGCATTGGAATGGGCTGCCCAGAGAGGGGGTGGATTCCCCATCCCTGGAGGTTTTTCAGCTGAGCTTGGCCGTGGCACTGAGTGCCATGATGTGGTAAAGGGACTGGAGTTGGCCCAAGGGTTGGACTTGATGATCTCGGAGGTCTTTTCTATGATTCTATGATTCTATGAGTCTATGATATTCAGAAAGGATCATTCACAGATTTTTTCAATGAGTTTAAATTTACCTCCAGCAATATGTGTTGTTTTTTTTTAAACTTACAAGCACCTGATCTGCCTAATCATGAAACTGCTCTGGTAGAAAATCAGCTGTAGAGTTGAAGCTTCATTCCATTTACAAATTCCTTGCTATATAATTTGTAAGCTTTATCCTTTCCCTGCTGTAGAGTTTCTGCCACGTTTAACGTGGAGTTGACAGAGACTTCAGAGCATCAGCATTTGTTCAACTATGCCCAAAGCCTCAACTCATCTTGTCATTGAAAACTTTGCATTCAGCCTCTCAGTTACTGCCTGATGTGCTCCCAACCTCCCTTTGCACCCTGCCCCTTTCTCCTCCCACAGAAAGCCCTGCAGATACAGACAATAAAGACTCTGTGCTATTTCTAGCAAAGGTCAGTAAAGCCCTTTTTAGTATTTTTGTACTTAAAGAATAATTTTGAGAAATCATTATCCCCCTTACTTGGATGGTCTTTCTCAACATGAAGCTGTGACTGTGAATCACCTCCCTGTTTGCAGGGGCAGCTCTGGCAGCTGAGACAAAAGGGACCTTCCTGCTGGAGGGATGTGTTCCCCTGGCAAGGCTGTGGCTGGTGCCTGGGCACTCCTGGCACCTTGGCACATGGGGCAGTTATTCCTGGACCATTCTAATCTTTTTATTTCATTTAATTGTAAAATTCTTCAAATCCTGTTCCCCATCTGGGCTGTTGCAGGGTTTTCCAGGGCATTGGTAAATGTTTTTATTTCCCCTCAGTGAGTAGAGCCCCTTTTCCAAGTGTAGCCTTTCCCCTGCAATCAGACCTGCAGAGCTTTCATACCCACACACTGGAACACGCAGGAGAAAATGTGCAAAGCCAGTGCAGGAGGAGTGAAAGCTCTTAAGTGTATGTTGCTCATTAATTAGTCAACACAGTCTCCAGCTGCCTCTCTCATTCAAGGCTGTTTTCCTTTGCTTTCCCTGTTTTTCCTCCCCATTCCCACCCCTGGGAAAACCAGTTCCATACATGCAGTTGCTTTAAAGAGATTTCTGCTGTGTCTCTGGTATCACCTCTACCAGTGCTCCACATAAAACCAGAGAGCACAGGCTGATTCCTGTTCTTTGGAACCATTTATAATGGGGGTTTTTTGCCTTTTTTTTTTACCCACTGTTAAATTTATTGGTATTGCACAGGGATGTACTTTTATATGGACAGAACATCATAAATGCCCTCACAGCTACATGTGTAAGAAATAGGATGCTGGGCACTTGAGCAGAAAACAGATATAATAAAGTCATGTTATCCAGCTAGAAATGTGTTATTTGTGTTATAAGGGAGTTCAATTTTTCAGGGCTGATCACCTTTAGGAGCTCTACACATTATGTTAAAAATAATAGGAGTTTGACCCCCTAAACTAACCATAGGTGCTAATGTATAGATGAAGTGTATAAATGTGCAAAGGGAGTGTTTCCAGAGCCAGGAAAATAATTGGGATGCAGCCAGAAAAAGGAACTTGTATCCTTTGTAATAGAGTAACTGTAAGTGTATAACCTGTAACCTTTCATCAGGGATCTGTACCAGCTGCTGCCATTTCTCAAAAGCATCAAGACCCCAATGTTGCCATTTCCCTGAGCATAAAGGGCTGTGTGTTGGCATCAACGCACCCAGATGTACCTATTCACACTGCACAGTAACATTGCTCCTCACTTTAGGTAAAAGCTGAGGTGGTTTGAACAGTAGCTGAAGGCTGAAACACTTCTGGATTATTCCACTTATCTTGCTTCTCAGTTTAAACACCATATTAGACAGAAAATACTTTGGAGGTTCATGTAGAACATTTTGCTGTGGTGTCAAATGGTGACACAGGAGGGAAGTTGAATTGCTGTGCTTTTAAACCCAGTTCTGATAAGGGCCCAACCAGCCTCTCAGTGTCCCATTCAGAAGTGCTTTTGGATTGTTTATGTCTTCTTTCACCAAATTTCTATGAAGGACAATCTTGAGCCATCTGGTGCCTATTTAATTTTTAACCACCTCTCACTTGGAATATTTCTTTCTTTATACTTATTTTGTCTTAACAAATTGGCCATAAGCTAAACTGCACCATCTGTGACTTCCAGTAAATACAACTGTTGCTAATGAAATTACCCAGCTTCATCATTTTGATTTAAATGCATTGCCTGCTTTTTCTATGACCTTTCATTGCTTGCCATCAAATCACAGCTTTCACACATTTAGATACACACTCATGTAGGTCAGGCTTCAGGAATAAATCTTCTCTGTGAAGCTCCAGAAGCCTGGCCAAGCTTGCTCAGCAGGCTGGCACGAGCTGCCACAGCCAGGGCCATGCTAAGAAATCATTATGGCATTTGTGACCGTGCAGCTCAGGGGCTGAACTCAGTGTGTGCCATGCTCCAGGGCAGATCCCCTGCCATGGGACCAATTGGTCACTGTTTCTTCTTCTCTTGCCTCCCATTTGTTTGACTGACTGAATTAATGATTCTGGATGCACTAGCCCAGTCTTTTGGCTACCCTGTCTCTTATTCAATCACAGGACAAAACTGAGCAGATTGAACTGAGGGAAGAGATTGGGACCCTTATCTTAAGGAAAAAGAGCAGGAAACAGAGAATCAGTGGAAAGTTAGTGGTGGAGGATAGGGGTATATCAGCACAGAAATTATTTATAAAGCATTTTATGTATCAAAGTAACCTGGTGGGATTCATTTGGACCCAGTGGATTCCACTCCCTCACCCTCCTCAGGTTAAGCTGGTCAGGCCTTCAAGAACTGCACCTCAATTGGCATCAGAAGGAGAAGATAGAGGTGGAATTTCCTTAGTCAGAGTGGGATTTACCCCAGCAGGGGTTCACCCAGTAAGACAGAGACCATTTGCAGGGTCTGCAACAGTTTTCATTGGGAGCAGAGTTGTCTGAGACCAACAAAGACTCAGAGATGTAGCCCTGAGGAGTTGACAAAAGGAAGGTGTTTCAGAGGCACAAGCAGCTGTTTTGGAGGTCCCTGAGATGGGTTCAATAGGGGTGCCCAAGTACCACCCTGAAATGGTTGTCCTGATGGGACATGGCTGAAGACAGACTTTCCAAGCCACATCCAGAGACACAAACAGTGTTATGGGATCAGCTGCTGGAAACACCAGAGTAAGAACAGGTGTGAGTACAGCACACTCCTACTGTACTCAACCTTCTCCTCAGAAAACCAGTCCCATGTATCACAGAAATCATCTTCCATCATTTCCATGAGGCAAGGCCATGAGGAGGTAAGGTATGAAGGCTGGAAGGAGGAAGGAATGAGCAGCCACGTTCCCAGGTCACAGATATTCCTGCCTTGCTGCCAAGCCACAGGTTTGCACTGGTTTGTGACCCCTCTGCCATGAGTGAGGAGCTCACAACCCTGGTGCAACCTGCAGTCCAAAATGAACCTTTATTTCCAGTTACTGGGGTGAAGAATAAGGTAAATCAATTTAATACTAAGAATATGAGAACTGAGTCGCTGAGGCTGCTCCCTTTAAGTAAGAGGAACAGCCAACAGAAAACTTGCAGAGCTAAAAGCAGAGTCCATATTTAATAATTTCTCAGAAATCTAACCCCTAGCCAGCCTTAGAAACGTAATGGCACCAAGGGAAGCTCCTCTGTCCATTTATGCTCCCCACAGCAGGTGCCTGTCAGGGTTGCCCCAAAGGGCCAAGGCACGCATGGGGACAGCCTGGGATATGGAACCCACCTCCCCAAAGCATCCTCTGCACCCCTTCCAAAGGGCCACAGTTTTGTTTAACCCCCACTCAGTGCCTGTTCAGCACATCCCTCTGGCTGCAGCACTAATTGGGGGGGCACAGCCCCCTCTTCATCAAGCTAATGACAGGTGATGTCATCGAGTGCTGCAGCAGGAGAGGTGGCCTGGGGGGCTGTTGGGGTGGGAGGGGGGTCATGTTTATACAGAGAGGCACCTTTGGGTCCAGTGGCAAAGGCAAACAGAATAAAAGCAAATGGAAACTGCACTGGTGTTTATTGTAAGGTATCAGAAGTAGGTACATTTTGTTAGGAAAAGGCAGGGCTTTTGCAAATCTGCTTGGTGGTTTCTTCCTGTCGAGAAAGGGAAATCACCCTGGCAAACACACTTTCCAGTTTTATTTAAACATCCAAGAAGCCTGGTAATGTCAGCCAGTCTTTGCTGTTCCTATTTCCTATTTTCAGCACAAAATGCATTGTTCTATTGCTCCCAAAACAGCTGTCAGTGCAAACTACAGGTGAACACACTTTATTTGCTTACTACACCAGCACAATCCCAAAAGATGCTCATAAAAAATTAGAAAGCTTAATAATTCATTAACCAAAAAGCACTTTTTGCTGTAGATTCAAGGCAGTACTTTAAGGAGAGCAGTGAAGGAAAAGCATTCATACTTTATGTCTGGAATTAAGTATATTATATTGGAGTTGGACTAGATGATCTCTAGAGGTCCATTCCAACCCTAACAATTCTGTGATTTTGGCAGAGCAGGAATTTTCATGAAGTCTGGCAACATGAAAGCTTCTGTAGCATCAAGCTGATATGCAGAAACAAGACTGTAAAAGAGAGCAGTAAAAGAAGAGAACAGAAAATCTGTGAAAGACCAGCACTGTGCACTGGGGAAGACTTCCAGAGGCTGGCAGATACTTTAGTGTACATCCCAGGGAAACTGTTAAAATCTCCAGAATACAAGATGCTCTATGGCTACCAACAGATAAAAAGATTCCTATGTATTTAAAGTAAGAGCTGAGCTTTAAAAAAGAAAGTGGAGACTCCAGCCAAAACTGCATATAAATCAAATAGACTCAGCTTTAATGAGAGAGAAGGTATTTAAAAAATCAAAAATGGGCCAAATGCTTAGTGCAAACACTGAGAAAGTTCCTCAAGTTTCCTCCTGCAACCCCTCCTGCATGTGGGTGCAATGTTCAAGAGAGAATCACAAAAAGCCAAGCCAGGATTATAAACTAAGTCTTAATAAAGGGAAATGGTACATTTTGGGCTGGAAGAAACACAGCAAAAGGAATTTACTGCTGCAACTGCCTTGCTGTGAACAGGCACCAAGACATCAGAACCCCTGACCAGTGTGGGTTACACGTGTTCTAATCCACATCAGCGTGTCACCAACTGATAACAGGGAATCAGGATGGGATTTGATACTTGCTGGTTGATGGAACTGGGTTTGCTGTAGGAGATAAGGTTGTGAGAGCCCCTTCCCACAGCGAGGGCACAGCTAAACCTGCCTGCTCCCAGTTCCCCACCAGTTCCCCACCAGTTCCCCACCAGCTGGATGTGTTTCACAGCACCCTCGTGTTACCTGGATGGAACAGGGTGACATTTGAACTCTCCCAGCCCATGGGGAAATAAAACTCCACAGATTTCTTCAGAACTGTAATTTTTTTTAATAGAAAAAAATACTAATCTCATTCAGTAATTCCCTGGGAGATTCAGAACTGGCTTGTCCTGCAGCCACAAGACTGATATGCATCCAGCTGAACAACAAAGTACTGTGTGATCAATTGTATTTTATCTGCACATTCGAGTATCAAACTGTTTATCATCACACCCAAAGAGGGGAAAAAAAAAAGCTCTCCAAAAAGAACCTCAAGTAATTAGAATGATCCAAGAAGAATCAGAAACCCAAATATCCCAAAAGCAGTTACAAACAGCTATTTCTATGGCAAAAGTTATTTCATGAAAGTCATTATGCAACTATTTCTGTATAGAGTTTTAAAATTAGGAAGCAGTTTAAGAAGAGAGTGTAGGGGAAGATTAAGCTGTGTCTTGTTATTTGAGGTATTTTATGTAAAAACCTGAAGGCCTTTGGTCTCTCATCCTGAGGTTTCTGTGTGAGGCAGGTTTGTATCTGAGATTGATGGCACACAGGAACCAAATATTGCCTCAGCATCACAGTTTTTAAACAGATTCTGTATTTCACCCCACCCTTTTCTATAACCATCCCCCTATGACTGGAACAGGTATAGATAGAATAATTAATTACCCCTAGAAACATATTTGTTGAAGGCAACACAGACTCCAGCTCTGAGTTTAAGAAGTGTATTTGCCGGTACCTTTCCCTCTTAACCTTTAACTTCCAGTCCTGTTAAAAGTTCTAAGTTTAGAAATGGAAGTCTTCTCAACATACATTTTCTCACTACTTAATGAAAGTTTGAAATGGCCCAACAGTGTCAGAGCTGGCATTTAAAAGGTCAAGCACTCTGACCTTCAATGAGAAGGAAAATCTTTCCCTCAAAAAGCTCAGCATAAACATTATTCCATCAACATCATTTTTTATAGTTCACAACATTCATTTTAGAAGTTTGGTGTCCGGGCTTTATTAGTTTTCTTCTAATTCCCACTCATATTCATAAGTGACTTACAGCTTACATTACTTCTGATGTTAAAGTTTTACTTCTTAATTCTTCCCTTTACCTTATGCCAATGTATTGATACAGTAGAGACGCCATACAGGAGAGGTTTAAATTCACACTGCAAGTTAAACCACCAAAACAAACCCATTTTGATTCAAACATCAACCTGGAACTTTCCTATTAACTCAGTCCTCAGTTTTCTGGGTTTTAGCTGCACAAAGTGGGCTCAGTGTTTGTCAGGAGAGATCTGAGGAAATCCAGTCCATGTGGCTGCACTGGTGGTGTGTCCAACCCAGGGATTGGAGACCTGGAATGCACCTCTGGGCATCATCCTGGACTTGGAAATTCACCAGGTTTATCAAAAATGAGCAAATTTGTTCCTGCTAACATTCACCTGCATCTGTGCAATTAATCACCTTACTCACTGTATGTCTTCCAGAAATGCTAAAGGACCATAGAATGGATTGGGTTGGAAAAGACTGCCAAGATCATCAAGTCCAACCCTTGGGCCAACTCCAGTCCCTTTACCACATCATGGCACTCAGTGCCACGGCCAAGCTCACTTGAAAAACCTCCAGGGATGGGGAATCCACCCCCTCTCTGGGCACCCCATTCCAATCCCTGAGCACTCTCTCTGCAAAGGATTTTTTTCTGCTCTCCAAGTTCAATTTCCCCTGGCAGAGCTTGAGCCCCCCTGTGCCCCCTTGTCCTATTGCTGAGTGCCTGGGAGAAGAGACCAACCCCCACCTGGCCACAACTTCCCTTCAGGCACTTCCAGACAGTGCTGAGGTCACCTCTCAGCCTCCTCTTCTCCAGCACAAACACCCCCAGCTCCCTCAGCCTCTCCCCACAGCACTTGTGCTCCACTCCCTTCTCCAGCCTCGTTGCTCTTCTCTGGCCCCGCTCCAGCCCCTCAATCTCTTGCCTCAACTCAGGGGCCCACAACTCAACACAACACTCAAGGTGTGGCCTCCCCAAGGCAGAGTCCAGGGGAAGGCTCACTGCCCTGGGCCTGCTGGCCACGCTACTTTGGATCCAGGCCAGGATCCCATTTGGCCACCTGGGCACACTGTTGGACACTGTGGGAATTCCAGATCTTCTGCACAGAATCTACAGGAAAAAAATAATATTTTCCTCCCCCATTTTTTCTGCAAAAAGTTTTTTTTTTCTTCCAGAGAAATTAATGAACAAAGTGCATTTTAATCCCAATTTTTTATAAAATCCCTCACAGTTTCACAACTCTTTCACACTCCTGGTAAATAGTTTTGCTTTTAAAGAGAAGATCATCCTCAGGTAGGATAGACCTACAGCCAGTCAGATTTCAGCTCATGGTGTGGCTGATCCAGACACTTCCTCAGGAGCAGCTTCTCTTTTAAAGCTGCCCCCTTACAGACCCTCAAACTGCCATGCAATATTCCTATTTTGGGATTACATATTTTCACTTGTGGCAGAGAATTAGATCTAGTAAAACACTATTTCTGCTTCAGAAATAAAAGCCACAGAACCTAATCAGAAGTGTGTCTGGTGGTTCTTTTTCAAAGCATCATTTACTCATTATTTGGTATAGAATTCGTGGGGGAAGGCAGTTTGATGTTGAAGTGGGACTTGACTCAGCTTTCAGAAATATAAGCTTACAGTACTTCATCAAGTCTTTTCAGGGATTAGTTTGTCACAAATATATCCTTATTTGCATTTCAAGTTACCTAAAAGGAACTGCTATCAGCGTTTCAAAGTGGATGAAGGCAGACACTTGGTTGGGAGTCAAACATTTGATTGAGGGGGGAAAATATCCATGGAATCAAAGCAAGACACAGAGTCACAACAGCAACAGAACCTGCTGTGCCACGAGTCACCCTGTTGTGCCCTGGCAGGACTCTTCTTACCTGCTGCAGGAGGTGCCAACAGGGGTGTCTCTTGGGACTGAAACCCAAAGAAATCAGGTGGAAGGAGGTTCAGATTCACTGTGCTACTTCAGCAGGTTCTCTTGCCCTCGTGCATCATCTCAGTCCCTAAATATTGTCCCAGGAGCTCTGTCTCACTGGAAGGAGAGCAGGAGGAAGAAAGCTGGTGCCTGTAGTGTCCCCTCACCCTGTCTTCCTTCTGAGAGAGTCTGGAAAGCTTGAGGAGAAAAATATCACAGAAGAACAACCTTCATGTCACGTTTTGTGCTCTGGGTTTTGCTCCTGGCTCTGCCCCAGCAATCCAGGATTGTGTGCTCCCAATGAAAACTATTGCAGGAGCCCTGCAAATGGTCTCTGCCTAACTGGGTGAACCCCTGCTGGGGTAAATCCCACTCTGACTAAGGACATGCCACCTGTGTCTTCTCCTTCTGATGCCAATTGAGGTGCAGTTCTTGAAGGCCTGACCAGCTTAACCTGAGGAGGGTGGTGAGGGAGTGGAATCCACTGGGTCCAAATGAGACAGAAACTCTGTGGGGTCTGTTTGGTTTTCATTTTATGGGGGCTTGATCTGTGGAATCTGAGCACTGTTAATCACCACAAGAATTGTCCCTGCAGTGAGAAAAAATGCAGGATGGGTAACTGAGGTTCTGGAAATGTCACCATCCAGTAAAACATGTACCAGCCTTTCTGTCCATTCCAAAAGTGAAAGAAATGCCTCTACCTTGTCTAAAAGGGGCATTCCAAAATTGAATTCCTAAATGTGAATGACGAATTTGCTCATGGAGGTTGTTATTTCCAGGTTCAGCACACCATGAGTACTGCACAGCAAACAGGACATGAGCCTGTGCCACAAGGATAAAATGAAATGTTGGAAAACTGCTCAACAGAACTTGTTGAGTTCTGAGTGTCCTGCACAGGGAATGAAATGAGGTCTGGAACAAAGGTGTGTAATTACAGAAACAAAAATCCCCTTTCCCATTAGGAGGGCAAACCAAGGCTGAATGGAAACATCTTAATTTTGACATGTTCTAATTTGAACATTTGCCTTTGCGATGTTAGAGATGAAATGAACTCCACTGGTTTCTGTGGAGCTGCAAACCCGCAGAATGTGGCCCCAGTGGCTGGTTCATACCCAGTGGCCACTCAGGGGGTGGGCTGAGGCCACCAAACCAGAGCAAGCAGACTAAAATCACACCCACGGGCACCCACAGAGTGTCTAAGGAGTGAATGGACTCCTTCAGTCTATTCAGCACTACCACAAAAAAAGTTTAGTTTGCAAAGAATTTATCTGGAAAAAGGGAAGTGGATCTGGCAAGAGTTTGACATTGCTTAAGGCATGCACAGGTGGATGAAACTGCAGGCCAGGTCAAAGGAAAGAAGAGATTTATGTTGTGTGCAAAGAAAAGGGCAGAAGAAAAATAGCCGCTCGGGCTGGGCTGCACTGAAGTGAATGAAACAGCTGTTCATACAGGGAAGGAATGGTCAGGTAAGACAGGTTGGAAATAATAATCACAGGGCCATCTGCTGCCCTGGGACTTTGCACCCTCAAGGTATGAAACAAATTTTGTCTTCTAGGAGCTCAAGCAGGGTAGCTGTTACAAGCCTGTCAAGTAAACAATGCCTGAACAGGGCATTGAAGTTACCTGAGTTTTAGGCAGAAGTTTCCAAACTAGTTTAGCTTGCAATAGTAAGGCAAGAGTACGCTGTCCTTTTAACCAGATTATCTATTTTAACCAAATGCTCTGTGAATGCAGAAGAAATACAGCACGTGAAGGGCCACCACCCTTTCAAAAGGATTAACAGCCATTTATTTCATCACTTCCTGAGAAAGATCTGTTCTCATATTGGTGATAACTTTCCATTTTTACCAGGACTTTTTCTGAATGACTTTGACACAGCTTGAAATAGCTGGAATTCACAGGGCAGGTATTTGCTTGACCTCTACTACTTTGTTTCAGACTTCAGAATGCAGCACAGAAGTTATACTATGAGATAAAACCATTTTGAATTAATTATTGCTTCCATCCAAATCATGCAATATCTGCTGCTGTCTTGAGAAGCATGAGAATGTCTCCCTCCATCTCCAGAAATCTGTGTAGCTCTGTAAGCTGATTTTGAGGTCATTATTCATGACCACTTCACTGTAAGCCTGTAAGAGCACAGCAGAGACTCCAGAGCTGCAGTGATACCTTGGGTGGATTACAACGTGGCCAACTGGTCTTCTGCAGCAAAGCCTGTCCCAGGCTGGAGGAGACAGGAGTCTGAGCCCCCTCTCCTGCTTCAGTGGTACAGCAAAGCCTCAGGAGGCTGAATCACAGCTGACAGCCTGAGGGCCTGCAGCTCCTGGTTTTACCTTCCTAATACTCTAATGAACTCAAGAGGTGAAGAGCATAGAGAGTCACAGAATTGTTTAGGCTGGAATCATGGAACTCAACCATTAGCCCAGCACTCCAAGCCCACCACTGAACCACATCCCCAGGTGCCACATCTACACATCTTTTAAATAACTTCAGGGGTGGAGACTCCACCACTTCCTTGGGCAGCCGTTTCCAATGTTTGACAGCCCTTTCCCTGAAGAAACTTTTCCTAATATCCAGTCTAAACCTCCTCTGGTGCAACTTGAGGCCATTTCTTCTTGTTTTGTTACTTGGGAGAAGAGTCTGACCCCCCCTCACTGCAACCTCCTGGCAGGGAGTTCAGAGAGAAAGAAGGTCCCCCCTGAGCCTCCTTTTCTCCAGGCTGAGCCCCCCCAGCTCCCTCAGCTGCTCCTCACAGGACTTGTGTTCCAGTCCCTTCCCCAGCTCCACTGCCCTTCTCTGGACTCGCTCCAGCCCCTCAATGTCCTTCCTGAATTGAGGGGTCCAGAACTGCCCCCAGGATTGATGCAGCCCCAGCTGTGCCAGCACAGGGGATGGGCACTGCCCTGATCCTGCTGCCACACCAGTGCAGGGACAGCCATCGGCCTCCTGCCCACCTGGGCACACCTGGGCTCATGTCCAGCTGCTGTCACCAGCACCCCCAGGGCCTTCTCCAGCTCTCCAGCCCTTCTGCCCCAGAAGCTGGAGCTGCAGGGGGTTATTGTGACCCAAGGACAGGACCTGGCACTTGGCCCTGTTGAACCTCATCCCACTGACTCAGCCCCTGGGTCCAGCCTGGCCAGATCCCTCTGCAGAACCTCCTGCCCTCCAGCAGGTCAACACTCTGCCCAGCCTGGTGTCATCTGTGAGCTGACTGAGCCTGCACTCAATCCTCTCACCCAGATCATTGATAAAGACCTGAACAGAGATATCAAACCCCAAACTATCCTGCACCAGACTGAAATGGCAAATGGAAGAGAAAGGCCAAGAGGTGCCTTGGTATTAACTTCGATAAAGAACAACTGAATGCATTGGTGGGGAAATAGCCCTCTTGGATACCATCATATACTAACATCTGGATATTCTGCACCTGGAGAGCAGCTGTTGAAGACAAACTGACTTCTTTGCCTAAACTGACTTCTTTGCCTAAACTCCCTCTAAAGGAACAGACATTTTGATTCTGTTACCATAACAGTTAAAATGAGCCTGGCTCCTTATTCCTCCCTGTCCCAGTTCAGCAGGTGGGACCAGTTTATCACTGTGTGGGTGTGACCAAAGCTGTGCATTCTACACCCTCTATCCATTTCCCAGGAACTGTTCCCAATGGCCCATTGGCAGCAGCTGCCCAGGGCACA
>VWZD01012711.1:167980-295973 GCA_013396695.1 Sakesphorus luctuosus
CCAAGGGTTGGACTTGATGATCTCAGAGGTCTTTTCCAACCCAATCCATTCTATGATTCTGTGATTCTATTCTAAAGTGCATTTCAACAGGTTGAGTCAGATCCAAGGTATTATAAATGGTGCTTGCTGGTTCTGCACTGACAATAGCAAAGATGGAAACAAATAAAACACACAGATAATTTTGGGGGTTTGAAGTTGGAGGGTTTTTTAAGCTTTGTGGAAAATCTTTGGAGAAATTTACTTATCATGGAGCTGTGACTTAACTCAATGCAGACTTCAAGATGCACAAAATAGAGTTGGGATTTTAAATATAAACTAAAAATATTCACTGCTTTTCTTTATAATGCTTTGAAAGTTCTTAGGAAAATTCTCCAGATAAGCATTACATCTTTTGCAAAAAGGAATAGCCAGCCATCTCCACTTCCTCTGTAGATTAGAACTCTGGTTTAATTCCCAGACTGCTACAGAAATATCTCACAAAGAAGAAAACCAAGTTTAAGCAGTTTGCTGTCCCTACAGATGGCCAATTCAAATGCTCAAACACCCACACAGGAGAAATATAGCTCCAACCTCTCCAGAATACTGGTGTCTTGAGGAGGATTCAGCATTGTCTCATGTTCTCCATTCCACAGGATCATGAGGAGACTAATACACTCAGCAGAATTTTTTTTTTCCTAAAGCTTAATAGGAAATTGTAAGAGGAGCAGGTTGGAGCTAAAATCCAGCTTAGACTCACAGTGATGAGAAAAATCTAATTTCCTGCTCCTGTAATACCTTTTTCACTTTTTCCTTCAGCACCCATTAGGGCAAACCCACTAAGTTTTGAAGGATACAATCAAAGAAAGAAGAGTTTCATGAGCAGATGGTTACCTGGACTGTGGGAGACTGATCACCAGGTTACTGTTCCTTGGTGAGGGAAGATGAGGGAGAAAAGTCTCTTGCTTTGATTTCACTTTTAACTGAATCTGAGCAATTCTGCTTCAAAACAATATGTATCAATATATTTATGCCTTTAATGAATATGCTTTCCCTTCCATTTGCAAAATATTCCATTTATGAAAATTGAACACCACCACAATCTCCTAAACTTTTTTTACATAACAATGTTTGGAAGGCTGACAACAAGTGTGTTGAATTTTTGAGCTGCTTCAGAGAGTTTTGGCTCCATGAACTGATCCATTCAACTTTGCAAGAAATTCTTAAGTTTTAAACTTTTTTTTATCAGTAGGATTGAAAAAGCACATTTCAAACCCTTATAATTCCAGGGTTTTGTGTTGCTGTAATAGGGAACGAGATCTCATCAAGCAATGGGGAGGTCTGGATAGCAGAGGATCAGTTTGTCTTTAAACATGTTTCTTAGAAATTTTGACATAATCCAGCTACTCTCAAGATTTCAGTGAATCCATATGTTTTGATTCAAATGTTGTTCAGAAATTATTATTATATTTTACACAAAACTTTCCAAATAACAGTCACAGAAGTGAGGGGCAAGTGCACAAAGAGGCAGACACATATTTAGTTTACAAGGATCAGCCAAAATGGATGTGTGCAAAGGGATTAATATTTTCTGATGTTTCTGAAACATCAAAGACCACCAACCATCTGTCATCCTTTGTCACTGCCATACTTGCACTGTCAATGCACAGAATCTCTTGAACAGAGATTGGAGTTAACAGTATTTACATTAATTACATTTGATTACTTGACAATTTTAAGCATCAAATGCCAGCCAGGTACAAAAGCACTGCAATGCTGTTTGCCAGGTGGGAAACCAGAGAGTTTAAAGGGGAGGCTTTAAAAGGCACATAAAAACTGCTGCAGGACACAACCCAAAGCTGGGCAGAGTCAGCAGCTGCACAAGAACCCCAAAGCACATTGTAATGCCCAGCAACTCATTTCTCTGAGAAAAGGGAATGCTCCAGTGAACCAGCTGGGAAAGGAAACCTCACATTGCTTTGGCCAGTGGCAAGGTTTGCTCACAGGGGAGAAGGAAATTTCCTTATCTATAAACACTTTTTAGGTCTGAGTTAGAGATACTCTGATAACTCTGTGTTTAAAAAAAAAAATCAACCATAAATGTTTGTAACTTTTTGAATTGCACTTTAGTACAGGAGTGTTGATACCTTTAAAAATATTTTTTAATCTGGAGAAGAGGAGGCTCAGGGGAGAGCTCATCACTCTCTACAACTACCTGACAGGATGTTGTACCCAGGTGGGGATTGGTCTCTTCTCTCAGGCAACCAACAGTACACCAAGAGGGCAGGGGCTTAAGCTCTGCCAGGGGAGGTTTAGGTTGGATACCAGGAAGAAATTCTTTACAGAGTGGGATGGTTGCCCAGAGAGGGGGTGGATTCACCATCCCTGGAGGTTTTTAAGGTGAGACTGGATGTGGCACTGAGTGCCATGATCTGGTAACCAAAGCGGGGTTGGATGAAGGGTTGGACTTGAGGATCTGAGAGGTCTCTTCCAACCCAACTGATTCTGTGATTCTCTGATTCTAAGATATTGCTCATCAGGTGGCTGAGATACCTCCACATGACCATCACTGTACATACATTCTGTACCACAAGTCTGCACTCTCACAGCATTCCCATTTCCAAACTCAACATGGGTTTTATGCTCCATAATACACTGCTCTTGTCAGCTCTTCTTGGAGCTCTCAGCTACCTCATCTGCTATGTCATTTGATGGGTTTGCAAAAGACATAAACCTCTTAATTGCATGTTCTAACACCATCCCTGCATTCCAACACAGGCCACACAAAGCAGTGCTCACCAGCACACAGTGCCTTCAGCACTCACACAGATCTTTTAGCATTTACCAGTTTCAACACACAAGTGATTTCCCCTGTGATCCACCCTTATAACATTTACTGTAACTTCAGGAAAGAAATGCAAGACTATATTGTGCTTCCTCCTCAATTCCATTTTTAGTCCAGAGTAAGTGTTAAAAATGGGGTTTGTAATTGTCTTAATTCTAAAAGGTTTGTCCCAAGCCCTTATCAGCTGTAACAGAATAGGCCTGGTGGAACACTTGAATAACATAATATGCAGGCAATCACTAGTGCTGTGATCTCCACCTGAATGCTTAGAGAGAAGCATGTTTTCTTCTGAAAAGCTGCTATTAGACACATTCAGCTGTGTTGCAAGGGGATGCTATTCTCCTGCCCTGTATTGCTTTGGAGCTCCTGAACTGAATCTATTTCAGGTTCCACTGAAAATGCACAATAAGTCTCTTGACTGAACTGCTGGAAATGCAGGTGGCCCCAGTTCAGAGACATGCTGTGCTCTCACACCATTTCCTTTGTATATTTATAAACTTGAAACCTTAAGAGGTCTTTCTTCCCAAAGCCCTCAGAAAGGCCTGTAATCTCTTGGCAAGTGGCAGTGAGAGCTGCCCTGATCCCAAATGTGAGGTGCACTCACACCTTTGATGGACTTCATCCTCCCAAGCTTTTGTATCAATTTATCTTCACTAGGTGCCCTGGTGGCTGGACCCTAAACCATGCCCTATTTACTGCACACTGGCATCTGTCTGACTAATGTCACTGCAAGGATTTGAGCTTTAGCTGCCTGCTTGTGGCTTATCTCACACAGGCCTTGGAAAACGTCCCCCACTTGTGTATGTGCTGGTGGATTAATCAATGGTCTGTCTGCCAACAGCCTCTGCACCAGAATTTCACACTCCCTTCTTCGCCCCCTGCCTCTGGGTTTGGGGCATTTGACTCTGCTCTGCCCCAGCAGCAGGAGCCAGAGCTCAGCACACAGAAAAGAAGAGGCAATGAAACCATCTGAGCAGTAAAACCTCCTGTCAGACAACATTCAGCGCTTCAAAACCAGATTATTTCAGCTTCCAGCTGAAATATTTTTTGAAATTCCTTTTCTAGTATTCACTTCTTCAGTGACAACAGAAATGGAAACATTGTGGAGAACTGTAATTTTTCAATGAAATCTTAGTTCAAATGAAACTCCTCATGTTTAGCATGCAACTTGAGTTAAAAAATATCTGCTAATTCTTCAGCATTTCTAACTCTTGGAATTAAACTGAGCCAACCTAAGAGATTGCCATCACCCAAAGGGAACATTTACTCCCCTTCTTTCCCTCTCCCTCCCCCTCTCTAGGTCCTCAGCTGTTAATCTGGCAGAAAATTAATCCAGCATAGGAAATGTGAATTAAGCCTTTACTAAACTGATGCACTCTGAATGATTGTGTTGATTGTTAAATGTTGGTATTGCAGGACTCAATATATTAAGGCAGGGAGTAACATCTAAAGTGCCTGTTTCCCACCCATTCCATTGCCTGTGTGGGCTCAAAGGCATTAAGACAATTGGTACAGCTTTAGCTTCCTCCCAACATTAAATGATGCCACTCCTTTGAATGCACCAGCAGTCTGTGTTTGAACAGACACCACCTCTGTTCCCTACAGAAGCCTTCCAGAACTGCCTGCTTGCTCAAACACAGGCTGTGTCAAGCACACTGGTGGCTACAGGGCTGTGCCCAGCAGGGCAGGGCACCACACACATTTATCAGGCAGTGCCATGGGAATTTGGTGCAGCTGCTGCCAAGGGGAGAGGCACAAGGGCTGCCCTCTGTCTGCTGAACCAGGACACAGAAAGACAATCAGTCAGTGCAGTGATGCTTTGATTGCTGGGCAGGTTGGAAACAGGGAGGGAGGTTGTGGATGTGGTGGTGGCTTTAGAGTGTTTGTCATAGTTTCAAGTTATGGCTTCTTTGGCCACCATAGTATCTAAGGAAATTACACAAGTATTCCACACTTGTTTTCCACGTGGTGGAGGAGGAGTTTCCGGGCTGGGTCCTTCTATCAGAAGAGCTGGTGAAGCAAGGAGTGAGCCTGGCTAGTTTCTCCTGTGGCTGTGGGTTCTCCTAGTCTGAGTGAAATTGTTTTTGTTTGTTCTCNGTGATGCTTTGATTGCTGGGCAGGTTGGAAACAGGGAGGGAGGTTGTGGATGTGGTGGTGGCTTTAGAGTGTTGCAGTACCCAAATCCTGAAGTATGTGGGTAACTGAGGAGCTTCCCCAGAAGATGTAGCAGGATAGGTCAGTTGTGTACACCTTGGGCTTAAGAACAGAAACAACCTGTAACTCCAGCTTCTGCTTCTCCTATACATAAGCACAACATGTCAGAAGAGTTAGCACAAAACAAGATCTACTGAGGCTAAATCTGTGATGTGATGCCCCAAATCCTTTGGTGGCAGCCTCACTCCTAATTCCAACTGCTCGGTTCCCCCACTGACATGTTTCACTTGTGTTCGGACACAAACTTCCTGACCCGATTAAGAGTTTGGTTCGATGGACAGTTGGTTTTAGGCAACTGTCAGCAGCCCTGTCAGTACTTTCACATATTCTTATATCTTTTTTCCAAGACATGTGCATAGAGTTCCAAAGACTTGCAACAGATAACCTGCAACATCAGCCCTGCCCCATTTACAGATGCAATTTACACTTAAAATTGTAAAGGCGCAAATAGAAAAGACACAACTATTAGAGGCAGAATGTGTAAGACATGTACAAAGCAAACTTGAAGAATTCATGCTTGTACTTTTGTCTATGACAAAACTCCATGTTTTCTCAGTGTAGAGGAAAGTTTTAAAGAACATCTGACAAGTCAGGTGTACGTAAGTTGGATCAGGCTTTTAAACTTTGTGAGTACAGATCACAGAGAGCAAGTTCTGGAGTCAGAACATGATTCTCAAGTCTCATGACCTACTCAGGTTTCTCCATTCCACTTTTCTTTCTCCACTCTTTCTTTGTTCTAAGTTCCTAAATATCCCAAATGTCTCCAGATTAGTCAGGCAGGTGCCACGGAAATGACTAGAAAGGAGAGGCCGTTCAGAATTTGTTGCTCAGGTTATCCAAAGTGTCAGTGCTACCACGGCCAGCTCAGTTTGCCCTTTGTGCCACTGGAAGCCTCAAATGTTTTAAACCATTTAATTCCCCTACAGTGAAGATTGTCTTTTCTCCCATATCCCCTCCCAGGGAGATTTTATCTCATTAAATGTTTTTTTGCCAGTAAAAATACGTGGTCAAATTATTAAACACGTAGATAGCCTTACTTCCTGATTTAGATATTTCCTTCCATAAATTAGGAAGAGAATCTTTAGAAAGTAGAATCATTAGCAAAATGAACACTTGAGTGGGAGCCACACAGAAAGATTTTTACCCTAAAACACCATCCCATAAAGAAATCTGTAGGCATGGAAATCTGCACCAAGTCCTACAACACTCTGTACAAGCAGGAAATAACATGTGAATGATAATCATAGTATACTCTTTCAACACTTGTAAAATTCCAGGCTTGGATTTACAGTTTGCAGAGCTCCTGACAGCCTCTGATTTCCAGCTCTCTGCTCTGCATGGACCACATCAAGTAGATGATTTTAAAAGGCAGGAGAAGGATGGGCAGGGAAGCTGAGACAACTGCAGTGAAATACAACGGTCCACTCCCCCACCTTGTGGTGAACAACTGAAACAACAATTTCCAGGAGCATCTCTTCATTCCAACCTACACACATATTCATCCATCGAATGTCACACAGGTTTCTGCTGCACTACAAGGAGTCAAGCTTCAAAAAAAATCTTTGCAATTAGCTCAGAGTTGAATTGAGTAATATGCTGTGTGTTATTTTTTTAAATTCACAATTTAGAGAATATCTGCGCCTTTGGTGTTTTTCAGGAATCAGTTAGTCCAAGTTGGTGTTCTGTGGAACAGTGAAGGAGGTCTTAAAAGTGTAATAAAAATGTCAGCTGTTAAACTGTTAAAAGTTTCTCATCCTATAAACTTGCATTTTCTGAGTCAACAACAAATGTCTTTCCAGCAGGGAAAGGGAGAGCACAGCCAGAGGTGAGCATGACAAACACCAGAGGATGCTTTATAAGCACAACACAGTCCTCATACATCAACCCAGCCCAGGGCAGACTCAGGGCCACATTCAGCAGGACCTGCAGAGCTCAGTGATTTACCGTAAAGCTCTGATCATGTGAGGGGAGGGTCTGTCTTACCTGCTGGGGCCACGTTTGAGCTCCTCAGGAGCTCCCTGCACTACGTGGTGCACAAGCAGCTTCCCTGTTTTTCAGGTGTTTGCTTTGGACACGGTTGTCCAACTGACACATCTGCACTGCACTCACCTCAGGGCCACAGCACAGTTCAGCAGCACTGTGGGCACACACACAGCACAGTCCACGAGCACTGTGGGCACACACAGAGCAGAGTCCAGCAGCACTGTGGGCACACACACAGCACAGTCCAGGAGCACTGTGGGCACACACACAGAGCACAGTCCAGGAGCACTGTGGGCACACACAGAGCACAGTCCAGCAGCACTGTGGGCACACACACAGCACAGTCCAGCAGCACTGTGGGCACACACACAGCACAGTCCAGCAGCACTGTGGGCACACACACACAGCACAGTCCAGCAGCACTGTGGGCACACACACAGCAGCAGCACTGGGGCTGGAGTGCTGCATTTGACCAACAAAGAGCATTTTCATTGCTCCATCTGCTGACTCCAGTGAAGTGTCTGGGACAGGCTCTGCCTCTCTGAAATCCAAACAAAAGTTCCTCTGCCTTGTTAAAACCCAACACAGTAACTGTCTTCAAGTGCTGCAGTTTGTCTTCAAGTGCTGCAGTTTGTCTTCAGAACCAGATGAGACATTTTCCCAGTTACTGATGTAAAGGGCATTTGTAGCAGGATACCAAATCATCTTTTTACTCAATTTTTTTCCTTCTAAAGAGTTGTCTACTTTATAGATTTGTCACCACCTTGCTTTCACCTTCCTTCACACCCCACCTACCATGTCAGTGTTATGGGGTTCCTCCCATCTCCCTTGCCCCCAGTTCAATCTGGACAGACAATGAACAACTCAATCCATAATAAATAACAAAGAATATAAAATATTTTCAAACCACAGACTTACTTTTTGACCTACAGAACGGTGAGGATACAATGAATGGAATCAAGTTCTAAATTCACATTTTACATTCAATAGGGCAACTTTTTCCTTTCTACAGATAATTCTCCTTTCATACTTCAGCTCTTCTCCTTCAGACAACTGAGGTGACTACACTAAGCTTCCACCTCAGTTGCTGACAAATATCTTGAAAAATTCAAAACAGGAGCAAATTGCAGCAGAGGGATAATAAATGCTGAAGTCTGGAGATCTGTGTATTTGCATCACTGTTACTTAGTGATTATGCAAATGAGATCCATAATCCAAGGGAGGGAGTTGCATTAGGATCATTAGTTTACTAAAGAATATTCATATAACTGGAACAAATTTTATTTTACAACTAGATGTCTAATTAACTTTCCCCCCTTCAGTCTGTGTGGCACCACATGTTCAGCTGGGAACTGCCCTCTCCCTCCAGAGCCTACCTTGGTCCAGGAAATTTGAACAGAGATTAAAGCTTTGATTTTTCCCATGAAACTGGAAGTCATAGATGTTGATTCTCAAATCCCTCCACTTGTTTGTTGCATTAAAACTTCTCTTGAGGTGGTCACTCCACTGGCATCTATTCCAAATTAAGTCTTCACACTCAGGTTTGACTAAATGTGACTTTATAAGCTGTTGAAAGAATCACTTTGTCAAACAGCTGCTAGCTACTTACAAAAGGTTTTACAAGTCAGTTTGCACTTTTAAAATTCAAGCCTTTATATTTTATTTTTAAAGACTCCAAGTGACCCAAGATACCCTTACAGAAATAATCCTTGTTGTCAGCCAAAGCCCAAGATTAGGATATACCTACTGTAATCACTGTGTTGCTCTGCTACAACAAAGCTTATTTACTGCCAGCACTGAAATAAGAACATTGCTACCTTGATTGTTAAGCTGAAGTGCTTAATTTATCCCCTCCTTCAACTGCACAATTAATCCCCTCTAAAACTCTTTATTCTCTCACTACTAAAACACTCCCTACTCTGTGCCTGCACTAAACCAAACAATCTTCCACACTCTGCAAATTTGGAGAAAATGGTTCAATGTGATGGTGAAAGGTGGGAAGTTGTTTTGGTGCACTGACTTTTATCACAGGAAACCCAGAACCACGGATCTTGGGTGGTTTTCTTCTACAGGACCATGTGGACTCAGGCTGCCAAAATCCCCAAGGATGGATATTCCACAATCTCAAGGGGTTTAAGTGTGTTGTGGGTGGGGATGGTATTTGTTTCTTTAAAAGTTCACTTCAGTGGTTTTAAGTAGGTGGCTCAGTGTAATTGAGAATGACTGTAGTATAGAATGACTAGTAGTAGTCAACAAATAAAGGGTCATTTTAAGAGGAAAAAGTCTAAATAAAACCCAGTGGAAATTCCCATTGAAGGATATCCTAAAAATCCTTTTGAACAGTTAATGGTGAAATGTACCAAGATCATATAAGAAATTAGTAAAGAAAAACACCTCCTGGTTACAATTCAAGGCAGCGAGTTTACCAAACCAAAAGAGGAATCCTGTAACTGAATCAGGCAGAGGACTGGAGTCAGAAATGTGTCTTCAGAACTGTTTGAGGCTTCGATGCTCCACCAAAACATAAGCACCTGGTACCATCTAGACATGCACAGACTGAAGTGAGATGTATTTCCAAGTATGAGTTAAGGGGCAGCACACACAGAGCTGTCCCTGAGAGGTCAGAAGACAAGCTGCAAGAAATGCTGAACTGTGCAAAGCTCTTCTGCACTGCACTGGCACTCCAACTATTTTTGCAGTGTCAGTGACATGTGGCAAACCAACAACATATAACACACTTTAGAAGCAACAGCACTTCATATCATAGCACAAATACTTGCATATAAAAATTTATTGTCTTTTTTTAAACATGGCCTTGAAATACATCCAACCCAGACAGGTAATTTATTTACTGTTTGAGCAGAGCTTTGTAGAAAACAGGTGATAGCACAGCATTAAAGGCTGTACCACATTTTTCCCCATGTATTAAACTGGATTAGTAGCCATGTGTATACAACAGCAATAAAATCACGCCTGCAATGCTCTCTACAAGTTCTGTGTTTGGCAGTTCACAAATGTCTTCAGCTTTCTTATTTTGGTGAGCTCATAGGTACATGTTAAAAGTGCATTTATAGATCCACCAGCCCTTAAGTATAAAGAGAGTTTGAAAATCCAGGCCTGGTTCTCCTGTTTTCTCCACTTAGTGAATAGACCTATGCAAAAATACTGTGATTTTTATTCATCAAGTTCATATATATATATAGCTATTATCTAGTACAAAATTAAGTTAAAAACCCAGAAATTATTCTTCCCAAATGAAGTCAAAAAGAATAAATTTTCATGAGTAAGTATTCAAAAGGACACTGATTATCTTATTCAAGAGCCAGAGACTGACAGCAAAACTTCTTAGTTCACTGATCACTAAATTCAAAATCTCTTGACTCAGTTACTTATGTTTGTGCCTCGTGTTAAGAATGGAACTGGTATCAATGAACCTTGAGGGATTATTCACACCACTGGGAACCAGGCACATACTTTGTGTCTAAAAATGCTGTGCACTGAATGCTACCAGTGCTCAGGAAGAGACACTGCCACAAACATGTTGTGTCAGAAGTGAGTTTGAACTTAATGAGATGGCATTCTTCCAGTGGGTGACTATACACTGAAATATGGAAAACTAATTACTTTGATTCAAGCTTTTGACATCCACTGTTAAACCCAGTGTGCTGTTCCTCCTGGAGAAGTCTTTAAGCTACACTGATACAACCAAAACCATATACATGCACATGACAGGTGAAGAATAATTTCCATTTTTAAAGTGCTTATTTTCACTTACAGTGTGACAACATTCCCAAGGAAGCGTTTCCAGACAAGAGTCTATTTCTTTCATATATACTTATGTTGCTCCAGTGCAGAATTTGCTAATACTAAACAGACAGGGATGAAACTATAGTAGCTAAATTATGTATACTTCTTTCTTGATTTAAGGAGAATGCTGCCTAAAAT
Source organism: Sakesphorus luctuosus (assembly GCA_013396695.1). Taxonomy (NCBI): domain Eukaryota; kingdom Metazoa; phylum Chordata; class Aves; order Passeriformes; family Thamnophilidae; genus Sakesphorus; species Sakesphorus luctuosus. Next base: position 178,944 of record VWZD01012711.1, read on the forward strand.
AGAAGGATTTTTTAATTAGCTTCAGTCACTAACAGAAGTACTTCATTTTGCAAAACACTACAACCACAAGTACTACAACCTGTCTGTAAACCATAAAACTACAGTGCAAATAAGATAACCAATTTATTACAGAATCCATTCCCCTGACGTAAAAAAGGGCAGAAAATAAGATTTCAGAGTGGGAACACATCTTATCAAAAATGGTAATTTTACAACTTAAATGTGCATTTTAGAATAGTGAAATCCCTCGTTTCCCACAGAGGCATAACTTCTGAAACTGAAGTGTTAACGGCAACTTAAATGTGTATTTTAGAACAATGAAATCCTTTGTTTCCCACAAAGGCATCACTTCTGAAACTGAAGTGTTAATGGCTGTCAAGTTTGAAAGAAGACCTCAGGCATTTTATCTTTGCTTTTGGCCCAACGTTTCCATGTCACTTCTAACCAATTTAGGGAGAAAGTTGCATACCAAAGGTCAGACCCAACAATTCCTGTCCTTCTCAGGACGTTTGCTGCCTCTTCAGCTGCAGTGATGCTCGTTTCACCAGCCTCTGCTGTATCCTTGTGGCCAGGGCCTCCTGAATGGCACAACAAACCCACTGCAAAACAGCACAGGGAAAGACACAAAAAAATGAAGCACACCATCTGCAATTTTGTTCCATAAGATGCTGCTAAAACATGGCTCATTTCAACACACACTAATTAAAACCTTCATACACAGATGCTGGTTTAAGTTACTTGGTTTCTCAGTCACATGCATAGTATCCAACCCAGAAACGGCTCCAGTGGTATTGTCAATCCACTCTGAATTTTCTAGTGATATTAATGATGTTATTCAATGAGGTAAACCTTGCTCAGGCAGGACCACAAGACAAGTGATGCCCTTTCACACAGATACACAAATGACATTTCCAGTGTTATTGTGCTCTGGAGGCTTCCCAAGGCAGGGCATTAAAGCATCAGGCCAGTCCAGTGAGCCCACTGGGAGCTGCAGCCTGTCCCAGTAACACCCACACTGGGAACCAGCAGCCAGCACTGCAACAGCTCCTTCAGCTAAGGCAGATTCACTAACACACACCTGAGGGTGTATTCCCTCTGTCTTTGCTCAATATTCAATGTATGGCACCAAATGACCCAAACAAACCCACTGCTCAGTTCTGCACTGCACTGGATCCATTAACTGGCACTTCAGCTCCTGACATGCTCTGCTCCTGTTGCTGCACATGATTTTTAGCAGAAGTTTGAATGCCATAAGAATAAGGTCTTTTGAGGCAAATATAGTATTAGATCAATTTAACCAATTATTTTTTACTTGAGAGCCTACAACTATTACTCTCAGCCTGAGCTAAAGAGCTCCAGAAGAGGACTCTGTTCTGGCCAAATTGGTTTACATTGTCATAATCTGTAAACATAAGAGAATCATTCACAGCAATTAAAAGAAGTTATAAATGACAGCAGGCACTTTTGATAATAGAAATGGAAAACACTCTCAAATTGGGTAGTTAGCTGAACTCTAGACAGGGATGAATTAAAAAAAAAAGCCTAACAGTAATTCTAAAATTGGAAACAACTTAACTGAACAAAGTGGTGCAACTAAACCAGTAATTTTTATTTAATTTCTGAACACAATCTAATAGTTAAAAAAACATGTCTCAACTGCCTAACATTAAACATATTGTGCATTAAGCATAAAATGTGTATATACATAATATTAACATATCTCTAGGCTGAGAAAATCCATGTCAGTGTAACAGGTGTAAATGCCTGGGGGGAACCCAAACCAAACCATGCCCTGGGGTAGCTCAGATGGTCACTGATTTCACCTGAGTAATTCCACCATTCCCTGAAAGCTGAAGTGTTGGAAAAGCTTGTGAGGGCTTTTGTTAATCCATGACTTCCACAAAAGTAAAACTTATTTCTACAGCAATGAATATGCAAGAATAAGTTCAGCTGCATGGACTAATAAATTGCATCAGGGCAGCTCAGAGGAATTCACACATTTATGGATCTCTGATAACTCGTGGAGGCTGGGAAAAGATTCAGAGGACTGAAGAAGGACAAACACAAACCCTTGCTCTGTTCTGGGGGGGAGACAGAACAAGAAGCTACAGAGAGCTTTAACCTGATGTTAAAGACATTTGTTTCATGTGCACACAAAGGGCACTCTCCAGAGAAGGGACAGTTATTTCTGATCACACTCTTCCTATCAAATTGTCACGGTGTTACAAATGGCATGGAGTTAAAAATGCAGATGCAAGACCAAGGGTAATACTGATCAAGTGAAGAAACAAAAATCCACAGAGGGTAAATGGGTAGTGTTGCAGCTGAGAACAGAAAAATCAATGTAGATACCAGCACAAACAGTGGTAAAGGAAAGTGCAGTCAGGAAATAACACCAAAAAAAGGTAATTAAACCCAAGGAAGTGGCACTTAGTGTGGCTCGTGTGTTCTGTACAATGCCCCAACTTTGGTTGGGTCACTGAGACACAGACACACTAAAGGGCTTAAATTAGTTAACTCCAAGTGTGATTTGGATGACACACTGTAAGAAAAAGCTGAAGGAACTTTTTCTGACAAGACACAAGAAAGAAATAACAGAGTCTTCCAGCAGATAAAGGGCCTGAAAATTATAGCAATTTTTTTCTTCCCCAGTCTAATCCATTCTTTTAGAAGGCTTGATCAATTTAATAGCAGCAATTTGGCCCTAATTCTGATTCCAGCTGCTGACCTGCCATGTACTGGAGCTACAATTTCAATTGTGCTTTGAAGACACAGTGGATCTAATTGATTCCACTTCTGGTATCAGGGAGAACTCCCCCTCTCCCATCACCTGAGACAACACTGCAGTAGGACACAGGGTTTCCTGGCTAAATCCTGGAGTTTATACAAAGGTATAGAGCAGCCTGTATGAGTTACCTACGAGATCCAACACCCACAGAACAAGAGCTCATGTACCACATCAGCCTCCCCAGCACCAACAGGAACAAACATTTAGGATAAATGGCAGAAAAACTCAGAGTGGAGAGGGAGGAATATAAGTAGGCTTTTCCATACAAGGTCCATTTACTGGCTTAGCCCAGTGATCTTGGAATAATGTGGATGCAGCAGAAGGCATTTTGAATCCTAGAGACTACAGGGAATCTAATACAGCCTAGTACTTTAGACATTGGAACATTTTCCTTTCATGAGTTTTAATACACAAAACCCAAGACTATGCAATTTCAACCTTAAATTATTATTGCATAAACTCCCTTGAATGCTTTGGACCACCCTGCCTCATTGTTTTCCTGGTTTAACTCATTTTCCAACATGAAACCATAAGAAATGGTCCTCAGGCACAGCAGCCCATTCTATAACAGGTCTCTGAACATTGCCATCTTTTTCACATGCTGAGTTTCAACAACTGTTAACAATATCATAAGGAAGAAGAAGAATGGGGAAAAAAAAAGAAAGAATATACCCTTGCTGTAGTTTCGTCCCGAAGCTGAACTGTCTTTACACATTCATGACCTGTACTGTCCTTTCTTTGGAACATCTTTTGATCCTGCTGCAGAGGGGAACAAAAATGTGCTTCAGATGACTCACAAAACAAGAATGCATACTCTGATACCTAGAGGGCTTGAATGTCAACTTCAGGTTAGATTTCAGCATGGTCTCTGCCCAACCCCACTCATACTTTCAAGAAATTTTATAGAGATTCTGCCATTTAGTCCCTTAGTTAGAAATTAGACCCATAAGTAAGATAAGAGCATGTTTGGACTTCCAGTGTGAAAAAGAAGGAAGCTGATGTGCTTTTCTTACCCAAACAGTTAATTTTAAAATATTTGCTTCATAGGAGGGGCACTGTGTGAATTCTTCAAATAAGTGATCCCACTCTGTTGTTAAATGGCCTAAGATTTCCACTTCTTTCACATATATCACTCTCCTGTTGAGAGGAAAAAAGAAGTTAATACTCAGCTTCTGCCTGGGCCTAGAACTCTGATGGAAAAGCAAACCAAAATGAAAACATTTGTTCAAGAAGGCATTTGCTATGATGGTTAAAAGTATCCACTCACCGTGGACCTGTATTTCCTTAACATATTCTGAGGCAATCACTTAGTCTTTCAAACTCACAGATGATCTACAGTATCACAGAAGATGAGCAGCCCAACTTAATCAGAACCCACCCAGACCCCCAAACATTACACTAGAATTGGACACCAGGGAGTTGGTCCAATCAGGCCCTCCCAGCCAGGCTGTATTAGATGGAGGCAGCCAAACAGCTCCCACCAGCTGCACAGGGACAGGGACACGGCTGCTCCAGGGCTGGCAGCTCTCACTGGGAGCTTGAGCTGCTCATTGGCCCTTCAGCACTTCAGAGCTCCACTGTGAGCAAGCACAGCAGGGCCAAGCCAGGAGACAGCTCTGACTGGAGTTCAGCTACAACCTCTGTGCATGTGGAGAGGAATGAGGGTAAGGACAGAAGTGCAGCTCCTCAAGAGGGGCAGGCACTGATCTCTGCTCTGTAGGACCAGGGACAGCACCCAGGGAAGGGCTGGAGCTGTGCCAGGGCAGGGACAGCACCCAGGGAATGGCTGGAGCTGTGCCAGGGCAGGGACAGCACCCAGGGAATGGCTGGAGCTGTGCCAGGGCAGGGTTGGGTTGATCTCAGGGAAAGGTCCTTCCCCCAGAGGGTGGTGGGCACTGACCAAGCTCCCCAGGGCAGTGGGCACAGCCCCGAGGTTGCCAGAGCTCCAGGAGGGTTTGGATGATGCTCTGGGGCACAGGGTGTGAGTCCTGGGGATGGGCCTGGGCAGGGCTGAGGGTTGGACTGGATGGTCCTTGCGAGTCTCTTCCAACTCAGCATATTCTGTGATTTATCTGGAGGTGCAAATAACTAAATCACCCAGCTATCATTCACTGAGACTGCTCAAAGCTTGTCCATCTGCAGCAGGAACTTTGAGATGTCCTTGTAAAACACACTTGGGGGTGCCTCCATGGTCTCACTGTGGATGAGCCCATCTCACACACAGGGAAAGTGGGAATTTGTGGCATATGGGATGTGGAGATCATAATCCTTTTCCATCATCCAAATGGATTTAGAAAGTTTCGAGTTCTCAAACTGAGTAGCCAACACTGGTGATACCCTGAATTCTAAAAATTGTCTAATGAGTTAAATACTCATTTTCATGCTGCTACAAAATTTAAGACTTCATTTAGAATATTCTGTAACCAACAAAATTGTAAACATGGACATTATCAAACCACTGACTTGACTGTTTACATAACAAGCTAATCTGCAAAATTAAAAACAAAGAAAGAAAAGGATATTGTTTTCCTCCAGTGTGATGAAAAGATTACTGATATCAGAGTGAACTGTCTTCCCAAATTAGTATTCAGCACTGACATCATAACCAGATTATATTTTCCACAAAGGAAACAAAATAAAATATTTTTAAAACCAAGAAAAAATAGCTAAGGGAAGTACATATGCAGAGAATAGCAATCTGTTTCAACTCAGCCAGATGTCTGATCCCCAAGCTGAAATGATGCCAAGCCCTTAGAAAGCCTTCAAATCTTCATACCTATTGGTAACAATAAGGTTTGCTCTTCTGCCTCTTGGAAGTGCACAGTGGCATCGATACATCTCTTCTTCCAGTTTCCTGATGTGCAATTTCTGTAACAGAAAGAGAAATAATTTGGGGGTTGTACAAAGAAAATTCAAAGTGGTGTCTTGAATTCCAAAGCCTTTTAAAAAGGCTCAGTGAACTAGTTCTTTAAAGGCAGGCTCTGAGTCTGAGTCACTGAAAGGTCTGATCCCTTCCACTCCAAGGTGGAACATTGACACTGCAGTATCAGACTGTTTCTTCAGCTTTAATTCCCTTTTGTGTAGTAATGTTCATTCTGCTACACCCCACGCTGCAGAGTTGACTCAAGAGGGAAAATCCTGCAACAGTACCTTTAAAAGGAGGCAGCACATGAGCCAGACCCTCAGAAAGAAATTACCAAGATACAAATTCTCAGTGCACCTCAAGACCAGGTTCTGAAGCACTGGACAGATGTGCCTATTCAACATCCCAACTATGAAGGCAGATGAAGGTTAAATCACTCAGCATGTTTTGGTAAGGCAACTACCACTAAAGTGACAAACTGACTTCACAACAAAGGTTTGAAATGAAGTACTGAAGTGCTCCCAGGGTTTTTTCAGCATGCTGATTAACTGAAGTGTAACATTTCTGAGCACATCACCAGGTCTACAACATTCCATCAACAACAGAGACCAGCACAGAAGAACAGTCTCAGCCATCCCCACATCAAACTCACAATAACACTATTAAAGGCAACAAGATTCATAGGGTGACACATGTGGGAAAGGAACATACATGAAAACATCATGTAGAAAAAGAAAATTATAAAATTAGTAATAATGAAACCCAACATCAATATGAGTAGGAGAAGAAATCTGTGCTAACTGCTGGTTCTCCTCATATGCAAAAAACTCTTTACAAAATACACATTCCACTTGTAAATAATGTTTAATTAGTAAAAATTAGCAAGACAGTTATATAGGCATAATGTCAGTGCATGTTAGCTTTGCACCCTGTAAGTCAACAAAAAACCCTTTTTTAGTCTGTTCTCCTGGAAAATGTGCAGCTGCTGTGCAGGAAGAGGAGGACACAGAGGGAAGAAGGCTGGATGCAGAGGGCAGGCACTCCAGATCAACTTGATGCCCTGAACTGGGGCTGATATTCCTCAGAGCCAAGGAAGATGACTCCCTGTACATTTCCCAGCTCTGACTGTGCAATTCAGCCTCCAGGTAACAGTAAATTCCTCAAGTTGTTCCTGACAAACCACGAAGAACAAACTGAAGAGAAAGGACTAAAAATTCAGTGTGCTTTTAGTTATCTCTTGCAAATATAAATTTCCTTCTGTATTTCCACAGTTGGACCCATAAAACTGGTTAAGATGACAAAAAAAGCTCCATTTCATATTTATCCATTTATAATACACCATACAAGCTAAGAACACTATGTAGTTTAACTAATCAAAATTGAAAGATCAGCTTACATAAAAATCAATTAAAAGAGAGTTCAACATTTATTTATATTGCATTTTATTTTCATACAAGTTCAACAAATGTCTTAAAGCATCATCATACATCACAAAGGACCCCAAAAACCCCTCTAAGCCCCAAAGTGGATGAATATTCAAGAGCTGAAATCAACAGTATACTGTTGTCCTGGACTTGCTCTCCAGTGATGTGATGTTTTTACATACAGTTTAATTGAGCATTTTTCAGCAACCAAAACCACAGGGTTGACATCTTCTATAAAAAAATATCCCTTTCTGACCATCTTAAAAATTTCTGCAACTGTACAGCATACAGGAAAGGAAAAATGCCAGCAAGACTGCTCATCTCAAAGAGTCTTCAATACATTAGAAGAAACATGGCAGGGTATGACTAAAATGAAAATAAAGACTCACATTTTATACCTGAACCGTGTTTCAAAAACAAGTAACAAATTTAAGCAACAGAAACCCCACCACCCTGTGAAGACTGCAACTCAAAGGCTGCAATCCATATTCTAAAGCCTTTTGTTGAACATGAAGAAATTAGATATGCCACATATTTAAACAGATTTATTCATAAGCATGTTTCTCTAGTCAAACTCAAAGCCTGTTTCTCATCATCCCTTCAGAGACAATCCTGGTGGTATTTTTAGGTTTTCCATGCAATATGTTACCCAAGGAAGAGTTCCCTCTGAGGGCTGTGCCTGCAGGATGCAGCATTTCCCAGAGATATTCCCAATGCACCTGAGAGATGAGATGCCAGCACAATGGTGGTGCCATGATGGAAAAAAAAGGGGGTTGTACTTGATGTAAATCACTCCATGATCTGCACACTCTTAAAATTCAGACATCTTTATCAAAGCTGTTCTTTTTAAGGCAGACTAGAGCACTTTGAAGAAGTTAAGTCATTCTTATTTTCCCTGGAAGTGAAAGGAGCAGTGCAGACTTACCCAGCACCAGAAATAGAATGTGCAGTTCCCAGCATAGCCTGTGCTCTCTGCCACACAACAGCCTCACCACCCTGCCTCAATTATTCATGAGGTGTTCTGCATTCTTTATAAAGCTCCATGCTTTAGCTGGGAAAGGAAACAAAGTCCTGCCACGGGCACTGAATAATGGATGACGCCTCGTGTCAGCCCTGCAGAGCTGGGAGGGCACAGCCTCCTCCCACAGCCAGGCAGGCCCCTGCCAAGCCAAGGGCCTTCATCTCCCATGCCAGCACATCTCAGCTGCAAGCACTCCTCAGACAGGGGTTAGGATCCAGGAGAACTTATTCCTTGGAAAACAATTGTCCCAGAGCTTGCCCTCTGAGTTGCCCAGCTGCACTGTGCATTTCCATTTACCCAGCACAATGTCCTGCTCACACTGCACAGCCACAGGTACGGCCTGCAAGGGGCCAGGTCTGACCTGCCAGGTCCTGAGTGCCCTGGGCACATCCCCACACAGCCCATACACACCAGATCCAGCTCTCCTGGGAACAGGAACTGTGGAAGCAACTTCACACAAGTGAACCCACCTACTCCATCTGGCTCCTGTCCTCATTTTGCACCGAATAACTCTCAAGTGGAAAAAAGTCACTTGTCTTTTAAGATGCTCCTCCCAAGACAAGCTCAATGTCTGTATTTCATACACATGTATTTAAGTGAAATGTTTTTTCATCCAATCACTGGATTGAGGCATCTATTCCTTAAGGTAACCTTCCAAGGTTTCAACCTTGTAAGCATGTTTAATGTAATATGTCTAAGGGGACATATGCATTAAATGTAGTTAAAACAGATGAGAGGGTGGGGATTCTGGTTAAACCACTTGTAACACCAGATCCAAAACCAAACAGCACTTGTACCTATTGTGACTAAATTTGTAAATGCACATAAAACTGACTTCCTGACTCATCTTAACCATGAAATATCCTATTTTCTGTAACAACACAGTTCCCTCTTGCTTCGAATTTACATTAGAAATCAAAACCTTCCCAACACTGACCTCTGGTATAATAATCAATATCAGTTAATTAAAAAAAAATCTGTATTCAATTAAGTGACTTCTTGAGAGAAACAAACTATATTTAGTGAACTCTACAGAGGCTTCACTCCTGGTTAGTATACAATTCCAATCTGCACCATTTAGATCTAAGGAAAATATAAATACTAGATGTGCAGGAACTGCATAAGATCCAGGCTCCAGTGTTACTTGTATCACCTTTCCCTTTTTGCTAGATGTAAAAAAATAAAACCTCAAAAAGAAAAAATGAGACCTGCTTAGTATATCACAACTCACTTTCACTTAATCAGCTAAAAAAAATTCACTAAATGTCTTTTTAAACAATTTTCAATTGACCACTAAATTCTAAAAAGGCATTGGCTGCAGAGTTGTTTCTGTTCAACACTTTTTCCCATAGGATAGGCAAAAAATTTGCTCTGACAACTGCTTGTTAAGCCTAGCTTGCTGATTGCTAGGAGGCTGTATTAGTAAAGAAATTTATGGCATCACTTAATTTAGAAATAGAGATACATATTTATATTTATATATATGTGTGTGTGCATGTAAATTCCTGTTAACAGCTGAAAGTTTACACTTTTTTAATTATGTTGAACAGCAAAGCCCCAGAAAATTCTGTGAATGAAACCCAGAGTGCACTAAGCTGGCTGCATGTTTTAATTGAGAAAAAATCATAAAGAAGCAGGAACAGTAACTCCAAGGCATAGTGGCTCAGAGGGTGTGTGGCTGACAGGCCATGGCATGGCACAGAAACCACAGAGAGGAGTTGTCTCAGCATTTCTATGGAAACAGCATTTCTACATTGTGGAATTATAAGCACTTTCACAGAAGTGAATTCCATTCAATCTCACTATTTTAAATTTTGCTCCAAATGCTGCTTTCCCCCTCAGTCCACAGCCTCTACAAGAGGGCTAATAAACAAACAAACTCAGGATCTAACCCACCATGAGTTTGTTTTCCAAGTGCCTTCTGTTGCTGCCATTCATAGGGAGCAAGCATCCTTAGAAAAACAAATACACAGGAAACAAACCCTCCCTGTCTCTCCCATCTTACTCACTCCTCTCACTGAAGATGGTTATTCAGTTTGTTTTCTTAGCCTGCACAACATGAAACACTGTTTTATTCAACTGCTACACAGAGAGGATACGAATGAAGGGGAGAGGACACGTTAGATGCAATCATGCCCTTAATCTAAATGCTTAAGGCAGATAAAAGACCATGACAGAAACAGAGAAGAAATATGGAAAATGTTTACTCCACTAGTCCAGTTCTTGCTGCGTGTGCCAGGAGAGAAGGAGAAAGAAAAGAAATGTTAGAATGGGAAATAAAGATTAAAAGACCACCTAGAATCAAGCAGCAAATACGAAAGTTTTAGTCTCAATATGTTAATGCAGACAGTTATTTTACTCATTTTAGCAACAGAAAAAACATATTAAGGTAAGTTTTAAGAACATGAAGTCTGACATAGAAATTAATGAGATTCTGACTATCTAGGATTGAAAACTAATGTTATTGCTCCTCCATATGGTAGCCACTTCCACATGAGGAAGGAGGCTAAATGTCCACACAGTGCCTGTAGCTATGACAGATTGCTACTCTGAACAACATAAGGAAAACACAAAAAGTGGTATTTTGAGAATTCATGCAGTTTTTTCAACTGCTGATACGACCAAACAATTCAAGCTCTATTAATCTTTTTTAAAAGTTGCTTAGTTTGTAAACCAACCTCAACTTTGCTATTAAGTCAAAAATTAGCACTGGGTATCAGAATGTTTTTGTTTCCAGATATTCAAATCTTAATCCTAATAATTCTTCATCCTACTACCTCCTTTCAGAGCACGAGACAAGTGATTACAGACCATAAAACAGCAAGGCTGCAGTTTCCTTTCTGCACTCAGCTTACCCCAGGCCCTGGGCCTTCTCTGCTGTCAGGGTTGCCTTATGGAATAGGCTGGGGCACTTTTTCCCTCCAGTTAATGACTGCTACAGCTCCCTGGCAGCTGGTTTACAGCTTAACCCTTATGGAACCCTGCAGGGTAGAGAACTTGAGCTGTATTTCCAGGGGGAGACATACCTCAAAGAGCTCATAGCCCTCAGCCTCCACCCTGTTGTAGGGCCGGATGATTCCGTCTTCCCGGATGAGCCGCGGGGGACGGAGGTTGGACACTTCCTCAGTGGACTCTGCTGCCCTGCCAGGGACAGTGCAACAACATCCTGGTAAGCTTCCTGCAAAATTCTGAGTTTCACCAATAGATCACTTGCCACATATCCCACTGACACATTCTGGGTACCCTCCAGATGCAAAGACACGCTGCTAATGATAAATCCAAAGCAGCATTAGCTAATTAAACAGCGACAGAATAAGTTGGAGAACTTTACTCACAGCTGCAGATAAACTTGAGAACCCCCAGTAAATTATTAAACATGCTATCCAAAGGTCCCCTTAAAACACAAGGAGCTCCTGTTAACCAAATTTCTAACTGGGAAGTTTTACTCTGAAAATTTCAGTGGTCTGATTTTTCACAGTAAGTTTAAATGGCATTTAGGTATTTGCACTCAGCAGAGGACACAAACCTACCTCAAAAGTAACATTTACACAAGATCTTTCAACTACTTTCTAATCAGGTGAGGGCATGAAAGGGCAAAATTGATTAGTTATTGTCTACCTGGACTACAACACTGCAAGATTTACTCTGAAGCAGCAATTTCCGGATGATTATAAAACATGTTCATTACAGGCCAGCAGACATTTCCCAAGCCCACATATCATCTTGTGTGTTGTGTTTAACACAAATCACTGTGTGGCACTGCTGGACCTCTCTCCCAGCTGGCACCCAGCACATGGCAGTGCTTCAGCCCTGCCCTTGGCATGGTACCTTTGGATGCCCTGGAAGGTGCTGCTCGCCATGTCCACAATGCCGCCGGTCGGCCGGGCCACCACGCCCACCAGCCCCTTGCCAATGCCTTTGAAGAATCCAGCTGCACCTTCTTTCTTAGCCCCTTGGAAAGAAAGGGAACAGAAACAGTGTTCATGGCCTGCTTAAAGACATTGACCACAGAATGAAAGCATTACTGCTCCAGAAGTGTTTTGTATTGGAAACAGCCCACAGCTGTTCATTCCATACAATCCACTTGTGCAAAAAGTTGCCATGGAAAGTCTCACTTTGCTTCTTGGTCTGCTCAGACACATCACTGTTCACTTGACACTTTATCAGCCTCCACAGGCAGCAGAACTGAGATGTTAAGAAGATTCCCCTGCTCACACTTGCAGTCTGGACTTTAGGCCAATAGATCAGTTTTTATAGGCTGGCAGCAATAACAAAATACTCTGAAGACACTCAGATGCACAAATGTAATGGAAGTCAACTATTTCTATTTGAACATTACAGGTGTGTGGTGCTACAGAACTGTGGAGGAGCCAAAAAAGTGTGTAGAAAGCATGTGTGCTCATCCACCAACGAGACTAGGATTAACACTGCAAAGTATCACCCAAAAGCTGTAAAGTACAACACTGTAACAACTGACTCTCAACATTGAAATCTCTGTGACTTGCAGATTAATGAGGCATTTTGGACTGGGTATTTTTCATCATCTATCACACTGATGAAGCAATAAGAACGAACACTGATGTCAGGCACAAAACCCAATTTGCTTTCTAATACTCCTCCAAACTTCGGAGTCCCCAAACACTTTTTCAGTTGGTGATTTTTGATTCATTACATTTAGTATCTTTATTCTGACTTTAACCAAGAAATTGGGTACTATAGCAGGCCTAAGAAAATACATCACGAGGACAAACCATTTCTTAACTCATACAAAGGCTGAAAAGGTGATAAGCCAATAATAAATATATTTGAGGAAGTAATAAGTTCACATTTGCATTAGAAACACAAATCTTTCTATGCCTTAGCATCACCACATTTAGATTGATATTTCTTAAAATCACAAAAGAACTGTAAAGCATTGAGATACCATTTAAGCAGTGTAGTGCAGCCCCAGTGCTTACCTTCTACTGGTTTGGTGATTATGCCTGTCACACCTCCAACAACACCCTAAAACAAAGAAGATAACAAAGGTCCCACTTAGCAACTGGAATGCTCTAAATCCAACTGGGCAACCAGTTGCCTCTCATCCTTCATTTTAAAACTTTAATTACATTAAAGTTTAATATCAGAAAAACTGTTTGGCAGGGGGGGTTTGGTATTGGTTCTTTCCTTTACTTTATATTCTTAAGAAAATTATAACTGAGGTTAAGTAGAGAGGGGGAAAATCTGAACCAGATGAAGAAACATTTATGTTGGCAGGACTAATAAATCTGCTGTACAGTAATCACCAGTCTTGCAACAATTAAGTAATTATTTCCCTTTCACTACTAACAGGGAGCTGCCAGAACTCCCAGTCATGAGTAAGTGATACCAATTAGGGAAAGGTAAATTAACAGCAAATAACTCTCTACAAGACTTTAAAGGTCAAGTTGTTTAAAGACACTAAGGCAGAAGAATGAAAATGCCCTGAGGTAACTTCCTGTATTTCAGCAAACAGCACGAGAACCAACTCCACAATATTTACTACTTAATAATTACTTAGAAATACATTTACTGGTTTTATTTTGAATGGAGAGTGATGGAAATTATTAGAAGACTTAATTTGCAGTCATGTAATAGGGATCTCTCAGTCACCGTTTTTCTCACAGAGAGATGTGATCTTTTAGCAACCCAAAAGGGTTCCCAGTTTCAGATTATCAAAAAACATCTCCAGCCTAAAGTAACACTTACTTTTATACATATTCAACTTGCTTTATGTTCCCATTCCTTAAAGTCAAGACAACTTAGCAGTTTTTGTAAAACCTGAGCACCAAGAAAGTAATTTGTACTATGAAGCAAAGCTCAGAATTCACAGCCAACTGACTTGAATGACAGAATTGACTGCAAGGCCAAGTAAGGGCCCAGTCACTTTACCTAACACACTGGTTGAACATGAGTCATTATTTGTTTATTTATATAATTCACAGGAGAAATTGGTGTTAATCCCTACATTTTCCCTTTTCAAGACCCTCACTTCAGTTCCTCAGGCTGACCAGAACCATGACTGCAGCTGAGGCACCACTCTGAGTCTCCTCTAAACCACAGCCTGTTTGCCTCTCCTGCTCAGTCCATGAACTGACAAAGAAGGCATCAGTCCTCCTGGCATGTGTTTTTGCAGCCTGGATTCCAGGCTGGCACATGACACACTCCTCCCTGAATTCATACCCGTAACAAGCCTTTTCCTCCCTTGGCCAGGCTCTCCCCAAAGTCCTTTGGCTGCCGCCCCATCTCCTCTCTCCTTTTCTGCTGGAATTCTTCATCCAGAGTTATAGCAGCCAGGCCTTTTCCAACAGTGCCAGTGATCCTGGACACCACCCCTGCTGCACCACCTGAGGGAAGGGGGCAGAAAGCAAAAGCTGCTGTTCTTTCACAGCTTGACAACACACAAGAAGCCAAGAATTCCCAAATTCCCTTCACAGCCAGCTCAGACAGGAGGAACGGACACAGAGAAAACAACACAGGTTGTCCAGAAGCCTCCAGAATCTGCTCTGATATCCACACACACAGCAAAAGGGAACTCTTACACCACTTCACTGGATGTTATACAGCATATTGGATGGAATATTATTTCCCCTAATTCCTGTAAGACTCAGCTCAATACAAATCTAAGGGAACTGCAGCAGTAGCTGGTCTTAAAAACACTTCTCAGGCTTCTGCAGACATTTTAGGACCATTAAAATTATGTTTCTTATTCATCCACAGCATTTTATTAATTCAATATTTCCCAGTTTGGTTGCTCAGTCTCCAAAGCAGACATTTAGATGGTCTCAGGTAAATGAGGTATGAACAACCTGTATCACAAATACTGACAACAGAGTGACAAACTCAAACACTCATCAGTAAAACACCACCTGGGTAGTTATCAAAACAGTAACAATATGACACATACCCACTGTGTGGCCAAGAAGACTTCTAACACCAATTACAAAGCCTTCAGCAAATTCTTCAGGTCCTTGAACAGCACCCTAAAAATGAGGTTTATTATGAATAGCACAAAACCATACATTGATGCATCTGTTCCAAGCATAACCAGCAATTCCTTTGCACTGATGCAAGTAAGGCCACCTGGCTATGTTATTTCTTTAAAATTAATGTTAAAGAATTATTGCTTTCCTACCTGATCAGGGTGTGGAGTCCAGTGACAACAAAACTACAACCCTACCAGTATGTTCCATCAGCCCACTGTAAATACACACTTAAAGAGTCAGGCAGTCATACCTGGAATGGCTCATAAAAGAAAGCTTCAACTCCCTCAGACAAGCCTCTGATTAGGCCAAACGGATTTCCAAGAACATCTAATCCAAGTACAAGGACATACATCTGCTTCAGGAACTAAATAATAGGGGGAGGGGAAAAAGCAAAAACCAAAAGCAGTGTTATGAGTCAGAACCTGAGGCTGGTACATTTTTTAATTTACTACCCAAGGAAAGTATTGGAATACTCAAGTAAGTATTCCAACTAGAATGAAGATGGGCTTAGGCAAATTATGTGTTATCTGTAGATATAACTAATAGATATTATTACAGAAAAAAAGATAAAAATAAAAAGAATAGAAGGAATCAATCAAAAATTTGTAAAGCACATTTTCAGGACACTCCTGTGTTTACATTTCCATAACATGTCACCAGATTCCTACTTCAGTACCATGAAATAAAAAATCAGTATCTTTCAGATGTAATCACCTCTCCTTTCCTATTTTATACATTCTCTGAGACACATACTCAAAATTACACACAAAGGCTTGACAGAATGAGCTTACTTGTTCACTGTAATGTCTAACAACTCTCTTCATCAGCTGGTCTCTCTTGTAGAACTGGTATTGAATTTCAAAGAAAGCAAGTCTGAAAGACAAGGAATCACAAATTAGTTACAGATACCATTTCTCCTTCAATTCCTTCAGATAATCCTGAAGGCCTGGATCCCAAACCCCATCATTCCTCATTCCTATACACTTACACTGGAGTCAGGTAGCAAAGTTTACCATGGGACCAAATATTGTGCAGTAGCTTTAGTCAAAGTATTAAAGGAAACAACCAGTATTATCAGCTTACTTGAAGATAAGATCATCCACATCTGTCAGAGTAGCTCCAATACTTTTCAAGAGCAAATTCAGAGAATGGATGGCTATCATGTCTTCCCCCTTATCTGATGCTTCTCCACCAGCAGCCAGAGACAAACTCAAATGCAACTGTCAAGATAAAAATTAGTAAAAATAAGACAAATAAAAGACCAAAAAAACCCTCCAAACCACAGAAGACAGATTTTGTGGTGCATGTGCAAAAAAATGAGGGATAAGTGTATTTTGACTCTCTCTGAAGAAATGTACAATTTCAACAAACAAGACATATGTATTTATATCTCCATACAGAAGAGGATCCAACTGCCCTAGAAGTTTAACTTTTGTTATAGTTAAATAAGTAAACTCCTGTGTAAACAGTGAGTTTAAATTGATATACTTAACTAGTTAGTGTGTATTTTTACAACTCCTTGGAGGAAACATGAACTTTGTAAAACTGCCTTTAACACTGTAAAATACAAAGTTTTTTTAGTGTTGATAAGAGGATTATTAAAAAAAACCCCAAACCACACACTTTTTATACAAGTGGAAAGGGCAAGAGAAAACTATTTTCTTTTTCCATTGTTCATCACCATAACCAATATTGTCCCTTCACTCACAAGAGGTCACAGCATTTAACCTGTGTAATTTGACTTTTTCAAGACTCCAAATTGCCATTTTTTACAAAAGGCCACAGAGCCATTTTCACAGCCTTCCCACTGTCCAGTGGCTTCAAATACCAAGCTAAGTCTACTGAATTTAGGTGAAAAATACAGGAGTGAATAAGAAGCCACTTTCTGTATTTAACAAGCAGTTTGTCTGACATTTCAAATAAAGAGGCAAAAGAAACTTAAAAATTCTGACTGTTTCTTCAACAGCTTTAGCCAGACTGGGCAGAGGATAATGCTCAAATATCACAACTGTGCCTTGTTGCTCCAGTGCTTTCCTTGGCTTCACCAGTCTCTTCTAAGTTTATAAGCACAATCATATCAGAAAAAAGCCCAAGGATCTAAGAGCACCCTACCAGATACCTGTTGAAATACCTAAAAAGCTGGAAAATGCACCACAATGTAATCATCTGTATTGGGATTTATGTCTGTCTTTTATATGTTTAGTGAAAAGGAAAGGGAAGTAAGTAAATGTTTTCCCTCTAAATTCTTATTCAAACTGAAAGCCTTAGAGGAGAATTCTGTTGAATCAAAAGAATGTCTCATTACTGATGATCTTTCTTCTATTGTTCAAAAAATTCTCACTGCTTCAAGAGAGACATGAAGATAAGCCCATGAAAGTGTATTTTATTACAATTTATGGCACATTAAATGGATACCTTCAGGCCAACATTTTATCTACCTTCCATCATTATTATACCCATTGACTCTCCCACTTAGTAATGGTTAAGGGTCTGTTTGTACCAGTGGGCAACAAAAAGTTTTCCAACAAAGTATTAAACTCTAGAGAACAAAATCCCCACTAGGAATGTATTCACCACAAGGGATTAAAAGATGGTTGTTATCAGGTGTTCTGTTAATCAGAAACCTCTCTGTTGCATACCTTAATTGGAGAAATGTGGAAGTGTTCAAAGAAGCTGAGCATTGACTGGTCTGTTAGGGATGACTCCATCAGCTCTGTGTTAAGTTCATCCATATCTTGCTGAATTAATTTGGACTGGTTTCATTATTTAAAAGTAAAAAGGAAAAAAAAAAGCAAGTTTAGCTCATCAGCATATGTGTAACATAATTAATCACATATCTAAGTCTATGTTTTAAAATATATATATATAAACAGTAGAAAGAATAATCATAGTCAAGTACAGTTAACTATCCACTTAAATATTATTGTACTATTTATTGAATCCAGGGTTTAAAAATAAAAAAAGCAATAGAAAGAAACATACCACAATGCCACAAAAACAAACAACCCTCCCCACATACACAACAATTCAACAATTTCTGGATCATTTTTTCATTTTATACTATATACTGATATTCACTTAAATTTCTCAATCACTTAAGGCATCACTTCCAAAGGTTCTTTGCACTTTTTTTTTAATTCTTCACAAAATTATAATTCTTTTATACAGTACATCTGAAAATATAATTTCTAAGAAAAAGAAACTTGAAAGAATGACTTTCCCACACAGAATAGAACAACATGTGACCCTTTTGATTTTCTTTAGAGTTATGAAAAATCTAATCCTCCTACTCTCTAAAGACAGGACACTGTGAACTAACATACAAATAAAAGGGCACTCTGTTAAACCTGACCTTATTTCTCATACACCCCTAACACTGTAGCCACAACTGAAACAACTGTGTCATGCATTAATGAAACATTAAAAGAGCAGAAAGCAGCTACACATGCCCAGGTATCAGTTACTTGAACATTTAGTAATGCTCACAGCCAGTGTTCAACAGAAATACCAACACTAAGTGTAAATTAGCTCATCCTGTCCCTTGATTCACTGTTGCCACTGCAATGTTCACTCATTTAAACTGAAATTTTCAGGAAATTGCAACACTAACACCATGAAGGCCCTGTTTCTGCAAAGCTCAGTTCCTCTCATACATTACCCTTTGTCTTTCAGCTTCTGGGTCTGTAGATGGAGTGAAAAGTTCACTGAGTGCTGCTAAAAATCCCTGATCAATTTTCAGTGCCATTTCCTGGATAAGAACCATGAAGTACCTACAGTGGGAAGAACAAACAGTGAGTACTCAGAGAAGTTCAGCTGAAACACCACATGCTTACCCTTCACAACTAAGGTTTGCTGTGCTGTGTGGCATATCAAGATTTCCAATCCACAATACCAACTGCCAGTGTACAGTCAGAAGTGCTTATCAACCACACAAACCTCTACATTACTGGAGATTATTCAACCCTAACACTTCCAAAATTTACCTAAAAGCAACCACCAAATACTTCCTACATTTCCACATTATGATTCCATGTGCTTCATGGATAACAGAACCTAAGCCATATATTGCTGCTTCTTATCCAACTGCTTCTCTTCCAGTCACTTCACTGAGTATTTATTTTATTAAAATGCACCATCCATACTAGCTGGGTACAGATATTTGCCTTAGAAACCATCAGTATAATGTTTTTGTCTCCTTTTTAGTACAAAAACCCCAGACACAGACTTACTCGCTACAGAACACACATTTCACACTGTCCTGGCACACATTAGACTGTAAGAGTCATTTGTTGTTAGGGCACCAAACACCCAGCACTGCACAACAGGCAGACACACAACTCTGATACAAGAAGGATTTAATTCTGAGTACCAGAGAATTTGCATAACAGCCCCATCACGTGGTCAGCCCCTATTTTCTAAAGATAAGTTCATTTTAGAATGATGGTTTCTCACTGAAGACATTTAAAAATTCAATCCAAAGTCAAGAGATGTTTGGATAGGAGAACATGAACTTCAGAACAATGTTCCCCTTCTAAAATATATTAAATCCCTACAACTGCATCACAACACAATGTTAAACTCACTTGAATTGCAGCACTTTGCTGTACTCATTGAATCTAGTGATGACACTGATGTCAATGAAGGGTTTTGGTTCTAAACAGGAAAAATAAAAAAGCTAAGTATGTGCCAAAAATAAATTGCCAAGTTCCTAGTTTGAAGGCTGAATAAATCTGATATTGCCATAGGCTTTCTCTTACCTGAGTCTAAAGCAATTGACTTGGGAGGGGTGACAGGATGAAACACAACAGGAAACATCGATCCTGGTAACTGATTATCAACCTAAAAGTGTATTGCAAAATTACAGGAATATTTTAGTGATATGATAATCACACACAGGGGTGCCCACACCCACAGGGCTGCCCCACACAGCTTCACACCCATCTAATCTCCAGGGTCTGCACTGATGGCACACCATGACTGGAACAGGCAAGAGTAAAAACCAAATGCTCCTCTGACAGTGAGCAGAGCACCACATGCACCAGATGTGGAGATCCTTCTCCAGACAGATGAATGAAAGCAAAGCCTTAATGTGCCCGTTCAGGGGACAGGCCACGAGGAAGGAGGTACCTGCAGCCAGCAGAGCTGAGCCCTTAAGCTTCTCTGGTGAGGGGACTGCTTGAATTCCACCTGAATTCCTGACAGGAAGTTCCGGCGGATGGTGCACCTGACGGGGAGTCGCATTTCCATTGGGAACTTACTGAAATTCACCTGCAAATGTAGGAAAGCAGAGCTAATACAGACTGAGAAATAATTAAATGTTATAACAGAGCAGCAAATAAACCCTGTGTTTTTCCTGATTTCCTGATCCAATCACATGGCTACTGAATTATTTAATCTAATTCTCTGCAAGGGCAGTAACAAAACCCACTGCTCAGTCAGAGAAGGACATTACACTGCACCTTGAGTGGCCGCAGGCAGAAACCCCTGTGCCATCTTAGTAACTATTTATTCCTGAGTTATATATTACACTGGCATAATTAAAGATATTTACATGCAGCTGACTACTTTCCCAACTGATGCTTTTACCCTGATACCAAAACATTTAAGTTATGAGAAACAAAAGCAAAAAGTTCTCTTTTATTTGGAGTCAAATGCAATGACCTACCAATGGAAGGTTTTGTTCCCATGGACTATAAATGCACTACTGCCAAGTACAAAACCTAAGTATTCACACAGCTGAGGGGACATGTGTGCTTCTCAAATGAAAGGATCACACAGAAAAAAAAGTCTGATTATGGTACTGTAAAATGCCTGTACTGAATTAGCCATTTGAATACATTAAGTTTATGCATAGGTACATATAATTAATGTCTGAAAAAGCTCAGGTAAGTGAATTAGTTTCAACAGCCCTTGAACATTTCAGGTTCCTTTACCATATCAAGTAACGGGGACTGCAGCTTACTAGGAAGATAAAACTAAGATTTCTACAAAGAATTTAAAGTACAATGTGAATACATGTCCACAACTTACATGTACATACCAAGCAATCTTCTCTACCACACAAAACCAAAATTCTTTGAGATTTTTACTTCATAATACAAGTCTGGGTACTGCCTCAGTACCACCACAACACAAACACATTCCACTGTGTGAAATGTGTAACTATTCTGTTTCTCTTAACAAAGCACCTATCCTGACTGAGCAAAACAGAAATGTGTTTCAGCTGTTGCACCTGTTCTGCAAACATTAAAACACAAACTCAAAACATACCTCAGTGTTGCTGTCCAGTTTATGCCAACCAGGACCTTGGAAAGCTGTCTTAGAGAGATACTTTTGATAGGCTTGTTCCAACAGGTTTATCTGCTTTTGATTAAATGGTTTCCACTTCTGCTTTGGTTTCCTTTCCCAAACAACACCAGAACTGCAAGGCAAATAACAAGGTTAACAATTTCAGAGTCCTTACACCTTTCTTATGCATGCAAACCATGTAAAATGTATTATTCTAATTTCTCAGGATAAAAAAGGAGGCAGTTGAATGCTATTGGTTCTAATTCCACAATAGGAGTGAAAGCAAAACTTAATTTTAATTAAAAAGGCTCCATTTAATTTAATTGGAAATATGTCCCCTTCAACTCTGTCACTAAAACTATAACAAGCTGACAAATTTTGACTTTTCAAAGGAACATTCAGACTTCCATGTGCAGTACCTTGTGATTCCTATGTAAGAGATCTCTTTTTTATTTTCATTGTTAACCAGAGAAAGTCCCAGGCTGTGGATTGAGAGGTTTATTTCTTGGTCAGGTTGCTCCAGCTCCTCTGCTTGTCGTGCCTTGGAAACCAAGGCCACGTCGTCGGTGAAGAGCAGCACCCGCTGGCGCCCGTCCAGGAAGGACACCCAGTGGATCTGGGTGTTGGCATTGTAGGGGAACTGGCCACAGTCATCCTGTGTTGGGGAAAAAAGTGTGTTACAGGAGCAAACCCATGAGGTTGCTGTGTATGAGCAAGTCTACAGACACTCAAGGCAGAACTCGGGGTTTGCCCTCTGCTCACGTTACTGTATCGTGATGACTTGGCTGCATCTTGTTGCCTAACACTGAAAACAAGGTAGAGGTTGAGATAATTTTTCTTTGGCTGCATCTTGTTTCCTAACACTGAAAACAAGTTACAGGTTGGGATAATTTTTCTTCCCCTTTTGTTATCTAAACGTTTGTGGTTTAGAATAATATTCAAATAATTAGGAAACAAAGGTCCTCACAACAATGCAAAAGGCCTAGAAGCTTAGGTGATAAGGAAAGAAGGCAATAAATCATATACCATGAAGCAGTAAAACCAGACAAGGATTAAGATCTCTCCACTTCAAATGCAGATATTCCTTATTTTTTAATTTGGGAGGCAAAACTGAGATAATTAAAGCCCTTTCCTCAAAATCCCCCAAATAATCATTAATGTAACCATAGTTATATAGTAAGGAAATCAGTTTAAAACTAAAAATACTTTTAAACATAAAAAAACTTGACCCAAGCAAGTGCTTATAGAGTGAAGCTCACTGGAACTGGTTAACTGAGTTCAGCTCAGTGAAGTTAAACCCATTTCCAGCACAGCTTTCCTGTCCCTCCTTTTAGCTATAATTTCTCAGTTTTCTTAGCTGTGCCCAGTCAACAGAAAAAACACCTCTGAAGAACTCAGAGTTTAGTGTAAGGTGTGAGCACACAGCTATTCAGAGACACACACACAGGACTTTATTTAGCCCACATTCCAGTTAAGGGAGAAAAATCTTCATCCATGAATTCTTGCTTCCCATTTTCCAACAAAATATACTTGCTCTGTCTTACTCCAGATTTACCTTTGCTTCTAGTTACACTGAGCCTGTTTCTCTCAATCATTTTCCATCTTGGTCATTATTATTTTGTCCCCACTTCACACATTTTCTTGTTCTAGTTCTGCTTGAGTTACAAACATGGAAAGAGCTCTCAGTGAGCAATTCAGGATTTTCTGCTCCATACAAACATTTCCCATAGGAAGTGAGAGTCACAGCAGTCAGGGTTTTTCTCCATCTTTAGGGAGATATTTGAGCCAAATGCAGCACTGCTGGAAAGCTGGTGAATTATTCATCCTCTCTACTATTTAGATAGTCTACAGCTCATACTCTTGATGCTCCTTCTTCCATATCCACAAAAAACAGAGAGGAAATGCAGACTGCAGTTTGTGTCTGAGCCTCTGAATATATTCTTTTAAACATCTAAAACCTTGCTGCTTGACAGGGGGCTCCAAGGTCTCTTACAGGACAAGACAGATGTGAAGTTACTGAGGAAGTTTTGTCCCACGTAGTTTTAACCTTGTAACAGCCCTAGACAGGGTCAACATTTACTTGTCCCCTCTTGCAATTTACCTTAAGTAGGTCGTGTTCACCAAAATTCTGGCAGTAGCCCCAAGTCAATTTTCTTGGTTTAGTTGGATCTGTCCAGGCAAACAGGCACACTTGCCTTGGTTTCAACTCCATTTCCTCTTGTAATCCACTGCAGGTTAAAAGAAAAGGAGCAAAATAAAGGCATTCCCTGGTTAGCAGCATTGATGGAAGTGGAGGAAACAAAGCACAGCACTAGACCCTCCAGCCTCCTGGAGTGAGGTGTGAAGGGCCAGGGCTACCCACTCCAAACAAGGCCAGCTGGAGGTTCACCAGCTCTTAGTGAGCCAGGGTTTATACTCCCACTTCATTGTCCCCACTTTCTCAAACTATGAAGGCAGTTTAAGAGTAGACAAAACACTTCATTAAAAGAATATGATACAGAAAAGGAGGTTTATCTACTTTTCAAGGTACCATAATGGGAAAAGAGAACTCATTTTTTCCCAAAGGATAACCCTGGTTAAACAGCCAGGTTCTTTCCCATACCTCTGTTTGTATCTGAGAGAGGCATAGGGAGTGTGGTTCACAATAAGGGCTGGGGCAGCTCCCTCGTGGTAGTCTGAGAAGGTTATGAGAGTCGAGTGCTCTGACACGTTCACGTCCACCAGCAGGCCCCCATTCTGCAGAGGAAGGCAGACAAAGTCCAGTATTTGGTTGTACATAGAATCAAGTTAGAACAGACTAAACTGCTGGGTTTATATCATTCTTTCACTGGTCTCACAATGCACCAAGGAAATGCACCCTATGTTATCGAGGGACAGCACATTCAGTTACTGACCTCAGACAGGTATCAGTAGCATCCACAAACTGCTGATTTAATGGAAAAAATATATTCAAATTACAGATTTTTATTAATTACTTCATTTGACCAAGTTCAGTAAAAAGTATAGATGAACACTCCCTTTGCTTTCTGTTACAAAACTTAGTCACATTTATAACTGCAGTTTCCTGCAAACTCCTGAAAAATGTGAAGACCTAGACAAACATACTAAAGCTTTTAAAGGTACAACAAATACAGCAAAAGCTTATTAACAAACTGAGCAGAAGAGTTCTGCTCACGAAACCTCTAAACAATTCACCATGAGTCTTTCTCCTAATGGCTTTCAAGATCCCATTTTTTCCAGTATATATGCAAGATATTTCTGAGCCATTACAGCATCATTTTCCTCATTTGCTTGCACAAAGGAGGTACCTTCATGCTTTCCTTTCTGTGTAGTCTCTTCTGACATCTTTCTCAAAATGCTCCTCTAGCAAGGTAAATTGATTTTCCTGCTACACTGTGAGGGCTGGAGAAGGGGTGGAAGGGGACACACCTGCCTTTGCAACTTGGAGAGCCAGATTATCCTCACAATCACTTGTATTTCAGTTAGTTATGATGAGCATTAACTCCAAAGCCTTGTCTGAACATGCTATATTTATATACACATTCCCAAATGCTAGGCTAGGGTGAGTTCTGAAATTAGCAAGATTCTTCTGTTTGAATCAAGAATTAGTTTGCCCATGAATTGTGTGTCTCCAACATGCAGCAGATTATCAAGAAAACAAAAAATGCAATCTTTTTAGGATAACTATGTAAACAAACTGAAGACACTCAAGTCATACCCTCTGCAAAACCCCAGATACCATTTTAACCTAATGGCAATAGAACTGTTCAGCATCCTATAAGCTTATCATAAGTAAATGAACTTGACCACACAGCTGGGAAAACACGAACAACTGTGCAGACTTGATTCACAACCTTTTTTATGCATCAGAACTGAAGGGCAGTGTATACACAGTTTTGATCTTGATGATCTGGGCAAGTCCAGCTACCAGAGGGCTAAAACGGAGTATTATGAACAGAGCACACAAAGTCAGTCTCACCAGTTCTTCCAGACTCAGCAGAGTGCCATTATCCTGGGCTTGAAACAGGAATGGTTTGGATGAGCTCTCATAGCCAACTACTCTGACACAAAGTTCACCAGATGAGTTTTCAGGCCAAAATGGAAGACACTGTAAACCAAGAAACAGGTGTGACTTTACCAGTTCCTCTATGTTGACTATAGTGACCAGCAGGAAAACAAAGAGGCTTGTGTGGCTGTTTCACATGCCTCAGTTCTTACCCAAGCACTGGCTGGTGAACATCTCAGCCTTACTAAGGCACCTGAACTGAAGGATTTCAGGATTGTACAAGCACATGCAGCCTGTGCTGCTCCAGTTCCCCTGAGATGTGAAGCACCCATGTCATGCCTTCAGAAGTGACAGCTCCCACAAGAGAACTGCTCTTTCCTTAAGTGACACCTGGAGACCAGCTGTTTGTCTACAACAACATCCAAAGGAAAAAACATGAAACATTACCTCTGAAGCTGAGATATAATTCCATTTGTTTGTTGGAAGAGAGCCATTAGGACCAATTTCTCCAACTTCAAGTTCCAGAGAAGATTTGTTTGCTATTGTGTAGAATGGAGTGAAGGTAACTATCCTGGTCAGGTTAAAACTGCTCATTTTGATGCTGACTCCAACCTGTTGAACAAGAACAATTTGAGCAAATAATCAACAAGCTTAAAGGAAAGTCAGGATGGAGAAGAAAAGCCAACACTATAATTACAAAGCCTGGCACAAAACACTCCTGTTGTGAACACCTGAAATAAAAGAACCAAATGACATGCAGTAAAATCAGCAAACTATGCAACACAACTAACACAACAGTCAAGTGAGAGTTTAGCTGTGGCATTTTGTAGCTGTGGTATTTGTGGGGAAAATCCAACAGGAATCCTCTGGAGTAAATCAAGACAGGGTAAAGTCACCATCATCATCAGAAAACAGAGTATAGGGAAACACAGCTCCCCACACAGCTTTATTCTGCTTAATTGTGGAACTGTAGTCTTAGATCAGGAGTGAAGATCTAAACACTTGCAAACAATTAGGAACTTTCTCTTCTCCATTATGAATGTTCAGCTTTGTGTTTTCAAACAGCCCATTTTCATTTGTTAGAGAGTCCACATTTATGAATTCAACTGAAACTTCTGCTGGTGAAACTACTTGTTGCCAGTGCAGGCCTGAATGGCTGGGACATCAACATTATTACCCTAAATGTTAAATATTTCCATGCTTTAAAAGCACTGTATGTAGGGAAACAAAGGCCTTAAGGAGGGAAAGAAGTCAAAAGAAGGCAAAAAAACCCCAAGAGAGTTTCACAAAGCACAGAAACATATCTTACCAGATAATCCCTGTTATTAGCTGGACACCTAACACATCCATAGCTTCCTACAGTATCAAGGGAAAAGCTACTGGACCAAGTGCTGGTTGAAATACAGAGCTGGATCTGCACACAAAAAACAGCAATAGGCAAAATAATTCATTAAATTCACTTTAATTCTATAGCTTGTGCATCATGGAGTGCAATTATATCACATGTAGCAGTATAAAGACAATATTTCAGTGCTTCTGAAACCTTCTGTAAGTTCAGATAACCTAAGAGAGTAGTATCACTATTCATATTCTGATTAGTCTGTGCCAGAGTTCTGGAAAAGATGGTAGAGTCAAAAATAGCACAATGGAGGAGCACTCATTGACCCTTATGCAGCACACACCCTCATGGCTTACCCTCATGGCAGCACACACACACATGGAAAAAGGCCTCCAATTTTGTGGTGCTTCACAAACTTGAAGAGGTGGGAGGAAATAAGTAAATAAATACTGTTTTTTCAACCATTTCTACAACTACTGTTGGGTAAAAGAAGTTATTTAAAAGGAATGAAGGGCCACTTCAGAAAAAACTCTGCTACCGCAGTACTCTTCACTTGACCATGCAAACATCACACCAACCCAAAATCTAAACAAATGTGTTTTAACATAAAACAGAATATTTACAGTGTGCATTTTCAATGTCAAAGTACCAAAGAAAGCAGCAGTCAAAGGAAAGCCCTGAGACTTAAAAACTATGTTAAAATATTCTATATATTAAATGTCTGTGTGGTTTCCCCCTCAAAGCAGGATCTCAAAGCCAGCATACCTTATTTTTACTAAAAATGTTTTTCTTTTTAAATGAAAACAAAACAATATCCCTGTAGTCTGCTGGATGCTTCACATGGGTGTCCTCAGCTCGGTACTGGAGGACACGGGAGGTCTTGTTGATGATCCAGTAGGGGCTGAACACGGACAGCACCACCCGGGTGCCCACCCTCCTGGTGTGGATGTGAATATCCACTGTCAGGACTGCTGCAGAGTGAGAGGTGAAGCACACAGGGAAGAACTCAGGCATCCCATCATGGATTTTAAGATGCCCATGCCAGTCTTTGCCTTGGTATTTTAACAACACAAGCTCCATTATCTCTCCATTGATTCTTGAATGGAAAACATCTGCAGCACTCCCTTCAGTTAGTTCTCGGGCTTCTGCTGTTCCCTGCAGCAAAATTAGAAGAGGTAAATTAAGTTTTTAACATACAAAATTAAAGCATTCAAACCTCAGCATCTTATTCTCTTGCAGGATGCATGTTTCAGGTGTCTCAGTACCACATGTCCTAATCCCCAGTCACTTTTGTTTGAGACTGATCCTATGGCTAATTTGAGATTTGAGATGAAGTGCACTTTTCCTGCAGGACAGTAAATACTGCTTAATTCTGGATTTTAGAAGGCAAACTGGTTCCAATGTATCCACTCCCTCCTCTCTCCCCTTCCTACTCCATGAATTCTGAAGGATTTTGGCAATGAGTTCTGTAACACTGCACTGGACTGTGCTGCAGATGTACAGCCAGGGCTTTCCACACTACAGATCTCCCAAGGCAGAAAGCCAGCAGTTCTACCATACAGTTTGTAGCACAACTTCCCTCAGGCAGTAGCATCCCACAACAATAGCTTTCCTAATTTTCCTGATAAACAGTGTATTTTACAGTATGGAATAGTGGCCGGGCTTGATCAGCCCAGAGATGTGAAGACAATAAGCATATACCCATCTACAGGTACAGTGACTTCAGAAATAGACTTGAATTACTGGTTTCTGGCTCCTCAGTCCTGGCAATAGCACTCTGTCCTACATGCTGTGACTGAGTACTGAGATACAAGAGTGGGAATAGTGCCATTAGGATGTTGGACAGAAGTGAAAGTAAGGTCTAAAGGAATGCCACAGCCAGCTCTGCAAATAGGACAAAACAGAACAAACAAGGGTGATGGTTCTAAATCCTCGTACCTGTTCTATGTACTGAAATCACTCAGCTTTCATGAAGAAATATTAGATACTAAAAATACTGAATGGAGAGGAAAATGGTCTGTGTAGCATCCAGCAAAAATCCTTCCAGTTTGTGCGAGGATGACCTCAAAACAGTCATTAGTAAAGAATCAGTGTCTGAATGGAGAAAGTTGCATTTTCTGTGTAGAAGAAAAGCTCTAGAGACTGCAGATGCTTTATCTTATGCCTCCTCTGGTGAAGCAAAAGACATCTTGCAAAACACAAACAGAATCTCAGAAGAATGTAAAAGAAGAAGACCAATCCAGTACAGGAATCATATTTAAGGAGCAAGGCAGAGTTGGCCTGGTACATTCAAATTAAAAACAATTAATCCCTGAAAGTCCCAGAATCAATCCATTATCTGCCTCATTCATTTACAATACAAAACACAAACCCCAGCATTCAGTATCTTACACATTACATTCACCTGCACTTCTAAGTAAATATAGTCTTTCTTAAAATTGAGTAAAGTATTTATAGATGAAACCACAAAATAACTTACCTCAAGTAAGTACCTCAAGGAGTATGGCAGAAGATTCCTCACAGTCAGTGTGGGGTAAAGGTGGATAATGTAGGCAGGATCCCACTCCTCCCCATGAGGTGAAATAAAACTCAGCTCATCAGGTACAGCTGTTGAGCTGATGATTAGGGGCAGGAAATTTGTCTCAGTGGCTGGGCACTGCAACAAGCACTTCACTTCAGTGCTTCTGTGCAGCTCCTCCCTCCAGGCAATGTAAGTGGTGGACTCCCTGAACTGCCCCTCGAACATTCCTGTGGGTCGGACATACAGGTGGCACCTGTGGGGAGAGGACAAGCAGTGACACACAACACACACCAGCTGTGCACTGACGGCCACCTCCACCCAGTGTAAGCCATGGCTAACATTCTACCCTGGTTCTGCAGCACAATAACTACCTAATAAAGGCAGCACTTTGGGGTTTTGTCCCAGTCAGGAAGCAAATTGAAGCTTCCACACCAACTCTATTTGTGCCCCAGTGTCCCAGAGCTGAGCCCCATGGAACAGGGACAGCATACCTGTATGAATGCAGGGGAACATGGAATTCTTCTTCTGGTTTGGATATGCCGATTGGCTCCAGCACCCTGGAGCCTTTGGCCAGCTTATAGATCATAAATGGGATGGAAAAATGGTTCTTGATCTAGAATTGAAATACATAATTTTCATTACATTGCTGTGGTACAAATTTCTAAAGGAAAAAGGATGAATAGCAACAAGGAAAACCAACAATGATTGGTTTGACCAAACTGCTCTAGAAAATAGATTTCATTTGTCTTAAAATGAAATACAATTCTGAAGGAGACAATACACAAGCAATGAGAAAACTCTTCACTTTAAGTCCCATGAATTGAAAAACATGCCTAAAATGCCAAGTTGCATAAAAATTATTCTAATATTTAGGATATTAGAAAGCCAAAAGGAAAAAAACCCCATATTTTTCATTTATCAGGAAGATACACACATACAAACACAGATCAAAATTCCTGGAACAAATAGAGCAAAATACTTAATAACTGGCCTTTAAGCAACTTCTCAGAAAAGTATGATCTCAAGAAAACGCCTTGAGGAAGAAAAGAAAGGTCAGTCCCTGCAGAGCAGTGCCTGTGGGTCTCGGTGTTACCTGCAGGGGGCAGCGCACGGTGATGACCTTGTTCCCCTCGGCCGCGTCGATCTGCACCACAGCGGAGTCGCTGTGCCCGGCCACGCTCTGCAGGTTGTACAGCCGCCGGCCCGGCTTGGCTATGGGAATGCTTAATGCTTCTCGGTAGCCTTCGAGTTCTGATCCAGAGAAACACACAGAAGTCTTCGTTAGGCAAAACAAATCACAGTAGCGTTTCCTGTTTGAATAGAGCTTAAGCTTCTCTAAACTCAGCAATAACAGGGATCAAAGTACTCTCTGACAAGAACACCTTAAAAGGCATTCGAGTACCACTGAGGGAAAGCTTGAAGGCCCAAATACTCCTCAAGACCAAAACCTTGAGCTTATGATTTATACATAACACAGGAAATATCCCAAGCAATGAACAAAAGCACTTGTTGGGGGAGTTAATGAATTGCCACACAAAACGTTTTTATCACCTCACAGCCAAGTACCTCCGTATGGGATGTGATGGAAAGGAAAAAGCTCAGGTGATTATGGATTAGAAGCTGTTGTATCCCATTCTCTTAGGAGTACTTGCTGACAAAGCCAAAAACACAAACATTGTAACTGCTCTCAAGTAGCTGTCAACTACAGAAAGCCAAATAGTAGTAGGGATAGGAGAAATGAAGCTCCTGTTTAGGAGCTGGAATGAACAGGTCTGTGTCACAGGGGGCTCTAAGATGGTCTATCAATGACTCCACTAGAATGTCTTCCATTTCTTCCAAAGAGGAAGAAAAATTATTGTTCTTTTCACTCTTTGAGAAACTGGAAAGACAGAATTTTACATCTTTTTAACAAGTCCAGTAGTTGGACCCTCAGTGAGGGGGTTTTTAACTGGCATCAGTATCCAAAAACGGTTCCAACACAATGTCCTTGACATGAACTTCCATCCCACTGCTTTAACCAAGGGACTGCCCCCCTCTCCCCCATCCCACTGCTTTAACCAAGGGACTGCTCCACTCTCCCCCATCCCACTGCTTTAACCAAGGGATTGCCCCACTCTCCCCCATCCCACTGCTTTAACCAAGGGACTGCCCCAATCTCCCCCATTACACTGCTTTAATCACGGGACTGCCCCAATCTCCCCCATCACACTGCTTTAACCAAGGAATTGCCCCACTCTCCCCCATCCCACTGCTTTAACCAAGGGACTGCCCCACTCTCCCCCAGACAGTGCTCCCCAGCACAGTACCTAAATTTAGAGAGAAGACAGAGCTCTCCTGCCGGTACAAGGCCGACAGCTTTCCTCGGTGAGGTGCTTCAAACACAGAGTATTCCAGTTCCATGCTCTGACCAATCCCTACATCATTCATGTTTTCACTCCCAGTGGAACCAACTATACGAAAATGGGAGCTGGGAAGCACTTTGAGAGACACACCCAGGGCGTTTTTCACTATGAAAGGTGCTGTCTCTTTAAAGGAATAGTCAAACGTGGATGCAGTCGCTTCTGAAAATGCCTGTGATTAACAACAAACACAACATGTCACACAAATAAATATAACATATTTAGAAAGGCTTTAAAAGACAGTTCCCAGCAACTTCCATTTTAAAGAGGAGGGGAAATCATATATATATATAGCAAGACCTATGCTTTGTATAGTAGTATTTCAGGCAAGTGAGGGTTACTCCCAGAGAATTTCATTTTATTCTGTGCTTTGCAGCAAGTGTTGATGCTACAATGAGCACTCATGCTCCTCACAGAGAATTTTTCCAGTTTCTGGGTTGTAAAAGAAACATAAGGCTTGGGACAGAGAAGTCACAAGGACATGGAACATGTACATGCTTCATATTCAACCACAACTTATGCTTACAAACACTGGTTTGGTTACACAGAAGCCACAGTAACTGAGTGCCAGTAGAGACTGGCAGTATAAGCAAGTACTTACAGAGCTGCTGCTCATTTAGATTTAAAAAAAAATAGACATTAAGTCCCATTCTGTAAAAATAGCTTGCTTTGGTAACCAGAATTTCTTCACTCCATAAACAAAGGAGGGAAAAGCAGCCTAGAACATTCATAAGCACACCTACTATCACAGGAAAAGTATTTTTAACACACTGAAAATGCTATAAAGGCCAATCCTAAATGCACACTTTACTTAGTCTTCAGTTGTGGAGGGAAAAATGAAAGGGAAGTAAATTTCTCTTTTAATATTTCAGGAGTATTGTAGGAAATGGTTGTATTTATTACAGCATTTCATTTCCACTTTGCCTGCACGTGTGACACTTCCTTAAGTCCCACATAAACACATTCATTGTTCTAACACAGAAGTTGATTCTTTGAAAAGCTCAGCACCACCTTTTTGTTAACCCCAGAGGACTGATCTGAGTAAAACTCCTCAGCCCTTCTAGGGAACATCTGTCAGAGCTGCAGAACAGTCACTGACTTGTGACTGGCAGCCAACAAAGTTCTTTAAAAAAGAAAAGTCAGAACTTGTTCCAGAACCACACAATTCAGCACATTCTGCCTATTCAGACTACCTTGGCCAGATTGCTGAAAACAGCCAGGCAACACTTAGATATTGTTATATTCATTGTGTCCTTTGAAGAGATGTTGATGGCAGTTTGGGGCTCAGGCAGAACAATGAAATCATCCCCTGGCATCAGACTTCTCTCCTGGACAGGGTTAGTCTTCATCTAAAAGAGAAGCTTCATTAGGCATTTATGAACATACAGTTTACTTCCTGCTGTGTTAAAACAGGAAAAAAATTGACCTACACTTGACAATTTCCCCAAGCAAAGTAAAACCTACTTTATCTTGTGAAGCTCAGATACCTTGAACAAACATGGAAATTCTACACCAACAATGAAACCAAGTTATTTTCTTTCCTCTGCCTGGTTATACACTCCACCTTGTCCATGAACTGGACAACAAACATTGTTCAGAAAAAAACTTAAGATGTCTTAAGATTCATTTTTGTTCCACTTGAAACTGCACACACCTCCCTCAAAGCAACATTTGAAAGGTCAACATTCTGCCACATAAAACATTTAAGAAATTAAAAACCAGCTGCCTATTCAAACCATTTCACATAATTTCAAGTAGTTTACATACCTCCAGCTTTAAATTCCATTGCTTCTTCCCTCCCTCAACTCGTTCAATAAGTGGCTCCCACACTGCATAGGTTTCATTGTAATAATGAATCTAAAGGAAGAATCAGAATTAAATAAGGTATCTCAAAATAAAGGACTAAGTTCCTTCCAACAGAAATTATTATGAAAAAATATTAATAAGAAAACAATCTTTGTTTAACATTTTGGAGGTCTACCATTAACTTCTAATGGCTTCAAAAACTAATACATAGAAGTGTATAATATCACATATTTTTCATAAGTAAGATAATTTTTGAAGAGTTCATTTCCTGGCTTGCTTTGACAGCCACCAGACATCCTGGAAACACTGTTTCTTTTTAACATTTTCAATCAACACAATCAAGTCTCCATTTTCTCCTACACTGTTTGAGAGAATGACTTTGAGACCAGAAACCTCAATGCTACAAGTACTTCATTATACCATGAAATAACTGAGCAAACTGTAAGTCTGGTCCCCTGGAATGACTCCTCCTATTCATAGCAACACCAAGCTTTGAATGCCCTTCCATCACTTCAATTCTGAACAGAAGCTGTGGCCTCAGTAGTTCTGGATGCTCCCTTTCATCTCTTCCTCATCCCTTATGAACCACAGTGACTCCCCCAGAGGGATATATCTGACATGCAACCTCCAAACTCCACCGTGGTATGCACAGCTGGCAGTGAAAGGAGGCCATTTGTCTATCCAAGAACAGAAAGAGGTATGAGGTACTGCTGGTAGACTGACAAAATATAACTCAGGTGTAGTTAACCTGTTGCACTGAGCAGCTGCACATCTGGTTGTGTGAAATTTTAACATGCTGCCTCCACAAGAGGCTTGTACCATCTTGGAATGGTACCTCATTTTGAGAACAAAGTATAACTTCTATCTTACCAATAAACACAATGCTAGAGAAACAAAAACAGGTGGGCAGTAACAGCTAGATATGAATATTCAAAGTAAGCCAAGCTCATTGTTCATACAGCAAAACTTGAATATTCAAAAATAAGAGAAATAGAGGGGACAGATTATTCCATGTAGCAACTGCCATTAAAATCTGCTATTGATTGCACACTTTGTGTAAAAACCACATTACACTTAGTCATACTTGCCTGACTACTAAAGAACTCCTAAGAACATTACCATTCAGACTTTAGCACAGACAAAGGGTATTAAAACGTTACTTGAACATCAGGAAACATGCAGAAGTGTTTTAAACTGCTAACAACTTGATCCTACACACCTCCAGTGACGTATCAGCAGTGACCTCCATCAGCGAGGACCAGTTCTTGAGGACACCTGAAAATGCAGATTCTACCAACAGTAAAGGGACAGTTCGGTGTCCCAGGCCACACTCCAAGGTCACCTGAACTGATTTCACTACAATGTCAAATTTCTCTTGTTTCAGAATTTGTTCATGGTCCCTAAAAGTTTCTGTTGCTTCTGTGGCTACATCAACACCGAGAAACCAAGCATTGCACTCATCTATAGGCTTCACTTGCCACAAATTCTCAGCCACTTCAGCTGCTCCTCTAGAATCCTCCTCTGTGGTCTTGGGTTTTATGGCAGCCATAATGGTAATGACAGTATTCAAAATTATTGGTGAGATCTTGAACGAAGAAGAAAAAAATCTTTTATTAAAATACAAACTCTATGATAATGGAAATAGCAAATATTAAAGGCCCTAACAAGAGATGCAACTTAAAATCCAAAGAACAGAATCCATTCATTGATCTCCTTTTGTTTTCCTCTCCTACAAAATGTCCCAGTTCCTCTCTCACAATCCCAGAGGATCAAGAACAACATTCTCAGATTGGAATTTCACTTTTACCAATACATGATACTCCCATAACAGCAGCCAATACCCACCTTTTCCCTCCTACACTGAAAAACATTGATTTGAGATCTCTGAGGTGTTCAAAAAGCCTCTTTGCAGAGCTGTGTCCCCACCATTTCAGCTGGCAGGACAGTACAAAAGCTTTATGCCTCAGGAACAATGGACTTAGAGTTTAGGGCTTCTCAAATCACAAATACCTGTTTGTGAACTTCTGTTAGGAGAATTAGCAAATTACATCCAGAAGTACCTTCTCTAGAGACACAATTATTAGTTTATCTGTTAGGAACAAGGTATTTCATGTTGTGTACCATTCTGGATACATGTTAACAGTCTTACATTATACATGGAGCTGGGGGTGTGTGCCTTCTTGTAAGACTCACTAAAGACAAAAATAGTGGTGGTGGCAGTAGGGGAATGGTTATTTCCTAACTTTGGAAGAAACTGGTAGGAGGAATCCTAGAATCTGAAGTATTTAAATGAGTCCTTTTTGGTGAAGGGACTGTCAACACAAGGAATACATAATGGCTTTTTTCAGCACAGAGCAGCTCTAAAAATGCTTATTTCTGGAAGTAAACTAATGGGGAAAATGAAAATTTTAAATAGCAATATCTAAATTTAAAAAGAACCAAACCACCAAAAAACAAACTACAGCTTGAGAAACACAATTGTTCTTCCAAAGACAGTTTTAATAATCTTACCTTAACAGTAAGTTCTTCTATTGTTACTGCTATAGTCTGTAATCCTGAGCCATGCACCATATTTTCCATGACCAGGGAACAGGGCCGTAACACCTGAGTGAAAGGAACAATTTGATTATTGAGGTGACTCCTGGAATCTAAACTTTTCAAAAGGTCTTGTATTGTTTTCATTCCAGGGGCCAAGGGGATGCTGCTGATCTCATGAACTAACAAAATGTTTCAGAGCAACAGCATTCCTTCCATACACTGCAACACAACCCAGCACCCCAATGTGCACAACTGCAATTCTCTACTGGAAGGTTTAAAGTTACTACAATAAAAGCTTTTGACACACACAAAAAAAACACAACAACAAAAAACCCCCAACACACAGACCAGTAGTAAAGTAAAAAAAAAAAAGTGGTTTTCCTACTGTAGTAACATTCTTGTCTTGTTTTTCTTTGATAAAGGCACAGGCCAACACTTTGAAGCCATTCACTTGAGCAGTCATCCTTTGTGCATCCTTTCCAGATCTCAGAGAAAAGTCACATTGGAAGGAAACTTTTAAGGCAGGGGCATCAGCATTGGTCAAATTAGCAACAAATACAATTTCTGGATCCATAATCACAGCTTTGACTGTCATATTTGGCCTTGTAGGTGTTTCTGTGAAAATAGATTTTAAAAAAACCTTGAATATAAAGGGTTTGAAAGCATTATCATGTACATAATACTTAAACCATGCATGGAAATTGCTACCCAACTACAGAGGTACAAATTTAACAAATAATGTGTCAGTTTTTACAGGAATACCCTGCTGAAACTGAGTATCACAGTGTTCAGAAATCAGCAGCAAAGTGGACAGAACTTTAGTTTTGAACAAACTGCTCAGAGCTGTAGATGGACAGTGTTGGCTTTGTACACTCTAGTGCCAACTGCAGTCAACCTCAGCATTGGCTCCACAAAGCCAAGCTCCAAATAGTTATCTTCTGGCTCAGTACGTAAAGTGACAACTTCAGAGTGAGGACTTGCAAATCAAAAGCAAATTATCTGAATGTGTTTGGTCTCCAAACAGAAGGAGAGAATCATATTTCTCTCAGAGCTAGTGATGGATGGGGTCACACTGGTTCTCAGGGAGAGGCACCGCAGTGCTGTGGGAGCCTCCTGCTCACCAGGACCCACTAGAGGGGTTACTGCTGCCAGCACTTGCTGGAAACATCACCCCACCACAGCTATGCCATGGGACAGGAGCCAGTCTGAGGCTCAGTGCACCACAGGAAAAGCAAAGCAAGCTGGACATCACAGGCTGCAGCCAGCAACACACTTGGGTAGTCCTGAACATCCCCTGCAAATGCCATTTTTCTGGAGTGGGCCTCATCCCTCCTTCCTCACAGGACTTGGGCATATCTCCAACAAGGGAAGAGGAGAGCAAGTGAACTGCAGATTTCACTAGGGCAGCTCATCAAACCAAAGGGTCACTGCTGGCACTCTGCCAATGTCCCCAAAAGAAAGGGAACCAGCTGGACAACATACCCCCCCCAACTCAGACAAGCCCAGCAGCCACTTAAACCCACACAAAATACTCTCAGCAGTGGTCTCCCTTGCCCTTGCTTCATCATGCTTTACCTTCAGTCTTCAACCAGAAAGAGGAAATCAATCTACCCTGTCAGTGGCCAATTTAGATACTCTGAAGAATACACTCACTTCTTCAGTCTGATACCAAGACAGCATCTTGAAAACTTTTGGAGGAACTGTTTTCAGTATGAAGTCTGCAAAGGAAGGGGATGGGGGTGGAGGTGGAAATTGGTTTCACAGACCTGTTTCTGGCTTGGATTTCCCAGAAGCAACTTGCTTTAATTGGAACTGTGCAGATCTTTCACTTGAGGATGTTGGCATTGAGTTAATGAAAAAATCTGCTACTGTCAACAAAAACTCCATACTGGCACATATGTACAGCTTGTCAAGGACAGCAACAACTTCAGTTCCATTTTTATCCTGCTTATAGCTTATATCTATCATAGAACTGTCCTTTGTGTCTTCTTTCTTGTCTATCATTCTGGAAAACAAGTTTAATAAGAAACATTTCAAACATCACAACACATGGATCTAGAAAAACAAGGAAGCATAAGTAGTGCCATTTTTTCTCCCCATGCTGTTTATAAATAAGAATTACTATACAGGCAATCAGTGTTTCTTCCAGAAATAAGAGGGTATAGACTTTTCCAACAGAGGAGTAATTTCAATTTAAAATTAGTGCACTACACTTCTGGAAGTGTGTATGTGGCACATAAGAATCACATTGAGTTTCAGTGCAACAGAATTCTGGTTGAGGCTGGGTATACTCAGCTGTTCTACACCATTTACCATGAAATGCAAGCCTCCAAGGTTTTTTTTGGTTTGGATAATGTGGGAAATCAACATATATAAGTAGAAACTTGCTTAACATGATTAAAATTGTATCATTCATTGCTTAAGCACACAGTATGGCAGGTCACAGCTACAGCACTACTGATTTTGTCCATCCCATTTGAAGCAAAGCACAGAACAAGGAAAGAGTCCTCCACCTGTGCTGGGGTTTTCTCATTTCTGATGCACTCAAACCTACCTTGCAGTCACGTTCTGAATTCCTTCTCTGAGATCATCCAAGGTGCAAGCCTTGAGTTTAAGTTTAATATCCATGGAGCCATCTGCAAAGATGTGCCCAGAGGATGCCATGAGGTGCAGGCACAGCTCCCCGAGGCGCAGTTTGTCGCTGTGCACGGGCAGCACAGAGTCCTGCACGGGGCACACAGGGGGGGCATCAGCACACAGCAGGGAGTGACCACACTTCCCACGCTTTGACCATGAACTGAAGGATCTGATCAGCCTGTGGCTGTCAGCAGTCCTCCAGCCACACAAATGAGGCTGAGAAACTCACTGACAAAACACAAGAAACGTGCTGGGCTGCAGTGGAGTTGTTTCTTCCCCACAGTGCTGGCAGTTGTTCAGAATGCAGGACTGGGGGTAACCCATCTGAACTCTCAGTCCCCTACCAGAGGGACACACTAACTCACTCACAACCAGCACCTCAGCCATAAGAAGGCAAAATTAGAATAAAATCCCATTACAGTGTCTTTCTTCCCTGTGATGCTCATTGCATAAGAACTTTCTTAAAATTATACATAAATAACATTCACTATATACAAAGACATACAAATCAAGCACCTTCACATCTGCACAAAGAGGATTAAGTCATAAAAGCAAGGCAACATTTCACACTTTTCTGTTTTCAGCACAGAAAAGATGTCCATGATTGCTCACACCAGGGGATATGCAAGAGGAAGTATATGCCAAATACCCCTTGGATCTGCTTACCAACTATTTAGGCACCATGCACAGCACTAGCACAACCTAAGCTAACAATTCCTGCTCTTCAAATGTTCATTTTTGCTTTGGATAATTGGAATCAAAGTTTGAATGACCAAATCAAATGCTGGGGGGTTGTGGTTGGTTGGTTTAGAGATACTTTTTAGTGTGTTTTTTTAGGAATGCACATACATTCTTCAACTTCAGGACATTTTCTGCCCAGGAACCCTCAAAGCTCCATGAGGCGAGCACTCAAAGCCAACACAACTGATGAAGCTTTGTTTTACTATCCTGAGTTCTGTCCGTGTGAGATGCCCACCCTACCTGTATGGTCAAAGCTTTGTCACAAACCTGATTGGTATCACTGTTGTAGAGAATTACAGACAGTGACTCAAAATTGAAGTCAAATTTAAGTGCTGTGTAACATTCCACAGAAGACTGGACTGTAGAAAGACTCTTCTGTTCAGAAGCAAGAAGAGGACCTGTGAGTGACAAGAAGATATTTTTACATTTGTTTAGAACAATTCTTTTTTCTGCTTGAGTTTGGGGGTTTTTGCTGTTGGTTTAGAGGGTTTTTTGTTGGTTGATTTTGCGTTTGGGTTTTTTTGCAAGTAAGATCACAAAGTCACAAAAAGATGAAACGAGTACTCCAGATCCAGAGGACTACTCAAAATAACTCACAATTCTAATTCCTCCAGATCACTTTGTTCTATCCAGTGCATGCTGAAATTCCCGAGCACAGAGGGGTTTAAGGACCTTTAAAGAAGTTGTCCTTAGTTTTCTGCAGCTCTGTCTTCACTTTAATGAAGTATCACCTGAAGTACCAGATCTGCTTGAGGAGTTTGCACTACTCTTCCTTCCACTTTCTTCTCATAGAACAGTAATTCAACTCTTGGTTAGACAGTAATTTTTTGACATTGAGAATGTTAAGTTTTGGGCAAAAATAGATTTTGGCAAAGTGTTAACAATATTTCATAAACACACTATCTGTATCCTCCTACTATCCACAATTGTTATAATTGTGCATTAACATTCTGGGGCAGATAAATGGGCTTTTTTCATTTCTAGCCACCTGCACCTCAGAATAGTCACTGATTTGGCCTGAAGAATCCCATCCTACAAAGGATGAATCACAGAAAACACACCACAAAAACTTCTGACCTTCAAGAACTCACACTCCATGCATATGCATACCTCCCTGTTTAGAACTTTCCATGTACACAGTACACATGTATCAATGTAAAGAATTTATAGGCACTCATTTAAGTGACTCAGATAAATGTGATGGTTGAACTTGCAAGTGTTCCTCAGCCTTAACATATTCAGCCTTTGAACTGAACATACCAGATTCATTTGGAACTTTCCCTTTTTTTGGAATCAGTGCATCCTCAGGGTTCTCCTGCACAGTAGCTGGCTGGGAAGAAGCCCCTCCAAGGTTTTCAAGTAAAATTTTCATGATAACAGTTAGATCATCTTCACTGAGTGCAATCTGTAAAGTGATAAACCAAAAACTTCAGCTTTGGTGACTGTTTCTTTCCTACACAGTATGCAAATGTTGAGGAGAAACAATGTGCTGCTTCCATCACAAACAAGCTGCCCAGGACAAATGATCCTGTCCAAAACACTCCAAAGAATTTGCCTATTTTTCCTGTAATATCATTTGGTACTTGCTATCAACAGGAGTTACAGGAAGAAACAACACCCCATGTGATAAACCCTTTCTAGTCTTATAGAGAACCACTGCTTGCTAAAAATGTGAGTAACTGATGAACATAAACATTTCTAACAGTTCATTAATCCCAAAACAGGGCCAGAAAACATGAAAGCCAAGACTTGCATTGTCTACACTAAAGCAGCTGTCCTTCAGTAGGCCTTCAAGGAGGTAATGAATATTAATCCAATCAAAATAATACAGAATTGTTAAAAAAACAAGCAGTAATAGTCACAAAATGCAGCCACTTAGGCCATAACACAGTGCTAGAATATTTTTCTACATTTGGTTATTTTTGTTTGTACTTCTTTAAATCTCTGTGCTTCACCAGTGCTATATTTGGCCACAGCACAGGTACAGGAATGACACAGGGCTCAGGAACAACTAGAAGGTGCCTCAGTTTGGTTTTATCCATATAAATCCATGTGAATAATGTAGGAAAATAAAAGTAAAGCCCTCCCTCTGCAAAGCTATCATCCACATTTTTAAATTGTTGTATATTAGAGGTAGCCTTTTCATTTCTAATAAATTCACTAAACACTCAAATAACCTGAATTTTGCAGATTAAATTTCAAGTCTTACACCTAGTTTTTAAATGCTAAGTCAACAGGTAACCTCAATGATTTTACTGACTATTGAGGCAAAAGATAGCTCCAAGAGACCTGCAGAAAAATAAAACTAGGTTTTATTCCAGCTACACCAAAACTATTGATTATACAATATCAAAACTCTCAGAGATCTATAAACTGGACAATCAAGATAGAAGTCTTTTAACATTCATTCAGGACAAAGTAAAATGAGTTTACAAGCTCCTTATCTAAGCTGAGAACAATTCTGAGGATACATGTGAGTGTTAATGTAGCTCTGATGTGTCATGATTTTACCTGCATTGGTTTCAGGTCTCCTTTGATACCAATTGTTGGGCATTTATGATACCAAGTTGCTGCTAAATTTCTCTGGACCAATAAAGTCAAACTCACAGGACGCAGAATTTCAGAATCTGGTTGAGAATCTGTGGACAAAATGCACCTAAGAAAAAGACAGTGAAATCAGCAGAGGAAAAATATGCAGCAGTTGCAGAATCCCAAACAATATCATACCAATCTAGCAGAATCTTGGCATAATTATTAATTTAAAAATAAATATGTGTGCTTACACCCAGGTATGCACTTGAGATGAACTCAGTCACTGTTCTATCATTCCTTGCTTTCTGAGAAGTTTCAGAGATTGTGTCTCTCTAAAAGAGCTCCTAAATTCAGCTTGGGGATATTTTTTGGTGGGTTTTAGCATGTTTTCACTGCTTATCATCTTTAAATAATAGGAAAATGGTGCCTGTGGGACATAAAAGTGTTTTGTGAGGAAAGCATGCTCAACTCAGAAAAACCCTCCATGTATACCTTGATAATTTGAGGTGAGTCAGCTGCACATCCATGCTGTCAATGACTGGGGGGAGAGGAGATTCCTCAGAAGGCACCAGCTTGAATTCATTCTGAACTCTGATTAGGCCCAGATCAGCCACCAGAGCATTGTATGAAGCTGAAGACTCTGGAATGACTATGACTGGAGCTTTCAGGTTGATGTCCATGCGGAGGCGGAAGCTCTTCCTGGCAAAGTCCTTCATGCTGTTGGCTGCCAGCTCCGCCGCCTGCACCGTCACTGCAGCCACGGCCTCCTGGGCTGTCTGCAAACTGCTCAGCAGGTTCTGTGCAGAGGGAGGGGGAAAGGGAGAGGTCCATGGAAACAAATTATAAATTTAAGAAAACAGTATAGCTGTGGTATAAAGTGGTATATAGTACAGCCAGGTGGAAGGGCACCTGGGGGTTTGGATTGACAGGAGGCTGAACATGTGCCAGGTGTGCCTAGGTGGCCAAGAAGGCCAAGGGCATCGTGGCCTGGATCCAAACTAGCGTGGCCAGCAGGCCCAGGGCAGTGACCCTTCCCCTGGACTCTGCCTTGGGGAGGCCACACCTTGAGTGTTGTGTTCAGTTCTGGGCCCCTCAGTTCAGGAAAGAGATTGAGGGGCTGGAGCAGGTCCAGAGAAGAGAAACGAGGCTGGAGAAGGGACTACATGGCTCTACACAGCTCACCACAAGGTACAGGTCAAAAAGAGCCAATTACGTTTTATTAAAAACTTTTAAAGTCAAGAAAAGAACTTGAATTGTTGTCTTACCAAGAGAGACATGAAGAACTTGTGGAGGTAAATTATTTGGATGCAGCCCACTTTGAGAGACATCTCCCCATCCACCCTGGACATATCAGTGTATGCTTCCCCTGCAGTGGCATCTGGATACAGTGACATGTGGAACCTGAACACTTCATCTCCCATTATGGACACAGCCTGCAACAGGAGGCACAGACAGTTAGTTAATACTCCCAGGAAGCAACAACGAATATTTCCCCAAGAAGAGCAGCTGCAACTTCTCAGCAGCACTTGGACATAGACATGCCAGACAAAAAGGAAACAGAACCACCTA
This sequence comes from Sakesphorus luctuosus, assembly GCA_013396695.1. Classification (NCBI taxonomy): domain Eukaryota; kingdom Metazoa; phylum Chordata; class Aves; order Passeriformes; family Thamnophilidae; genus Sakesphorus; species Sakesphorus luctuosus. The sequence continues at coordinate 222,420 of VWZD01012711.1, forward strand.
TTTTATTGAATGTCTCTTCTCACTTGCTTATCTTTAGCCCATTATATATTTAACACATGCTACTCAGAATTAAACATATCAATGCAAACATGATTAAAAAGAACTAAGTAGTAAATGGAAGAATGTTTTGCATCACCGAGATAAAGGAAATTATCCAATAAAATTTGGCTTAGTATTTGGTACATTACATCCTACTTAGTATTCCATAACACAGCAAATAAACCACAGTGCTGTCACTGAACCACTTAAAGAACCAGGTCTTTTTGTTTGTTTACACATCACCTTTTTATGGACTGTTTTTGGATCAACATTTGTAATTACAATGTCCTCAAGCCTGGAGAACACTTTAATCTTTTTAGGCTTCATAGTTACAGATGCATCCATTCCTGATTTGAGACAAAAGAAAGAAGAGAATGAATGCACTTCAACAACTTCATAAGGAAACAGTTCTGCTAAAAAATAAACCATTAATTATTACTGAATATAAAGAATAATAGCTCAGAATCCAGCTTTCTACTCTGTAACAACCATAAGCCTGAGGCAGAAGTCAGGATCTTACTACACATGAGGAATTTGCCAACATAAATTGACTCTAAGACTAGAGCAAAAATTCCCAAGAATATTTAGGATTTAGCTATTAAAAATGGAAGTTTGTGTTGTTTATTACACAGTGTCTTCATTTCTTTTAATTTTATTCCACTATTTTAAAAAATTATCGTATTTTTCTGAGTCAAATACTTTCTTTCCTTGCAGTTTATTTCATATAGATAGAAGCACACATTACAGAGACATCTGCAGTGCACACAGGCCTTTCAGAAGTGAACTGAGGGAAACAATGCATTTCATCTAATATTTAAATAAACTTCATCTACTATTTAAAGAAAAAAAACACCTTACCTTGTATTCTAATGTCTGCAATTCTACAGGTCTGGTCACACACTGTAATACCAAATGCATTGAGCTTTGCAGTGAGTTTTAATTCACAGACATCCTCATGGGCTGCACTACCAGACACTGGATAGGAGACACAGGAGACAGATAAGAACTTCACTGTAAATCCATTGTTAAAAAAAATATTAGATTATTTGTTTTGTACATATATGAACTATTCAGAAAGCAACCTGTAGCTATTGCCTAAAAGTTAAGATAATCATCAGACAAGATGTGAAATAAGTCTTTTATTAACACAGTTTTCTTCTGGCACATGAACAGTCACCAGCTAACAAAAAGCCATCCAGATGCCATCTTTTCTCCTCCCTGATACCCAGTTTTCACACAACAGTATGCTGAGTACAGTGCACACTACAGTGTTTGAAACACCCCCTCACATGAGAAATGTTCCTTTCTGTATCAAGTAGCAAGGCAAGTTTAGGCATATCAGCTACAAGAGGTTTCTGCAGAAAGATAGAATGTGACAGCCAACCACTGGAAGCTCCATCCCAGAAGTTCTGGGACTAGAAGACCTTGAATTTCAGACACAACAACCAACCACAAAACATGAAGGAGCTTCCATGCAAAAACTCCTACTGTTTCAAGGTTGCAAATACCAGTGATTAAAATAAACACACCACCCTTCAGTTCAGAACTTGTCTTGGTTTGCCCAGAGGAATGTTTATTTTCAGCAAGGAAATCACCCTTCAGACTGGAAGGCTACATGGTTGGGGCACTGGATCTTTGGAAAGGCTGCCCACTGCAACATCATTTATTTGACTTTTATTATCAAAGTCAGGCCCCCACATAGGCAAAAGTTATATTGAGGAAAGAGAATTTCTAAAATTAAGTAACAGGAAAAATATCTGGCTTTTTTTTTTAATAAGATTATTTTCTCCTCATTTACAGTTGTGTTTGTTTTTCCACCAAACAGACTGCAATGCTGTGATCTGAAATGGTATCTTTGAAATGAAGGTGAGATGCTGCTGAGCAACACAAGCACAGACTTTCTAATACCACATTACCTGGTCTAAGAGTGCTTCCTTTTTCCTGGTCTTTCACTTGAGGCTTGTGGTCTGATGATTTATCAGTAGTGGGCAGACCACCTGATGGAACACTGAAGGTGAGAAAACTCAAGATGGAAAGCAAAGCCTCTCTGTGAAGTACTATATCCAAACAGGAAAAGATGACCTAAAATGAGGGCAAGGAGACAAAGGAATATTGTTATTTAGTAGCAGTCAATTGCATACAACTCAGAGTTTCTGCCATAGAATCAAGAAAAGAAGTGTCTTGCTCAGTTTGACAAGTTTCTGACCCTTCTATCTCCTTCGGTTTTACACCACACAAGCTCCAGAACAGCTGAGGGAGCTGTGGAAGGGAAGCTTAAAACAGCTACAGAGGAACTGCATCAATCTAAAAACTGATGCCACATGTGGTTATGTTTTTTCAGTAGTTCTTAGTTCTGCAGCACTTTAGTGTGGGCTGCTGAGCACTTTGGCTGACAACTTCAGAACCACGTGCAAAGATATTTTAGTAGATATGACACAACAACAAAAACCCCTCAAACCAAGACACAAAATCTGAAAGCAGAACAGAAAGTACATGAGCAGCAACTACTCTTGCCAGTACGACTGAGTGAAACCTGGTGTGAGGTAGCCAGCTGCCCCCAGCCTAAGGAGCTCCTGGTAAATGCAGGTTTTGCTGCCACACTGAGGGATGTGTCAGCCCTCCTGACTCTGGAGTAGTGCAGCCACTTCAAACTCCTCATATGGCCATGGAGAAGTCTGACCCATCACCACTGCTTGAAAGGAAACACCTTAAAAGCAGAACAACCAGCTTATCTCAGAAGGCACTGAAACCATGGAAAACCACACAAGAATAGTTGATTTCAGGCTAAGGAAAAAAAGCCTGCCTGCACACCAGAGCCCTGAGAATGCTGGTTGGGCATCTCAGCTCAGTTCCACTGTCATCAGCTCTCAAGCTCTGAAACACAAGGCCTTCCTTTCACTCTTTGCTAAGTGTACCCCTCCACCCTCCAGAAATAAAACACATTTTACAGACCTCAGCTCAAATTTATGTGGACATATGTCTAACTAGCTAAAAATGTACAGCTTCCAGTTTAGAAAAAACTTATATATTAAATATTCTGTAAAAAAATCTTTTTTTCACCTGGATTTCTCTTTGAAGTCATTAAATATGAATCAGTAGGTTTTAATGATGAGAGTCAGGGTTTGGGTCTCAGCTGCTACCATTTGAGAAGCTTAAAAAAATTAAATACATCCAGTACTTACATTGATGTTTTGCTTTGTGCTTTTGTAAGTACTAACAAAGTCTGGCCCATCAGGATCAGCCTAAAGGAATAGGAAAAAAGGAACACGGTCAGTCTCTTCTGAATTAACTAATAATTCATAATAATTTTATTAACAGAATTATTTTAATTTAATACACACAGAAGAATGTAAAAGAGAACAAAGGAAAGTGATGAAGCCTGACCAACCAAGTTGTCCAAGTAAACCAGAATGGGGCACCCACACTGCTCTGCTCAGTGACATTTCACAGCACCTATTTTGTGAAAATTCAACTGGCCACTTACAACATTTCCTCTTAGTTAGAATCTATTTAAAGTGGATCAATTTATGCTTAGCACTTTGCCAAAACAAATTAACCTACTTTTCTCTCTATAAATGATGCCATTATAGAGAATAGTAATGAGTAGCCCACTGGTTTTACAACCCATCCCAAGTATTCCTGCAGTTTGGAAGGGCACTTTTTTAATTGAAATAAAAGCTCAAGAACATTTCACTCTTCAAATGTAGAGTTTTCTGATTCCCCATGTAATTTTAGTAAAAATGTATTGAAACCTTAATGTATTCCATTTTCAGGAGATGTTCATCTGTCTCACTTGAAGAATTAATAATGCAAAGAGGATCTCCTTTTGAGTCTGCAAAGAAAGAAATAAAAATGTAAACCATTTCCACTCACCAGCTTTACTCCACCTATGGGATGCCTCCATGTTTATTGCCAATTATATACTAATTATATATACTGTTCTTGCTGAAAGAATTAGAGTAAACAGCTGTTTTCACTGAGAAGCTGCACATTAAGCACTATCTTGTAAAATGATATGTTTGCTTCACTTTAAATTGAGCTAGTAAAAATTAACTTATCTTGGTCCTGAAAAAAGATCCAAATTTGGAAAGTCCTTTGCATTCCTATAATCAGCTTTGCATTCCTACCTCCAGGTTTTTACACTCAAAACTTTACTTGCCCACTTTGAATACATGGCTGGTTTGGATTTTGCTTCACTCTCAGCTGGAATTGTTGCCTGACCAATCAAGGCCATGCTGCATTCCCAGTGCTGCCAGAACTGCTCATAAAGCACAGACTGAAAAGCTCATCACAACCCACTGAACAGCCAGGATACTCGTCAGGAATGACCATTGCTGCTCTAAGTAGCCAACTCACTCAAATACATGAACTCAAACTAACTCCAACAGCAGCAGTGAAACTTGGTGTCAGGTAAAACAGATTAATTCCATCTAAATGACACTGAACAGCCCCATTAATTGCATTTGAAATGTAACTTCCTGCCCTGCCCCCCTCCCCCTAATCACTGCTTTGGAGGATGCTGTTCTCTCATTACAAAAGCTGATTGCACACACTCTACTGACTGTGTATCAGTTTCCAGAAGACTTACCCTTTATTTCAATGCACCTCATAGCAATTTTTTTCAGATATGCTGCTGCAGTCAACTCGTGATTTCTAACTTTGGTTTCAGTTCCAAGCTGGAGCACAGTCAGAATATGTAATGGATATCTCTCCTTCTGAACCTGCTTCATCAAGGTTATTACAACCTTGAACATGGAAAGGGAAATAAGTTCACCATTTCAGTGAAGCTGTCCACATAGGGCAGGCAGTTACCAGCAGGCATTATCTCCTCAGCTAAATTTACAAAGAAATCTTAATCTGGACATTTTGCATCTTTACAAAGAGACCCTACAAGACCAGTTTGCCAAGACTTCCCCCAGCCCCATCTCCCTTCCTCTTGTGTCCTTTTTGTTGGTAAATTAAGCTGTTCAAATGGACTTTATAGCCAACTATTACTTGGTACTGGGTTCAGTACCAATCATTTGTACAAATGGATACCTACCTCCTTGATTTCAAAATTAAGTAGCATATTGATCACATCTTCCTTTAATGGTTCTTTCCTCTTTTCAGGCAGCATTCCTTCTGCAACACTCTTACCCTGTACCAAAACTGATCTCTCAGTTTCTTTGTTTCTACCTGAAACATTCAATAAACAGGTCAACTTTTGAAATTGCCACTGTTTGTTTAGCTCAAGAAACACATCCAAATCTTTTATCCATTTAAATGGCTTACATTTACCCAAGATAAGCTTGCAACATGTCTACAAGCAGAGCATGAAAAGGAAACAGAAACATGTTTTGGCAATAAGATAACTCTGACATCTCAATACCTTGCTAGTCCCTTGACAACTGAGTTAACACAACTATCAAACTTTGTAATGTTTCCAGTTTTTTGAAGTATCAAAGTACGAACACTGTCCTTGCAGAATTAAAAAGAGAAGTTTACCACTTGGACACCTCTCAGATCTAAACTTGCTTTCCAGATAATAACTGCTTTCCCTGATTCCTGAGAGTGAGCACACCTAGTATCCATGTCTGACCTTCCTTCTGCAGGACTGATTTTGCATCACTTGGTTTTCCTTCTGCTTCACCAAGGTTTTCTGTCAACACTCTGAGGAAGATGTTCAAATCCTCTTGACTTAACACCACCTAAAATGTTGCAGATCACAGTTCTCAGGAAAAACAAATTGTTCCTTAAACTTATCAGCTGCTAACAAAGCAGCACTTCCTGACAAGAAGAGTGCTTTTTTCACAAGTATTTTGTCAGCAGAATCATCCCTTGAACAACACAAAAAAATTCTTTCAACCACTTATTGTTACAGTATTAGGAGATTAAAGGTTATGACTTCTAAAGCTGTATCAATATGCATTGCAGCCGTTAACATACTTATGATTTTAATGCTTTCCTGTCAGTGACATGCCACTTCAGGTTTTAATTCCAGTTTCACCCAAGATGTACCACGTATTTTCTTTCACAGTATATAAAATGCCACAAAAACCAACTATCTTGAGGTCTTTCAAGGGTTATGGAGAGGTATGAAGCTGGAGATACCAAGGCAAATATTTTCATTCATTTAATTTGAGTTGGTCCTGACTCATGGCAATGAATAAACAAGATTTGTTGACACCCCTTTTTCAGTTCTCTTTTTTTCTCTCAGTTTACTAAATATACACAGCAATCTGGCTGTACTATATGAAGCTTTCAAACCTCTTCATTCATATAGGTGGGGTTAAATGCTGCTACATCACTGAAACTCATTCTACATCTACTACAAATTTGCAATTTGCTGCCCCTTTGTGTCCATAAATAACACGAGGGTTAGTCTCACATGAAGTATTTCCCACCTTTTCACAAGACTTACATTCATTGTGTCCAGATGTCCCGTGATCTCCAACATGGGCAACTTGTGAAACCAAGCGGCAGAGAGATTTCTTTTCACAGACAGGCTTAAATTAATAGGGTGAAGTATCTGAATATCTGCATGTGACAAATCTGTCTCCACAGTGGTCCTTGAAACACAGAGGGGAAAAGAAAACAAAAGGGCCAGTTGGCAAGTTGGAAATTAAGTCATATGTTAGGCTTACAAAGTAAAATCTTAATCTCAAATATAATACCTCTTTATGCTTCATGTTTCCTCAGTAGAACAGTTTCTTATTTTATTACTGATTTAATTGCTCTTAAGATAACAGCTAGGCATTGTAACAGCAAATGTTTGACACTGTCACCAGCCATGGTTTCCAGGCAAGTAAATGAATCTCCTGGTATCAAGTTAATGAAGGCACTGGTGAGCAGAGCACACTGTACCTGGCCAGCTTCAGCTCTGTCAGCTGCACATCCAGCCTGTCGATGACTGGGGGCACTGAGCTGCCCTCTGCACACACCAGGCTGAACTGGTTCTGCACCTGGATCAGTCCAAGGTCCACCACTATGGCATTGGGGGACACTGAGGACTGGGGGATCACTATCACTGGTGCTTTCAGGTGAATGTCCATGGCCAGTCGAAAACTCCTCTGCGCCAGGTCCTTCACGCTGGTAGCAGCTTTCTCTGCGGCCTGGGCTGTGGCAGCACTCAGGGCCTCCTTGGCTGTCTGGAAGTTGTTCAGGAAGGTCTAGAAAAATCAGTTGAAGAGAAAGTAGAAATGTCTGTGAACAGTTTTTTAATCCAGGTTACTTTCTGATTTTATAACATCAGCCACAACCAACATTAACCCCAGCTATGCTGCTGACTGTGTGAAATTTTCCCTGTGGAAAGACACCTTGTGCCTTCACTCATGACCTCTAATACAGGGTTAAAAAAAAGTACTAACCAGTACAATCCACTTATTTTCAACTCTTCTTTACTGTTTCTTCCTTCCTTAGCTACAAGATTCTGTAGCTCATTAGGTTTTAGGGACATTTAATTTTTAAAGCCCCTCTTGCCCTCAGTGAATATTAATTCCTCTTAAAGACAGTACCGAATGAGGGAAAGCCCACTGGTGCTTTACTGAAAAAGCCAGCATTGGGGTTCTTCAATGGACAAATATTTAAACTGATTAACTAGCAGGTGTCATTACATCTAAACTTGCAGAAAGATTTGCCTCTATTGTTACTTCTGATCCTCTTGCAACGAACTCAGGATTTTGACAGGGTGGAGAGGGCAGCAAACACAAACCCCCCAAACTACCTTAGTAGCACCAAGCTTTTCTCTATTTATAAAGGTGGGAGTGGGCAGTGACCCACTTGCACTGCATTAGTTTTCTGAAACTGAAACCAGTCAAAGCTTACTTGGCAAAGATTTTAATAGTACACAAAACCCAAAGCCCATCCCTTTTCTGTCAGAAACTGAAGGTACCCCTTGCACTGAGGGCACAAACATGGGAGACTAAACTGAGAGCACTGCAGAAACAAAGGAGAACAAGGCTTACCAGAAGAGACACGAGAAACTTGTGAAGGAACACTATCTGAATACAGCCCACCCTCAGAGACACGGTGCCATCCACTTTGGACATGTCAGTGTAGGCTTCTCCCTCAGTAGCATGTGGATTTAATGTCAGGTTGAAACTGAAAACTTCATCTCCTACTATAGACACAGCCTAGGAAGAGAGAAACAGCACCCACCAGCCATCAGCAGCTTCTAAAAAGGCACTTAACACAAAGAACTAAACATACTATCAGATGTACAAGTTAGATTACCACTCCTTTAAGTCCTTTTAGACATCCATTCTTGTAAGATAAATATTCTTTACCACGTATCTTATTTGAAAAGACACATTCATGACAGATCAAATATTTTTTAAAAAGTGGAATATGCATTACATTTCACTTTTATACACATAAGACTAACCAAGAATCAAGTAAAACTTAAAATCTTGGGGTTGAGTACTTTTTTGTGAAGGGTCCTTGAATCAACATCTGTGACAACTATGTCCTTAAGTCTGGCAAAGAATACAGTGTGACTTGGCTGGAGGCAAAGAGATGAGTCAAGACCTGTAAGCACAAAAACAGAAACAGCAGTGTTGCATAGCAAAAGTAACACTTATTTTTAGGGTGAGGACACATGACACCAGGAGAGGAAGTGAGAAAAGCTCCTTAGCTTTGAAAATGTGGCCATGCTACAGCTTTGACCAAAACAAAATAGAAAAATTTCTAATACAGACACTGCCTCAACATCAATCACCTCTGGGAATAGTTGAGCAACTACTCATAGAAATACATTCACACAGCAATCCATTTCTTAATAACCAAGTAACTGAGTGATTTTATGAGACTTTCTGTCAGAATAAATGTTACTATACTGTATTTGAAGACAATACCTTTGCATAAAAAAAATCTTGTGTGAATACTTCTATGATTTAGAGATGGGCACTAACAAAAAGCTTTATAAACTGCATTACCTAATCTTGCATATCACCCATTCTTAAATATTCATAAGAGAGAGTTTTGGCAGCTGTCAGGATGGTGGTTATAGCCAAAGGTGGAAGTGAAACTCCCCCTCCCCACTCTGCCCCCACAAAGTTACAGATAATCCTTCTGAGGAGTAAAAAAAGAAAACTAAAACATGAAACCTAAACAAATCCTAGTGGTTAAAAAACAAAGAAAACTATTTCAAGGGATTTTTAATCCTAAATAATTCAGGTGCATCAGGAAAATACCTAATGCTTAGTACAATATGAAAAGCCACCCATAATCAAACTCCTTCAGGTACAAACTTAATTGCTTAAAGAATAATGATACATCACATTTTCTAGCTAAAGGCCAAAACATTATGATAGACAAGAATGCTGACTTTGAAAAAAACTACAAGCCATGTTTGTACAGATAACAACAAATTATTTTTTTAAAAAAGCAGATGCTGCCAATTTACACCTTAAATATCTTTTAGTCCAATTATTAGCAGTTGCTTTGAAACTAAACTACTATAACAGTTACTACTAAGAAAGAATTTAATACCTTGTATCTTGATCTCTGCAATGTTCTTTTTTTCATCACAAATATTTAAACAGAAGGCATCCAGCTTGGCAAAAACCTTGAAGTCAAACACATCCTTATCCTTGGAAGGTCTAGCCACTAGAAATGAGAGAAGGTGGGATTTTCAAGGCACCTGTAGGTTATATTTTCACTTAAACTCCTGAACTATTTGGGAATAGTTTTGATCTGGAGGCTTTTTGGCATTCATATGACTTAGTGTTTTTTTCTTTCACTATCTTCATTAAGTCTGCAACATCCCATCTTAAACAAGAAGTCTTCCTCTGAAGGCAACTCTACTGGTAAAACACATCAGTATTTGCTTGTAATTCTGTGCCTGATATCAGTCTCATGCAGCAATAACTCTCTATTGCAACAATTTGACTTTTATCACTTTAGGGATGTTGCTGGGTTAAGAAATAAATGGCACACCACACTTATTTTTAATGCCATGTCAGTCACTCAACAGGCCCACTGTAAGGCTGGGATTTTTTCAGGTTATCCAGTAGTTCCTATTGCAGGATCCTCCTGTAGAAGTTTACCGAAAATTCAAACCTTGGAATCCCATTTCAGGCACCCAGGTTTTATGAGAGCCAATATAAAGGCTGGGGAGAATAAGGACAATTCACTCACAAGTAACAAAAACTCTTTATGGGCAAAGACCAGAAGCCACCAAACCTCACTGATCTCATAATGCACCTTCAGTAACCATTAGTGGCAAAGTGTTAAGCCAAGAGCTCAGACACTTGTGTGCTTTGTTAAACTGTCCACAGCAGCAGCTTGTTTGTCAGCCTGCAGATTCAAACCCAGGCCATGTAAAACTACAAGTAATTCTGAACATTCTCCACTAGACACCTCATTTCCAGCTCACCTGATGCCCAGGTTTTGCACTTAATATTAAAAACACTGAAGTTACTCTCATCTGAGCCTACTTTGATAGAAATTCTGGGGATTTTTGTTTGTTTCAGTACTACAGGAACAATCAGATTTTCATTAGCCCAGCAAAGGACTTGGCTAGTAGTTTGAAAGTATATTTACATTGCCTAGACATAGCACAGTCATCCAAGTAGTATTTATCTCCTTTTCTTTACCAGGAACACTAAGATTATGCTGCTGTTTGAGTCCTCTAAGCTCACAGAAATCTCATTTACTCAAATTTGAGCCTATTTGTGAAAAGGTTATGAAACNTTATAAATAAATACTATTTATTTTTATAAATGTTTATTTTAAAGTACTATTTATTTTAAAATACTATTTATTTTATACTATTATTTTATTATTCATAAAAATTCTTTCAGTTACTGTTTTTTTTAAGTCAGTCCTCCAGGCTGGTGAGCCACAGACACATGAGCTTTCACCTTATCCCACACTACAGAGCTAACCATGTTCCTCTGGATTTGATTGCTTTGCCAGAATGCAACACATACTTTTACAACCACCATTAGGACAATCACACTGTACCTTTCTTCAGTCTAGTGTCATCCTCTTGCTTTCCTTTCGTTGGTGTGTCTCCTCTGCTTTCACTGCCTGAGGGACTCACAGCTGCGAGAAAACTGAGGGCAGACAGAAGGGCCTCTGTGTGCAACAGGAGGTTCAGTGATGAAAAGGTTACCTGTGGAAAACACAAGACTCCATGTGACAAACAATAACTCCCAAGTGTAAGAGTTGAACAGAAGTGCAACAACATCCTGTGCAACACAACAGTTCCCCAGGAACAGCCAAGCTGAGTGTGGTACCAGCAGCAGAGCATCAAGGACAAAGCTTTCTGTAAAGCACAGAGGTGGCAAGCTTAGAAAATAAAAACCTAGCAAGAACCCAGCACTGTCACTGCTGCCCTACCAACTCCTCAGCACACAAGCAGAGTGATACAAGCTTAATTTTGTCAAACACAGAGCAGCACTGGAGTGCTCCTGCAGCAGCAGTGCCACTGCAAGGGGAAGGGGCTGACATGGAGGCACTCAGTACACAGGTGGTTCTCAACAAATCCACTAGGAGAGTCCAAAAGGTGAACAAGTGCTTGCTGTGTGGTTTAATAAAAGCAGACCTGTCCTCCCCTGCTGCAGCTTCAGGAACTTCCTTCTGGCACAAAGATTCCAGTATTAACTAAACTTGACAGACTAAATCTACAGATATTTTAAAACTATTAGGTGACAAGTGAAATATTTCAGACTTCACACCAAAATATGGCAGGCAAAATAATGTCATAAAGGTTTAAAGAGAGGGAATCACCTATCCCTTAAAACACAGTCCTTTGTACTTCATTTTCAAAACTCCTCAAGACACTCTTTAGTCTTAGATTGAAATCTCTGACACAAAAGTACAACAGTCAGAACCAAAGAAGTTAGGTACTTATTATCTAAAACCATTTTCATATATTGCAATAACTCTTAAGAGATCAAATTCTCGTTCTAGAGTCTACAAGAAAAGGAAATGCAGTACTGTGAGCAGCTCCCAAGCCATATTTCAGAGTGAAGAATTAGAACAGGGTACGCCCTGCCCTGGATGAGGTGGGGGTGGAGAATCATTCATAAATGGATTTAGGCTTCTTATTAAATTGAGTCAACAGAGTGCTGATCAGGTAGCAGATACACGCAGATTATTTGACAGGAAGGGGAAAGACTTCTGGACTGTACTCCAGTCTCCCATACTGGGCACCTGAGCATCATGATGGCTGATTCAAGACAAGATGTGTTCTTACAGCAGTTTGAATTTCACCCACATGAGCTGCCTACAAGTGTTTCATCCCAGCTAAGCAGACCAACATACTGCCCTTCAGTGGGACAGAAACTTTGAAGTACATTTTAACTCTAAATCTGCTGCTGTAAGGCTGGGGGTGGGGCAGGAAAACAGGAAAGCCAAAAAGCTTGTGGATCCCTCCATTCTAAGCAAGCAAACCAAAAGGAAACAAACAATAAAATCTGCAAACACTCACTTGAATCATCTGTTCAGTGTTGTCAAAAACTGTCTGAAACTGTGGCCCATTTCTGTCAGCCTGAAAGTAATGATTTGCATGAAGATTAATATTAATTCCAACCAGTCACTGTGCTCTTCAGAAGGTACAAAACAATCCAACTGGCTCTAGGTTCAAGACTATATTTTGACTGTATATTACAAATATGTAGAAGTGCTTTAAAAATAATTTTAAAAAGCTTTATGTATACCTTGATATATTCCACCTTCAGAAGGTCTAAGCCAGGTTTATCTGAGGAACTAATGAGATGAATGGGGGCTTTTTTACCTGGAACACACCACAGGAAATAAACAACAATTAGGGTCGTTTCTGCTCTTTCAGAGAACCAAAGAATTTGTGCCTTGAAGGTAACAATTAACTTTCAGTCCTGTTTGTTAAAATACATTGCACCACCAAAGATGAATGGCTGATTTCTCCTGTACCTGATACACCTGCACCCCTTGGCCATCCAAACACTGAGCTCTAAGCTATTCATTTATCCAGTTATGGTGAGAGTCCAGAGCTTACCAGCTGTGCCAGTGGGGCACTGCCCAAGGACAGCTGCATATTAAAATTGTAACCCAAAAACTAGAACAACATTTGCATTTCAGTGAGCACAACAGACAGGAGAGCCACAGCTTCAGACTGACTGCAATACACCACACACACTGCTCTTCCATTGCTTATTACCTCCAGTTTCATAGTAATCCAAGCTTATTTTCTTCAGATACGATACAGCTGTTAAATTATAGGTTCTGACAGTGGCTTCTGTCCCAAGATGCATTACATCAAATACAAGCACTGTTTCCTCAGTTTTCTTCTGCCTGGTGAGTTCTACTAAAACCTGGATGAGGAAGAAATACACATTCGTACCATCTTTTCCCATAATATTCTCACCCTTTAGAGCAATAATGAAAAGAAGTGCAAAAATTATGTTTTCCCTGCTTTGTTGTTATTTTTAGTACAGACTTAAAAGTATAAAAACAGAATGAAAGAGTAAATGTTTAATGGTGATGGACATAAATAAAAAAGATATTTGGGGATTTGCTCTTTCCAAGTGACCTGCTTCAGTATAACTTCTGTTCTTCCAGTGCAGATTTCCCACCTCCTACCCCTTAATTACAGCTTGATACTAATTTTTTTTTACCAACAATACTCCAACTCTTCTCTTTCTTTTTTTTCCCTTTTAATACATAATTCATCTATGTGCATGCATTATGCTTTATTTATATGCACTACAAATATACAAGAAATTATTCATATGCATACCACGTATAAATTACTCATACATAGAAATATGTATGCATATAAATGTATATTTTTTGTTTGTTGGATGTGTTTGCATCCACTAATCTGGACAACACTGGTAAATGAATATTGGATTTTTTTTAAAATATTCTTTATGTAGAAGGTGAAACCAGAATTACAGACATACCTCTTTAATTTCAAACTTCAGCTGAAGATCTGTCAGTTCCTCTTGAGCAAGCTCCTCACTTCTCGTTTCTTCTCCTTTAATTAGTGACTTCTCAGTTGGTTCAGAGCTTTCCTCAAAATCAAAATATTCCTCTTCAGAGTCTACAGAAGCAAAATGACTTCCTCAGTAAACTTTTTCCAGAAACAGGAGTAAATATCCCACCCTCTTTCCCACTCCAACAGGACTTTTAACTGCACGAGCAGTTTAAATGTAGCCTGACATAGTTGGATCTATGCTGCCCTCTTACCCACTGGGGGAAGAGAACCAGATTAAAGCCCTGTTAAGGATTGCACTGGGGGCTTGATGCACCACTAGACATTCAAGAACACATGTAAGGAAAAGCAGAAAGTGAGCTCCAGGAAATAACTGTCTGAGGTTCCACTACAGGGAAGTTCTTCTTTAGAACAGCCATGGAAATAAATGCTCAAATCCACTGTGTCTATACAGTAGTTTCCCACTTGTTATTCTGGTTCTGCCTTTTCAGAAAAAGGAGAGTTTTGCTAATGCAAAACATCAGAACAAGCAAATACAGTTGGCATTCATAGTTGACTTTCATTTGAACAGGTTGCTTATGCATAATATTAATGAATATTAAAAAAGTGGGTTTGCTTTTTGGAAGATGCAGGTTTATTATTCTGAGGTAACATCAGCATCTTAAACCTTCTTATGCACTTGAAGTTAGAGGTGACCAATCATACTCATCTTTACTGTTCTTAGACATTTTAACACCAATAACAGCACGACAATATTGGCTATTCTACCCTTACAAAGGCATATCTGTAGCTTCTTACCTGACACCATGTCTGCCAACAACTGGGGTGTATTCAGCAACCCTTTACTAACAACAGGAATTGTGGGAATAGCCGGTACCTGGAGGGAGGGGAAAGAGAAGGAAACTCAACACATTATTTTCAAGTTTGTATAACATGCTATGTCCATATTTTTTTCCCATTGCCTCCCCCAAGTTCTTTGGAAAGGCCAGTTCTGCCAATACTTGAAACAAGCAGCACAACAACGAAGGCTGCACAAGCCTTGCTTGAGAGAGCCCAGCATGTTCTGATGGTAACTCACAATGAATTCACTTTGCTTAGCAATGTTTTGGGGGTTTTTTTTTCAGTTTTCTTTGTTGTGTTCAGCCTACCTTAGTGCTTGGGGCTGACACAGATGACTTCTGAGGCAAGGGAATGCTGTCAATCAGATCCAAAACTGCCTTGATTTTCTGGTCAGACAGCCTGACGTGCACCAAAGGGAGGCCTCCTGACACTTTGAACCTTTTTGTAAAAGGCAAATTAATCAAACTCCAAGACAAAGAGCACATATCAATTCTTGATTTAAATCTTACAATACAGATACTCATGTACAAAAATCACATGACAGTGAAGCCAGTGAGTCTGCATTAAGGTTTTGGACTTTAACCAGTAGTTAGGAACCAGCAGGGAGCTACTCATCAAAAAAGTGCTTGTAAACAGAAGTGACCTATTGCTATTTCTTAGTTAATAGCTTCAAATTATCAGGTGTGACTGAACCTTTAGGGAAAGCAGTTTGCTTTTCTGTAAGTCCACAGCAATTAAAAACAAGTCTTTTCAACATTAATACATTACTTTGCCATCCTGGTATCTCTTTCCACCATTGATTTTGCCAACTGCACGTGAATATCCATAGGCTGCAAAATGTGTAAAGTTGATGGGTGTTGAAAACGAGCCTTTTTCCAGTCTTCACCTGCAAAATTTCAGTAAATTTAGAAAAAGAACCATCACTTGCTAATTGCTTTAATCAAGGTATCACTAAAGCAATCAAATGGCATGACTAGGATGGTAAAAAACAACCACTCACCAACAAGAGAAACCTAAAACAATTTAGGTCAAGTATTTTAAGAGATTTTAATCTACTTGGTTAACACTCTTGCCTTAGCAGCCTTAAACCCAGTTCTAAAAAGATGGATCTAAACATTGCACCCCCAAAAAAGGAATGGATAGTTAAATTGATACACAAAATATTAAACAGTAACCAAGCATTCTGTTGATTACACAAACTCAAATTCAAGTGAAGCATTATGGCAAATTTGAGCTGTATTTTCCCTGCACATGATGGAAAACATAATAGTTTTATGCCTTTACATTCACTGATGGCAGCAAAGTAAGGAGGTGATACACAAGTCCAAACAAAAAAAGGAGCAGCTGTTTGAAGAGAAACCAACCCATTTTTTCAGAGTCTAATACCAGATGTGTATTATAATCTGTCCTTTTGTTAACTACTCGTTTTGGTGTGCCTTTTTTTCCCCCTGAAGAACATATTTATTTATTACAGGTTGGTAGCCTTCAACAACCTTTTGAGTAAACAACAACTCTGTTGTTTTGTTACCTGTTCTTCCAAAGAGAAGTTGCACATTTTTTATTTCCACATCAAACTTGTCATAAGCTTTGTCCATAATCTCTTCTAGAGATGAAAAGTTAGAAGGTTCACTGCTGCCTTGATTTATGCTGTTCAGCTAAACACAAAGAACAGGATGAAATTAAGTCTAAAACTTACAGGCATGTGCTATTCATTCTAGTGAAGGTGATTCATAGGAGCTGATGATTGACATTTGGACTCTTACAGAGAAAATACTTCAAATCATTTCACACTTCACTTTTTCTTGATAAGTAGATTTTTTTTTCTGTTACTTCTATCAATCCACTTAATTCAAACTATGCAAAAAGAATTCTTTTTCATCAGTTTACAATGTTACTGATGGAATACAAGTAAAATAAATATCAAGGTAAATTATTGCAATCTTTCAATTTTATAGAAACAAGAGAATCCACTTTCAAACTCCAAGAGAAAAATAAACTTCTCTTTTATTAATGAAAGACTACCATTTTACAGAAAAAAAGGAAACAAAAGTTCACGTTCTGCAGAAGAAATGAAAGATATGAAATGATAACTATAATTACAACATGAACATGTTTCCTGGGGAGGGTTAACCTGTACAAGTAAGTAAAAGATAACAACTCTAAACATGAAGGAAAATGCTGACCCAAATGTATGTGGTAAGAAATACACTAAGTTAAAAACCCATTCACAGAGATTATCATCTTTGCCTTCTGAAAGCAAGACAATTTCAGACGACAGCTATGTTAAGAGAAAAGAATATTTGCTTCCTCTGAGCTTGCAAGAGAAGTCATTTATATACCTGAAAGGTACCAAAGTCCAAAATGAGCAAATCTGAATTTTCATGGTAGAAACCCGTCTGTGGAACCACAAGGTAGGAAGGTTTCAGATTAATCTTCAAGTCAAGGACTTTCCTCATTTCAATAATATGAGCTAACCCTTAAAAAAAAGGAAAGGGCATTGAAATGCTATTCACAAGTGAAATAATTGTGCCAGTCAACATATCAGAAGATATTATTTATCTGAAAGACAAAGCATCTGCAGTCAAGACTTACTTTTGCAGCATTTACTGAACTCAATGCTCCTTGCCACAAAAGATCCACTAATTCTCCAAGAAACCAACTCCAGGAAAAAACCCAATTATACTATTTGGTCAGCAATCAAAACACAACCAAAGTGTTTAGGTAATCATATTGAAACATTTTAACACATTTGAAGCTTCACCTTCGTTGAGATTTGTTGTTATCTCACCTGTGGCAGTTCTCTCCTTGATTTCTTCCAGCTTCATTAATGTGGCTGATGTTAATCTCTCAAGATCCATTCCTTTACTTGTCTGAAAGAATTCTACCATTGCATTTATTGTTCTCTTTAAAAAATAAAAAGAACAAGAATAAGCAATATAGATAGAAGCCACACAAACAAAATCTCAAAAACAGAGCCAAGAGATCAAGGGCAGAGAAACAGGAATCAGAAACAGCTCAGGGCTTTGGTTACTACTCACTGCATCATATTTTATTTCCACAGGCTGTGACTCAATAGCAAGACTCTGGTCAGCTGTGCTGTCCTCTGGGTTAACATTGAACTCTATCTTAAGGAGAGAAGACTTGCTGTCCCCTATGGAGGCCACCAGAGATGGTACAATGTTGTCTTGTCTCAGGCCTGTGACATACCAGTTCTCGAGCTTTGCTTCAACCCTAAAGGACAGTAAGAGTTAAAAACACTTAATTGGAACACTGAATACATCTAGGAAAGACCAGCAAGATGAGAAAGCCTTCACTAAAGCCCAACATGACTAGCTTCACAGGGCTAACATGTGACATGTTTAAAAAACTGTCACATTATTAAATTGGAAAAATAAATGGCAAGGTGTTCACAGTAACACAGGGTGATACTCCCTTCTAATCTTCTGTTACCTGCAAGGTGGACTGAATATGACTTTCAGGTCATGTTTATAATGAGAATCAGTTGCAAGAGAAATATGTTACATAAATAAAAAGAGTAGGAATGTTATCTGTGATGCATTGTTATAAATACCAGGTACAGACTTGTTTCAGAGCAAATAGGCTTTCTGTACTCAGAGCTGCCCTGCCAACAATGTTTGGTGGAGTCTGCAGGGAAAGCCTTTGAAGAAAGTCACCAAACACCACCAAAGCACAAACTTCATTCATCCTTAGAAGCATCTGTTAGATACAAAACTGATTTTCAGGTCCTGGCTCTCCACCACTGAAAACCCTGACTCTGGGAGGCAACAGAGTTTGGCTATAATCAGTGTCCCAAGCCTACCCCTGTTGAGATAAATCAATTACATTTTTTTCTGAAACCTAAAGTTAATGAAACTATCTGTTCTCCTGTTTCAGTCTTGCCAACTAATTTATATGGCATCCATTTACATAAAATAATGTGAAAGCTCTTTTTGCTTTTGTCAGCATTCAGGTTGCACCTTTAATATTCACCACAATGGCTTTTAGCAAAAATATTTCAAGAGTCAGCAGCTGAGCTGGTGATCTTATGCATAAAGTCAGAAGGGATGGAATTGCAAATGCAACCACAAGAAGTGCACAGACTCGTTCTCCAGACACTGAAAACCTTATTCATTGACTGCATAATCCAATAATTTGTGTTCAGTATTTCTGGTGTGCCCTCCCTCAAAGCACAGGAGGGTCTCAGCTCTTCACATGCTGCTGATCCCCTGCCCACAGCACCCAGAGGGAGTTTTCATTGCTCTAGGTGGCAACCAACACATGCAGCAGCTTGGCTGGAGTGTAATGCTCACACCATTTCACACCATCACTTCTCTACAGTTACATTCAGCACTTTGACATTTACATTCAAGAGTTTGCTGTTGTTCATGCAAACTAACAAATAGTCTTCCCTTCCTCATTCCATTCTATGTTACTCAACAAATGATATGATTTACAGAGGGCAATTGCAGAATGCACACAAAATTAAAAGTCAATATCCAACATAATGTACTAACCAAGAAGAAAAATAAAGCTGGGGAGTGGGGTGAGGGGGGAGAGATGTTTCTACAAAAAGAGAATACCAATCCAATTACTTGATTGCTTGTGCTCCTGGGCGCTGGGATATTTTGGTACTCAGATCAATTATCTGTACTTTCAGAATTTCTGCCACATTCTTGTCTTCTTTAATTGTAAGAGAAGTGCTTAACAGCTTCAGTGTCACAACGTGGGCAACATACTAGTGAGGAGAACAGAAGGAATTGAAATTAGTTATCTCAACAAGAATGATTTTTCAGAACTCCACATTTCAACAAATTATTAAAGTGTGGTTTTTAAAGTTTATTCCAGGCATCTAAGATTAGAAACATATCTCTATGAAAGAAGTAAAGTACAGTCTTGACTTGATTCAACCCTTATCAGGCCTTTCTTTACCATAAAACAGTGTAGTTCAAGAAATGCAGAGCAAATATGGTCTGTGTCTCTTTCCAGGATTCAGGAACATTTTTTGAAACTATGAAGCAAGCACAGCCAAACTACATTTAGGACAGGACTGGCTATATCAACCAAGATCATTATAATCCCATTAAATAACTACATTTTAGAAGACACAGCATGTATGCCTTTGTTCTTCTTGCTGCTGAATGTCATGTCTTGCCCTTGTCAAGAAAGGGGTTTGACTTCCCTAGCTATGTACCATTTTATGACTGGATCAATCAGCAGCTTCAGAAGAACCAAAAAATATTTCCCACCTGAATTTGAAGCCTGCATCTTTCTTCAGGGTACTGAGAGAGAGGAAAGCACTTTTACACTTAATTAGTTGTGTGGCTTGTTTGTTTAACCCACCCCCATAACAAGCTGCTTACCTGCTTTGGTAAGGAAAGGTCGTGGGTGCTGTCACTGTATCCAATAGCAGTGAAAAGCTTGGCTTTCTCCTCTGGTGTCATTAGTTCATCAATAGCTGAAAACCCACACAATTTGCACTTCAATAAATAACAATAAGCACTTTTCCTCACATTTGTTTTCTACTGTATTAAGTTCTGCTGATACATTTCATTGATTCTTCACATTGCAATAAGTCCAGACTGTAACATCACTCACACAGAATGTCCACGTATGGTCCTACTCACATAGCACAGAAATCAATACAATTCTTATTACAAGAGTTTCCATAATTCCAAATGATGAAAATAGCTTTGAGGAGTTTTATTAGAACAAATCTCTGATCCAAACAGCAAACCACCAAAACAAAGAGTATTCCCATCACTGCCAATTATCACTACAGCTATAAGTGCATTACTCTTCTGCTCATCAAGGTTCTGAGATGCTTATGGGCATTTTGGGGGCTGCCTTATTTGCCAGGTCAATATTCAGTGACCAATGCTGTAAAATGATCAACACTGCACTGCACTGTTTATGTCATACTCCCTCCTCCTGCCTAGCAGGAAGCAAAACACACCACAGCTTTCCTCTTACTGTGCATAAAAACTGAAAGCCCCTCTAAACATCAGTGTATTACTCTCTACACCTACTTTCAGGAACAGATGATTCTTCATCTTCTTTTTTCCTAGATTCTCTTTTGCCCCAGAAACCACCAAACCATCCTCCACTTTTCTTTTCTACTTCAGTGCTTTTTTTCTTCAGTAATTTTTGTCCTGATCTTATTGTCTACAAACCAGAAATAAAACCACATTGGACAAAATACACAGTTAACAGTATCACTATTAATTTAAGCAACACCACAAGGGATTAAGAGCACTTTGACTCACTAGATAGAGGCAGAAAGAGGGTCAGGGTGGGGGGCACATGTCTGTGCATGTACAGACACAAGCATGTGTTACTTTTACTTTGGACAGCTTTTTCTATATATTTCACTGGCATTTAAACTACAAAACGCAGAAACTACACAAAAAGACAGCATTTAAGAGGATACAAAAAATGATTATATTGCTTAAATCTGGTAATAAACCTGAGGACTGATCCTGTGCCATTTAACATTTTTGAAATTTTAAATTTTTCAAATTCTAGATTTTAGAATTCATAAAGTATTTAAATGTTTTAATTTGTGCTCAGGCTTTTACTTTGCATTTTAAAAACCAACTTCTGACCACAGACATCTCAAAAATAAGAAACATCATTATTATTTTTCATCTTTATTTTACATACATTCCAGATGCTAAAACCAATTTTTCCTGTATCACTGTATTTAGTAAATTGTAACTGACTTGTAATGTTTCTTGAGTTGGGTTCATTTCTCCTGCCAGTTTACCTTTAAACCAACACTGTAGGAAGGGAATAGTGCAGAGCTAGGCTTGAATTAACAGAAGTCAAAGGAAGAAAAGAATCATTAAACCATCATCCTTACACAATTGCCTGAATGGCACTATGTGGGTAACAGTAACACTGTGCACACACTGGTGGGTTTTTGGGACTGGTTTCCAGTTTGAAAGTTGATTTACTCTTGGAAGGACAGGGAACTTGCCTTCCCACCTACCTGTCCTATCAAACACATCAGCACAATGTTTTTAAGATACTACCATGACAAAACCATCCTATTTGAAGTGTTACAATATTATTGAACAAAAATTCTTTCTTACCTCAACTTGTGCTTGTTGCCTTGCTAAGATTATATTGAAGACATCGAGCTGTCTTTCCAGGTCCTGTAAAAATTGTGTGATTACATCATTTGCCTTTAAAACACATTTAGGAAAGGCTCTCCACCAACAATTCTCTACCAGCTCCTTCATTTTTGCACTCCAAATTCTTTCTAGATCTGCTCATTTCTTTCAAAGGTCTATCTTCTCCTGCTCAAAGCTCACTAGAAGATGAAATCTGGTGTTACACAGTTTAATTTTTTTTTAACTAGATTACTCTTGCACTTCATTAAATGCATCCAAGCTTCTTAATCCTCAACCAAAGAGGCATTATGTTAAATGGCACTTTACTAGTGTTTTAATTTCCTTTCCATTACAGGTTACACTGAACTTCAGATTAAAATGGTATTTCCACAGACCTCTTGTGCTCCTGTAAAACCATCAACCTGGATTACTGCCAAGTATATTTCAATAACTATTTCACAGAGAGACCAAAACACACTTTCTCCAAAGAGAAAAAACTCATACCTGAATTTGCCTCTGTGTTTCCTCTGACAGTTTACTCTGTGTCAGCTTGTTCTTGTACGTATTTTTGTAACTCTTCAGAAGTTGCCTGTGTTGTTTTATGTTACTCCACGACCACATTCGAGTATGTCTCCTGATGTGAACTTCAAGAACACTGTCACCTGCATATTTCCACCTACAATAATTCCACACTTGTGAATAATTTCCTATTTCATTTGGTTTACAACTTACAAGTTGCAGAGGTAGTTTATTAATATGCAAATTCTGTTTACCACTTGTGTTCTGAGTAACTTGGCTTATAAAAATGTTCATGGTTTCAACATCACTTTTGAAAAACAGACAGAACTTACATGTAATGCCTGAAAAACTACAAATCTTCCTTCTTTATTGAATTCTGCATATTTGCAAATTTGGCCTGTAACAGCATTAAGTAAACTCAAGGACTTTTATAACCAGCATCAGTTAGTACTTAGAAAAAAGCCAAGGAATTGCAAATCAGCTCAAAACTTTAAAAACTACAGCTCACATACATGTTTCCCTTGAATTACATTCACTGGTTTGTTTTCTTTAGCCCTTCTAAATTACATTCTAACCTCTAGAAAGACCACCAGCATTTTGTTCAGATATTGGGGACTTTAGCTTAGCAAGTGAGATTTTCATTACTTGAATCTTTCAGCGCTTGGATCTAATTACTGAGTAAAGCTCTGTGAAAGTTAAAATTACATAAGTGATCTAGTTTTAAGCCTTCTTTTAACTACAAAGGAGACTGAAGAGGCCAGAGGGGACTCCCAAGACTGCATGAGTGTTCACACCTTACCATTGCCTGGCGTTCCTGTGGAGAGGCACGTTTGGCCTGAACCTCCTGTACGGCGCGTTGCGAACCATGTAATCGATGGACTCCAGAAGGTCGATCATGCTGAGGTACTAAAGCCAAGGCAAAAGTGTCTTAGCAGTGGGTCAGATTCTGTTTGCACACAGTGCCTGAACTGCATGTATACCATGCTCTTCAGAGCTCCTCAAACCCCACAGAAATTTAAGCCCATGTGGTTTCATTACTATGTATAAGTGGAAAACCCACACCCACTGCTCCCAATGGACACCACTATATGAACTTCTGGTATTTCAGGTTTTCTCAAACCAACCATACTCATTTTCCAATGCAGTTTCCCTAATTTTAGAACTGTCTTTGCATTATTTAACCTCACTGGCACTGCTCTGAACTCAACATACATTTTGATATCAGTAAGAGCTAACAAGCTGTGTAGCCCCCTGACTGTAAATTCTCTCAGAGGAAAAGACAACATTAACATCACTGGGCAGACACCTAATTTAGGTCCTTGACACTTCAGCAGGCTTGGCTGCCAAAGCCAGCATACCACACTCTTTCCCAGTCTTGCTTGTATTTTGCCATCTCTGCAGTTATAACATTGGCTTGTAGTTTAATAAGCTAAGCTCTACCAGGGGAAATTGAAGTTGGAGAGCGGAAAAAAATCCTTTGCAGAGAGAGTGCTCAGGGATTGGAATGGGCTGCCCAGAGAGGGGGTGGATTCCCCATCCCTGGAGGTTTTTAAACTGAGATTGGCCGTGGCACTGAGTGCCATGATCTGGTAAAGGGACTGGAGTTGGACCAAGGGTTGGACTTGATGATCTTGGAGGTCTTTTCCAACCCAATCCATTCTGTGAGTCTATTCTATGATTCTACTCATGATTCCCTTCTCTGGGTGAAAGGAATGCTGTTGGAAAGGCTGAATACAGATCAGGTGGGCCCCAGAGGATCCACAGATAAGTGTGTCAGGATTTGGCACCAGGAAGTGATTGCTACACAGAGGGAAAATGATCCTACACATTTCCCACAGGTACTGCTAAACAGTTCAGACATGCTATTTGCAAGTAAGCACAAAATTCCCTAAGAATATTTTCCAGTGAAAAAAGCCTACCTGTCATCACAAACTGAAATGGGGATCACAAACACCAAACCAACTCACCTGTGGCTTAGTGAACTCAATGACAATTCTCTGTACTTCTACATTACAATCAATCTTGGGAGTTTTCAGTTCCACTTCTGCATGTGGGTTGATATACAGTCTTGCAGAGGCTGACACTGGTCTAAAGACTTAAAGATGAAAAAAAATTGTGATGGATTCTGTATTTAAAGTATGGGAAGCAACAGATCAACCACTTTGTACTGATAATGTGTATGCTCAAGACCCACAGAATCAGGATGCAGTTCTTACCACCAATCAGGATAACCCAGCAGCAGCCAAAAAGCACACAGGCATGGTCAGGGGAGGCTGCTGGACACTGACATGCTCAGGACAGTTTATGCTCACTCATCCCTAGCTTACTTACTGTACTGGTAGTCTTCAGGTTGGTTACCACTACATGGAATTCCTCTTTTCAGCTGATCCTACAAAGGAATATGACACTGTCTAGCAATTGCTCAAGAGTTTTACTTGTTTACAGTTCTCTAAGCTTTGATTAGACCAACTTCAGTACATAAGTATTTTGCAAGGGCCTCTTCCCCCTAAATGGGAAATCTAACACAGCACAAGCACTTAAGAGTGAAGGGTTTAAATACATCAGGTTAAAAAATTTTAAGTTTCTCGTATAAAGTGGAATGTTAGTACAGTTTTTACTCAACTTCTAAATCTCACGATAAATGTATGTTAATTTAGAAACAAAGTTTATGTGTGCACTCAAACATGTGGCCTAACAGATCAAGCATTAGTTTTTAAATCCCTTGTAGGCAACAGGAGTATCTATTGACATTCTACCCTTCCTCATGTTTAGCACATAAGGAGACCACTTGAGCCTTCTGGTATTCTGCAGGTATGAGAGGAATTAAAACACAGAAAGAAGTCAGGAAAACAACTAAACAGCCCAAGAAGCTTGAGAAATATCATGCTAAAACTAAGATTTCATTCAAAATGAAGTCTGCCTGATGCTATAATTTTTGGGCAATTTCTTGAGAATGCTTTACTCATGCCCAAATATTTTATCCAGTTTCAGAATTGCAATGGCACAATCAGTTCAAGCAGGCAGCCTGCTTTCAGAAAGATGTACATGCTACTTATTACATGAAGGCAGATGAAGTATTTGCTCCCATCATATTTTATTAAAACTATCAATATTAACAGTTGTTAGGACCAGGAAGATATTTAGTAACTACAAATTTATTCCATCTTTTTATTCTCAGATCCTTACTTAAAAACTGGTTTGTATTTTATAAAAGGTACATTTTCTCATTAAAAATACTGGTATTTCAATCTATTTCCCTCCTGCTGATCTGTACTGACAAAAGTTGAATTTCTATGAGATTAAGTATAAACAGCTAATCTCACCACCAGCCATGGACTCATGTTGTTTAAATATGAGGACTGTTGTGCAAAAGTAACAGATTGCTACAGATTACACAGCTTATTACAACATGGACTAATTAGCTGCTATGATAAATCTGATTTCCTGATAATGCTGATAAAATTAATACCAAAACAGCCTGTCTGGCTGGAAGACCTAGTTCTGCAGGAGACAAGCTACACCAAAGATTACATACAAAATGTATTCAGCCATTTAACACTGATAATGTGACTAAAAAACCAGACATTATTTGCTATCTGTTCCTGAGTTGGTTTTAAAATTCTGAAGCAAAAAGGACTGAAGTGTGAAAGAAGCAATCTCTTTCCCCATTACATTCTGTGTTCTGAGTTTATTCCTGTTCTGTCTCATCTTGTAGGAACAAGGGCACAAAGATGACTAATCACAACTGACAAATTTAAGCTAACAGAAATCACGAAGGAGTCAAAAGATGCAAAATCCAACCTATGGAGTTGATGCCTGTACACCAAGTGATGCCAGTTTACAGCACCAGAACTGCTAAGGTTTTCAAAAAGTGGAAAACCTCTAAGGGATGAGTTGCTTCAAGTGAACAGGTGATCAGAAAACTGGATACTTTGGCTACACTGGAATTGCTCTGCCTTGGCACTCACAGGAAGTTTAGGTGCAGGACATGCCACAGGCTTTGGAAACAGGCAGCTCCATTTTACATGGAAGGCAAAACTTGCAACTCTTTCAGAAAGGAACTATAAAAAACTTGTTTGATGGGGGAAGAGGAAGTGGTACTTCCTGATGTATAACACTTGAGTTGAACAAAGCTACACCAGCATCTTCACTTGCAGCTTAGTGGGTAACAACTGGAAGTCTCCTCAGGAAGGACTGGTCTGTGGGCTGCCAAACAGCACCAGGTGAACCCACAAAGCCATTGACCCACAGGAACAGCAGGGACTGACTCACAAAATATCTTTCCAGCAGTGAAATGACACCTTTGAAGAACTAACACTTTTGCTGCTGTCAATCCATGCTGTGTATCAGTTTGTGTTTGCCTTGCACTTGAGACTGAGATACAGAGAAAAAGGAGAAAACATCCACAGACAGGTAATGCTGAAATAACCTGGCTATTGTTAAACAACTGGCTGGTTTTTGTTAAACAACTGGATAGTTCTAAGCACTTTACAGGTTTGATTCAACCTTGAATGTTAGAACCAAGATCACAAGGTTAAGTGCAGATTTTGTTAAAGGCAAAATGAAACAAAAATATCTGTAAAAGATGAGCATGAAGAAAAAAACAAACAGGTAGTATTGTACAAGGACACAGAGAACACCTTAGTAACCTTTATAAAGATAATGGGTCAAAAAGACATCATTTCTAAAGCCTACAGGGGTTGGTAACAAACAAGCTGTCAATAGTGCAGTGGATTAACATGACCCTGAAAACAGTTGCCCATGAGAGTGAGGAGTGGGGTAGAAATCAGTGTGCTGTAGTTTTAATACTACAGGAGCAATAGAATTACAGTTCTGTTTAATGCACTTTCTTCTACATTACCAGGATCTGTTCCCTGGAGCCATGATAATACATTTTGCTGTGTATGTTCCAGTAAGCACTGAGGCTGTCCAGGCACAAGAGCTGCACAGGAAAGAAAACATGCAACAGGTTGATACTCTGTATTCAACTCACTCCATGAACTCAGCTTTCCATTTGTGAAAACAAAAAACAAACAAAAGCAGACTAGAAAGCAAATCCACCATTAGCATTGAGATGTATTTAATCCTACCACACTATTTTGAAATGACAATTCCATTGCTAAAAAGCCAGTTCTTAAAGCACAAGTTCATGCACATCTGTTGAACATGACCATGGATTACAGGGGTGAGGGTGAACAGAACTGACACTCGGCCTGATAAACAAGCCAGGACTATAAAACTCTTCTCATATCATTCCTGTAATTCCTTAGATCTCTGCATACTCCTTTGAGCACAGGCTGGGATGGCGGTTGGAGAGGTTGGGCAGGGAGAACAGAGACTGCTTAGCTACCAGCATCCCAATGACATTAGGAGTAAAAAATAGAGTGGGAAAGGGCCATTTGACAACCTCTGTGAAATCACAGCTTCCATGCAGACTTGCTATATAATGCCTTGAATGAGGGGATCAGTGTTCACATTCAAGGGAAATTACTTAAACCATGGAGTTTAAAGTCATGCCTTACATAAAGCCAGTTAGTTTTGCTCCACTTCTGTTTAAACATACAATAAAACAAATAGAATTCACAAAGCAAACCAGTTTTTCAGCTTTTTGTAGAACCCCAGATGACTACTCTCAAGATCAGTTGCTTTCTTCACTTGCATAGAAAAAAGACAAACCAAACCAAAACACATTACCTTGTATATTATTTTTGCAGCTTCATTCAGAATAGAAGGTTTCCAGTTCTCATTTGTTGTCTAAAAGTTCAAAGTGACAGAAGTAATTTTGTTCATCTTAGTTAATACATTTGTGGTTTTATATTTTAAAGCCAAAAATGCATCATTTGGGTGCTGCCTGATCACAAATGCCAGCTTCTCTAGACTGCATACACACTAGTCAAAATAACATATAAAGATTTGTCAGTATATTCTGATATTCAACTCCTTATCCTATCCATAAAAAATCAATAACTAAGGCAAACAGAGGACAGCTGAAGTTTTGTCTCCCCATTTCTCAAAAGGCCTGGCAAAATACCACATCATCATGATGTGATGTTGGCCCTAATTTATCAGGTCTGGAAATAACCTGCCCTAGGAAAGGAAGCATATCCAGGTTTTAAAAATCACTCGGATCATTCGAACCAATCACTGGTCTTGGAAAGTGTGATGTCCCTCAATCCTCTTCCCTCTGCTTGCTCAAACTGCCAGTACCATTTGCAGGGATAAAAGCCTCTCTGGGCTTCCAGCTGTTTGCATCTCCTCAGTATGTTACTCTTCCTTTCTGCTACTCCAAAGGCAAGAGAACTGAGACATGAGAACGTGCATTCCCACACACATTACCAGCAAACTAAGCTCGCCCAATGTCATTCCCAAGGAAATCGGACACTGTGGGTCTGTCACCTACAAAAACAGAGAAATAACAAATATTTAATTCTCTTGCTACAAACAGTTGTATCATTTAAAGTTGATTGAAATCCTGAACTGTCACGAGAAGCTTCCTTTGCTTAGTTAGTGTAGCTGAAACACTCTTGGAACGCCCTAAGATGGGCCCAACTAGTATGGCTGGAGTGTAAAGACTTGGGACTTCAACTGTCCTTTTGACTTTTAGTTCTTTCCTGTATGAAGATGTTAAGATCTACAGGGTATCATCTCTCAGTCAGCTATATCATTTTATGACATCCAGTCCTCCAACCTTTTTAACTTTAGTGCCTCTGAAAACAGTCCCAAAAAAGGTTTGAGAAATACTCTATTATCCAATGTTTTTCTTTCACATTCAATTATCTCATCACAAACTGCTTTAAGGAAGTTGGAACCAGAATGGAATATTCCTAGTTTGGTTCATATAAACATTCTCATTTATCAGTGAAGAGTTTCCAACAATTTGCCTTCAGACTCATCTGTAAACCCACCAGTTTCTGCCATTCTGGACTCTATTCAGGGCACTGAAAAACTCTGTACATCAACTGCACACACTGAGATGTGAGAACAGCCACCATCCACATTTAGTGAGCAAGACAGCACTGGACAAGGGGAAAGGGAGAATATCTGTATCACATATCCATATTTCTGGCATTCAGTCATATCTGGGATACTTTATTTGAAGAGGTGCAGAAAAAATCATAGCAACTTTTTCAAGGTGGCAGACAACAGTTTCTCTCTATGGACTAGACGAGCAGGACTGCACTGAAGTGCAATTTAAAATTAAGGGAATACATTCCAGGTACTTACATCATCTTCATATTTAACATGAATGCCTGTGATCTTGACTTGCACATTTTTTATAACTTGAGTTGCAAGCTTTTCTAAGAAAGTATCCTTCTTCTCCTCCTTTGGTTTGTCTAGAACAAGAATTTTGAAAAAGTCAGCATTCAGTGTAGTAATTGCATCTTGAATTTAATCACACCAACAACTCTAACAATGCACATTTAATGTTTCCTCTAATTCAACATTTGAGTTTTCCCCTACTTAGATTACATATTTGGATTTTTTTCCTTTCCTGCACATCCATACTCTGAAGATGTGTGGTCAGTTGCCTGTGCACAGCACAATCATAAGAAAATACATTTTTAAGTTTCAGTCAAAACAGTTTAGCTTACAGCAGGCTCTGGTTTAATATATTTCTCCCCAATCCTTCTAAGGTAGAATATTTTCTCTTTTAAGTCCCTCATTGATTAATTAGGGATTTCAACAAGCAAATAGGTGAGACAGTGTAATTCAGCACAAAATACCCTTGAATAACCAGGTGAGGATGGGACTTGCAAACACCAGAGATCAGTCCTGTAGAGCCTTTCATGCAACATTGCCAGAGAAAGTTAAAAAGCTGGGATATCATAAATGAAAACCAACAGTAAATATTCCATTTCTTCTATACTGGACTTACTCTGTGACCATTTAAGCAAGGTCCATATCAGGCTTTGCTGTGTCACACAGGGATCCTGGAACTGCTGCAGCACCAGACAGGGCAGCAGGAACTGCACACCCACACAGGCTCAGCATCCCACCAGAGACAAATGTGCACAGGCCAAGGCAAGGAGTAATATCTCCAATCCCCCTTTGTTTCATTAGAGTTATATGACTCTAAAAACATGATCTCAGGCTGAGTGTCTCAACACTTTACCTGCTTGCTCTCTGGCTGTCCTTACACTGCCTTGGTCAGTGCCCTCCTTACAAAGTGGCTACTCCAGGGAGTGCCACTAATCAGCCTACAAAGCTTGTACACTTTTGGTGGAAATGCTGCAGGTGGCTCAAGCTAAAGAAATAGTCATGGCTGTCCAAGTCATGCTGCACACCACAGGAATCCAACCTTGTACATCTTGCTGTACCAACAGCATAACTTTTTATAAAGCTTTAAGAAAGGCTCAAGAAATACCCTGAAAAACAAAAAGACTTTGCTCCTGAATGTGATATAACACAATTTTAGTAAAGGGAGCATTTGATTTCAATTGAAAAAAATTAGTCAGGAACTCAGAAGAAACCAAAACTGTGTTTCAGTTTTACATGCAGCTAATTTCTTACTATTAATTATTTTTTCACAACTCCCAGTCCATATAATTGAAATCAAAACAATACTAATTAAAAAAAAAAAGGCAGAATTATCCAAGTAGAGAAACTCAAGGGCTCTCTTCAGTCACACTGGATTAGGAGAATGGATAAACGGCAAAAAAGAGCTCTCTCCAATTTACATCCTCTCTTTCAAACAGGAGGAAAAAAAAGGTTTCACTGCATGGATAGCCAAGACCATGAAAAATGAATGCAAACAGAAAGCAAAAAGAAGTCAAAGTTCAAAGTCATAACTGTTACCCACCTTTTGAGTGATCATGACCTTTAAACGGTCTCCTAAAATGCTTTTTGTACTTTTTACGCTTACGTCCTTTTTCAGTGCAAGCAAATTTTAGAGAAAAGGATAAAATTTAAGTTAGTAAAGCAGAAATGTAAGAAAGAGTAAGAAAACATGGAAGAAAGTTTAGCTTGTCTAAAAGCACAAAGCTTGAGTAAGGTCTCATTAAAAGATTTCAGGCATTTCAGATCTGTTAAGGAAACAATCAGCTGCCTCTTACAGCATAAGACACAAACCCACAAGAGGCTTCTACCACACAGGGGCATAACTTTGACACTGAGACATCTGAGATGGATGTGGAAACCCAAAGAACACTTTTAAATATGATTCTTATGGTAATCAACAGTTTGGTCTGAAAGCAACCTTAAAGAACAATTACAGTAACTGCAAAGAGGCATATAAAAATAATGACTAAAAGCTTTACATTAAATTAATTTCCATTACTTACACACAAACTAGGACCCACACAATCACAACCATTTCATAAATGAAATAATGCTCGTGCCTTCCCCCAGTTCTAAGGAAAACCAGTTTGATGAGCTGCATTGTTTCTTTCCCCTCTCCCTGGGGAAAAGGAACTCCGCGGCAGCGCTGCCTGTGCTTATCTTTACAGGGCTGTAGCAGGAGAAGGGTGTATCCCACTAAAGCAAAGGAAGCGAGAGTAACACTGTACCCAATGTGGCAACAACTAAATCATTGCAGGCCTGTGCAAACAAAGGAGGAGAAACTGCCGGCTAAGATTTCAATCTTTCAGGCAAGGTGATTACTCTACAAGTAATAAAAGGTAGAAAATATGGCAAATAGAAATGTTTTCTTTTGGATAGTTCCTTTTAGCAGTACAAGTAATGCTTTACAAATGGTATTTTAAAAGGACAGCTTCCTTCCCTGACTGTAGAACTTGCAGGTCTCAGGCTTTCACTCCCATGTATGACAAAACTAAGGCAACCTGATTTGCCTCGATCACCGACATCCAGTACTACGGACTAACTAAACGTGTGTTTTTCAGCTCATTCTAAACCTGTGCGATTTTGGCTAAGTGTAAATGCCTGAAAAACTCATTAGAGAAGATAAAAATAGAGCAGGTACAACACAGCAACAGTTCCTCTGAATTTCAATGGCAGCTGTTTCCTGAGAGTAACCCAAATAAACAGAACTAGGGCAAAGAAGCCAATACCTTCAACCTGCTGGGTTCAGTCTGTCTGTCCATGGTTTCAAGACAGCCTGAACTTCCACAACCTTAAGCCCAGACATGTTAAGTCAGGGTAATTACTCTCTATTCTACAAACAGCTGAAGATAGTCTTGTAAAACTACAGCAGAATATTGTCAGCATGGACATGGCTGATGGAAATCTTGCCAAGTGCTGTTTTAATCATCTTGAACAGCTACTCTAATAAGAGGACCAGTCATTGCAAGATTCCACTTGAATACACATTCATTAATATCTTATTTCTAGAACCACCAATATGTGGATGCTTACCAAACAAGTATTGTTTTCTCATTTCTACATCTGGCTGCTTTGGAGGGGGTTATTTCTAAAAATCCCAGCTGCACATTCATCATGCATGTGCCAAAATAACCAACCATGCATACCCACCAGGCTTGGGGTCCTTGTAAACCAGACTCTCCAACCCATACAAGGAATCTTGTGAGTGAGTGCCTTGGTCCACGTGGCAGCAAATAACAAAAATTGGATTTGGTTTAATAGAATGTTAAGTTCACAAAACTTGTATGACACATTCGTATTTCCATTACATTATGTCACAGCCTAAGTCACTTCAGGAAACTGGTTTCAAAGATCACCTACAGAAGAAAAATCATGTAATTTTCCTTTTTTCTTGTAACCAGCAGAATACAAGACCTGCAAGCTCTGGTCTCCATATATGAGGATTGATACAGACAGATTTTATTAGAAAAGAGAAAATAGTTTAATCAGATTGTGTCAGTAGTTTCCACTTCCCCATCACATTATGCAACCCTCACAGTGATATGACCATTTTGCTCAATATTTGAATAGCATGTCAAAAAAAAATACCCCCAGAGCTATTTATACTGAGACTCTTAAATCCAAGTACTGAGTCAAGAGTCCAAACACTTTACTATAAATTGAGTAGAAAATACAGCTGAGAATTCATGAACCCTGACAACTTCCTATTCAATATATTTCCTAGATTTTCAGCAGCCTTTGTGTGCTCTTAAAAGCCTATAGGGAGTTAAATTTCTTACAATTTCATGATTTAGTAGGGCAACACAGGCTCTAAGGTTTCTCTATCCAGCAAAGGCAAAGGATTTGCTCACACAAAACCTACAGAGGTACAATATTCCCGTACAACACCAGGAAAACAAATGGCTACCACTGAAATATAATACAGTGCCAGAGCATCTCAAGTTGGAGTCTAAAATAATTCACTTTCCTCCAGGTTTTCCTTCTTAAGGCTGAAAATTTAAAACTGCAAAATACAACTAAATTGAATGCTTGTTCTTTTTACAAGAATTGAGCTGCTAGGTTTCATTTTCTGTATGATGATTTTTTTTCCCCCCAAAGCTTTACAAACCTACAGGTGCACAGAATTGCCTGGAATTTCTCAAGCAGTGCCCATTAGGACAAATTCATCTTGTTGCATTCTCCCTTCATCCTATTCCTTCTGGTGCCAAGAACAGCTGCTGCTTTACAGATCCAAGTGCTACAAAACCAAGGGTAAACCTCTACCAGCATCATTCCTTTGCCACAGTATGAGATACTGGCTGCAAAATTCATCCACTGAAGTTGTCTTGGCTCTCATGGTATAATAAAAAACAGAAATAAAACAAAGCTGCTTTCCTGACTGCAAACAGATTGTGGGATTGCTGTCTGAAGGAAACTGCAAATGCACATCTCAAACTAGCAAAGCACCAAAAAGACAGTAGACTCTCCTAGAACTGGAAAATTAAATAAGCAAAGAAATCACATCCAAACTGTCTTTTCCCAAGTGTTTGAAGCATCATCTAATTTTCAACTTTTCCATGGCTTTTGGCATTACAGGCATCCTATGTCAGCATTGCAGGCATCTCATACCAGCCAACAAACAGGTCTCACTTCAGAGGAAAACTCCAAACTTTTTTCTCCAACATTTGTAGCTGTTTGTCATTGGTTCTGAGCTTGGTTTCTGTCCAAACAAGCCTAATTTATACCATAATTTTATAAAAGGTATTTGTTACAACAATACAAGGAAATAACAGCAAAAGAATCCCCCAAAACACCACACCACAAATCAGGTCAACTCGATTTAAATGATCAATTATTTTAGCTTATAATTGAGAGCTTAACTTTTTTTAAGACTTAGGGCTAAAGTTTAACTTTCCCATGTTCATGCTCAATTGTTTTCTTGTGTCATGAATTATTTCCTGCTCAGGAGAATCTCATTTCTCAAACCAGTCCAAACTCAGCACACCATGAAAGGACAGCAGAACCTGAAATAAAAGCACTACTACAGTAAAACTTTACAAGCCTGACCATTCCCCTTAAAGATTGCTTTCAGCAAAGAACAACCTTATCACATGCACCTCTAAAACACATATTAAACCCCTATTATTGAAGTTCTAAAGCAAGATAACAGCAGCCTCACGCAATGCAGTTTCTGTTGTTGGCCCTGTTCCCCCAGAGTTTTAAGGAAAAAAAAAAAGAAAAAAGAATAAAAAGACATACCAGATTACCAAATTCCCATTTCCAAAAATTATTCTTAAACAAACAAACAACATTTCTTTGAAGCTTTAGAGGAAATAGCTTTTCAAAGCACTGTAGTAAGATTAGGAAGACACTTGAAAAAACAAAATATATTAAGTCAGTCACAAATCAGGACTTTTCCTTCACAGCACAGCCTAAGCCCTCAAATTCCAGTAGAGATTTGCATTATTAACTCAGTACCTTTTTCTGCTGCTTTCTGCAAGGCTTCCTCAATTCTTGCCAGTTCCTTTTGTTTGTTATCTTGCAAGTATTTTTCTTCCTTCTCTGCATCATATTTAACACCTGTAAGCCAAGTTGGGACAGTTTTAGCCCTAATTCTAAGTCATATGAATGCACATCATACACAACATCACATTGCAAACACCTTGTTTGAGACAAAGGCTGTTCCAGGTGTAATTGCTGAATGCTGCATCCAGCCTCCAAAATTATTCTTTTTACACAGTAAGACACAACAGATCACACCAACAATTAAGCATTACTTCACAGGAGGATCTCTCCTTGGAAATTCAGGTCTCTCCTTGGAAATTCAGGACTTAATGGTCTGTGGCAATACAGCACAAGTCTGTAAGTTCTCCTATACATATATTTGACACGCTAGAAAGTTGCAAATTTTCTTAAAGGTTCCAACTTCAGGGAAAACTAATCAGGTTTTCTGACCCTCTTCCCCCTCCCTAAAAACAGCACTAATGGAATTACTACTTTCAGCTGTTGCCAGTTAGAAGCAGATAAACTGTATCACACAACAGCCAAAGCTCTAAACCATGCCAGGAAACTGGATTCAGGATAAGCACATTTTAGAGGAAACTTGGCTGTGGAATTGAACTTGGAATGGACACAACCAAGGATCTCCATGAAAGCAACAGGTGCTGTTTTCTCCCACCCTTCTTCTACCAACTTGTCAATATTTATCTAGAAACTTTCCTGAGGGAACTGAATGTAAAAATGGCAGCTTACATGAGCTACTTAGAATCACAGAATCATAGAATGGTTTGGGTTGGAAAAGACCTCCCAGATCATCAAGTCCAACCATTGGGCCAACTCCAGTCCCTTTACCACATCATGGCACTCAGTGCCACGGCCAAGCTCAGCTGAAAAACCTCCAGGGATGGGGAATCCACCCCCTCTCTGGGCAGCCCATTCCAATCCCTGAGCACTCTCTCTGCAAAGAAGTTTTTTCCCATCTCCAACTTCAATTTCCCCTGGCAGAGCTTGAGCCCCCCGTGCCCCCTTGTCCTATTGCTGAGTGCCTGGGAGAAGAGACCAACCCCCACCTGGCCACAACTTCCCTTCAGGCACTTCCAGACAGTGCTGAGGTCACCTCTCAGCCTCCTCTTCTCCAGCACAAACACCCCCAGCTCCCTCAGCCTCTCCCCACAGCACTTGTGCTCCACTCCCTTCTCCAGCCTCCTTGCTCTTCTCTGGCCCCACTCCAGCCTCTCAATATCCTTTCTGAACTGAGGGGCCCAGAACTGAACTTGCTCTTATATACTCATTTACTCATATAACTTGCTATTATACACTCATTTACATGGAACCCTTGGATATTTTCCTTCCCCATTATTTAACTGCTGCTGAAGAGTTTACATACTTGCTCCAGGAACTATCAGAAGATACAAGCCTTCCAGAGTTGCAACAACTGCCTCCCCATAGAGATTCTTCCAAGGAATCTTCAGAGTGAGTTTGTCTAAACAAAGCAGATACAGTTACATCAAAACAAAATAGTCCAAACAATCCCTCAGGCACTGGAGAGCACCAGCCCTGTGTCTTGGTGTCCTGAACACCTTAGAAGGTAAGGAGAAACCATGTGGGCCTGAACATTTTATAAAGCCATTGAAGTGATGAAACATGAGCAAAAAGTTGCAATTTGACTCAGAATACTTCACATCAAAACCTGAAATCATGACTGGAGTTCAAATCACTGGGATAAATGTGATTTTCCCAGAGAAGTAGAAAGAAAAATGCAACATATTTACATCTCCAAAAACTGTTTCATGCGAAAAAGCAACGCTGACCGCCAGGGAAAAGAACTGTTAAAAACCATCTAACTCAGATTGCCTAAACCTTTGGCATATCTGTCAGCTTCAGGAATCTTACTGAAATTCTCCATAGTCCTAATCAGTCCTTTAAAGAGACACACCTGTCTATACTAAACAGCTCCCTTGATCATTCCTGAACCCAGGAAGAACTTCTAAGAGAGGTTTTTCATACCAGCCTGTAAAGTTACACAAACAGGTTTGCCAAATAACACCCATGGCAGTCACACTGAACTTCTGTGCTAGTTCAGCAGTGAGTACAATTACACTTAGGAAAGCTTCATAAAAGAAATTCAGGGGCAGGACTAATCCATTTCAGTACTCACATCAGAAGTAAAACTTACCTATCTGACCAACTTTTATTCTAAAAGGTACATCCAGTTCACTCTGCAAATGAAAAAATTAAACATTAAACAGACCCATGTATTTTAAAGATAAGCTGGCATCTACATACAGAAATTAAAAGCTACTTCTTTTCTTGTGAAAAACCTTAAGAGGAAAACAAAAACAATCCAAACAACAGCAGATATGCAAATTAGGGAGGGGAAGTTTGACCATATCACATTCCTTTAGTTCCTTCTTTTTCAAGGGATAGGCTACTTCTCTAAAAATGGTGTAAAATACTGACCTTCCTTTAATTACTTCTGCACAGAAATCTAACACACTGCAAATGTAAACCCATTAGAAACATCCCTTGTTTTAAGTCACTGAACTTGTCTTGGCACACTCTCAGCTCTGGTCAGCCACATAAATGACTTTGCATTTTCCTGAGTAAGAACTGCTACGGTCTTTATCAATCCCCTTAAGGAAGGAAGGGTGTACAAAGTAGCCAACACTTCCTCCCTTATTTATCTACCATGTTTTGAAGATATTTGTAGCAAGAATTTTAAAGCACAAAAAAAGTTATGAGGAATGGAGGAAATGGGCAAGTAAAAGTGAAAGTTCAGAACAGTGAGGAGAAACCAATGACTGGATCATACAAAGATCCAAAGTGTTCTCAATGCACAGAAGAGTAACAGTTCTCTTCAGTGAAGTTTGAAGCACACTAAATATTGGGGAGAGATTCTCTCAGTAACCGAGGTGGTCATTGGCTCAATTATAGAACATGAAAATCAGCCAAGTCATTTGTTTTTCCAGACAAGAATATGGGTACTTAATGCAAGTTACTGCTTGTTTTTCAACCACAGCTTCTCTTTTTCCTCTGTTCCAGTAACATGAGAAAAATTAGAAGCAGTTAACCAAAAACTTACACCCAAAAACTAGTAATAAAGGACACTATGTATCCTTTTGTGAGGTCACAGTGAGTAATATTTTATCCTACAACTTAGTCTTTAGACCCATAAAAACCATTTTTAAGTTATTAGAATACTTACTAAAGCATTTTCCTTTATCTGTAAATTGTCAAGTGCCA
The DNA here is from genome assembly GCA_013396695.1 of Sakesphorus luctuosus. Lineage (NCBI taxonomy): Eukaryota > Metazoa > Chordata > Aves > Passeriformes > Thamnophilidae > Sakesphorus > Sakesphorus luctuosus. The sequence continues at coordinate 260,829 of VWZD01012711.1, forward strand.
CATTACCTGTTAAAAAGAAAGAGATAAGTACAGAACAAGGGGCTTAAAGTATTATCTAAACTGGAACAACACAACTACAACCCTCCCAAGTATACATAAAGAAAAACTGGAAAGCCTATTCCGGTTACAGAATAGCAGAATAAATGTGTGATTTGTAACAGTCATTAAACACTGATTATAGACAAAATTTCACTTGGAAGAGATGACAGAATTATCACCAACTTAAATGTCTGCATGCTTCTACTCTATTAAATACACCCACAATAACAGTCTTTCTTATTATTCACATAGCTGTGAAAGATAATTCAGTTCTACCAACGTAGGGTAGACTTGGAAAACTGTGTCTTGTTTTTCATGATTTCACATAACAGAAACACCACGAAGGCACCAAAACACACACGTATTTACACAAACACATTGACTTTTTCTGACACAGGCAACATAACAGGATTTCCAAAGGAAACACTGGCACAGAGTTGTATCTGAGCAGATCACATAAAATATACCTCTCGGTGCTTTAATGCCAGATTCCTTAGAGCTATAATCCATTTTAAATATAGGTTCTAATACTGCATAAATGTTAAAACAAGAATATAAACAAGGTCACGAGAAGAGCCTCATCCCTTGCGTACAGAAGGCACCTAAGCGAGCCGGGCTCTCCAGGCAGCACCTCAGCTGGTTTTACACGCTGCAGGGTGGCGAGCTGCACTGTTTGATACTCTCCCTGCGAACAATTCCCGCTGTTGCACCATCCCGCGGGCTCCACACGCGTTATTTACACCCCAAAAACGAGCAGGAGCGAGACGCGGCCCCGCAGGCACCACGGGCCGCTCCACTCCTGGGGCAGCGTGCGGGGAACAGCCCGGGCCCCGCAGCACCCGCGTGCTCCCACCGGGGCAGGAGCGGGGAAAAGGGGCTCAGCGCTGGGCACGCTCCGCTCCCTCGGAGCAACGAGCCCAGCGCCGTGAGCCCAGACCTCTGCCCCGCACAGCGGCCCGAGGGACGGGACAGAGACTGCGGGGACAGAGCCCAGCGGGGGACGGGGAGTCTGCGGCCAAGGGCACACACGGCCCGGCCATCCCTCACGGAGGGTGTCACAATAGGCCCAGGCGCCCCTCATGGAGGGTCGCACACTGACAGCCCCTCACGGAGGGTCACACACAGACAGCTCCTCAGGAAGGGTGTCACACGCAGACAGCTCCTTACGGAGGGTCACACATGGCCCGGCCATCCCTCACGGAGGGTCACACACAGACAGCCCCTCACAGAGGGGCTTACACACGGCCCGGCCATCCCTCACGGGGTGTCGCACACAGCCAGCCTCTCACGGAGGGTCACACACGGCCCGGCCGCCCCTCACTGCGGGCCGCGGCCCCGCACCTCGCCCTCTCCTCACGCCGGGGCCGCAAACCCACGGCGGCCCCACGGCCCGCGAACCCGCACGGGGTAACGGCGGCCAGCGAGACCCGCGCCCGGCGACAGCGGCGGCGGCTGAAGGGGCTCCTTACCGCCCCATATGCCCAGCTTGAGCTGAGACTTGTTCAGGTTCTCCACATAGTCGCCCAGGAAGCGGTTCAGCAGATCCGCCACCACCGACTCCAGCACCATGGCGGAGTCGGCCCCTCCGCGGCGGCCAGCGGAGCGCGGGGAGGGGGCGGCGGAGCGGCGTGACCCGGCACGGCGCGGCCCCCGGTCAGGTGACGGGGCGGGGCGCGGCACAGCGCCCGCCGGGGCGGGAGGGGGCTCGGGGCGGCGGCGGGGCCGGGCCGNCCGGCACCATCCTCTGCCCCACACCGTCCTGTATCCCGGCACTGTCTTTGGGGCTCTGGTATCGTCCTGTGGGTCCGGCACTGTCCTGTGTCCCCAGCACCGTCCTGTGTCCCGGCACTATCCTGTGGGCCACAGCACCGTCCTGTGTCCCCAGCACACTGTCCTGTCCTGTGTCCCGGCACTGTCCTGTGGGTCCGGCATCGTCCTGACCCGGCACCGTCCTGTGTCCCCGGCACACTGTCCTGTCCTGTGTCCTGGCACGGTCCTGTGTCCCGGCACCGTCCTGTGTCCCGGCACCGTCCTGTGTCCCGGCACCATTCTGTGTCCAGGCACCTTCCTGTGCCCCGACACACTGTTCTGTGTCCCGGCATCGCCCTGTCCCGCGCACTGTCCTGTGCTCCGACACCTAGCTCGTGCTTACGGTTCCTAAGACAACTATGTGTTATTTTAGAACTATGAATTAAGCTATTGAGACTGTTGGTGGCGTGTGTGTGGAAACTTACAGACGAGGGGAACACAAGTGAGAAAAAAAATTCACACCTTGCTGGATGTTTTAGAGTTAATAGCACCGCAGCTCAAGGAGGTAAGAGGATGCTAATCTGTGTGCTGGACCTGCAGGGCCACCCTGGAACAAGCGTTTAAATCTTGGGAGTCTAATCTCAAACTCGTTCTGTAACGTCGTTACTCGTGGAAGTTTGTAGCTCAAAATGGCACACAGTCTAGAAAATGTATTCTGGAGAAATAAAATCGGTAGTAGCAATAGAATTCAATCTCAAAAGTATGTGAAAATACACCAAGACCACAGGAATATGATCAGGGTGAAACAAATATTGTTTTAAACAGTATACAAATATATTGTGGATCTTAATGCAGGAAGATGTTACAGAACCACAAGTACTTGAAGGAAAAAAATATAAGTAGACTGACAAAGGAAAGGGCCACCAGCGACTGTTTCTCTGGTTCTGTCACAGCCCGTGTTTCAGGCTTAGGAGCTCCCTCTTGCTGCAGTGGAGGTAAATCCAGAGAGCTTTGCCAGGATCGAGCACCCTCACCCAAGCGGTGATGCGTCAAATGCATTTTGGGTTTGTTACATCGCGTGTGATAAACCAGTGTGCAGCCTGGAGCACACGAGCAGCATAAAAGGATTTATCACCTTTTCTCACACCAGAAGAAGCAAATGAGACGCCTGTACCCCATTACTGTAAATATACACACACACATATATATATGTATATATATACACACACACATATATATATATACACACACATATATATACTGACCATTCATTGCATACACAGGTAATGTTCATTCTCCCCAGGGAAAAACCCCATGCATTCCACTCATTTTTCTTTCTAATTACCATCATTGAATAGGCATGATTGGTCTGATAAATTTGAATAAAATCATTAGTTTTACTCAGCTGAAAGTCATCAAAAACATGTTCTGGTTGATGTATAGAGGCTCCTTGTATATTATTGTAACAATTAAATAAGAGGATTCGATGATTCCATCACTACATACTAATTTACTAAACAGAAAACATAAATACAACACTGTGACACTTAACATTGTGGTTTTCCTATTTTTGTGGCATGATCACACCTCTTAGGGAAACTTCTACCAAGTAATGAAGCCTAAAAAAGGACAGGAAATCTGCATTGAAAGTATCAGTTAAAGCTTCAGCTCTATGAATAGAATTGCACACTGCAACAACAAATATTTGTTTAGTGTTGCCTGTTACACAATCTTGCCTGCATAAATAAATAATAGTCACAGCAATTGTGATGCTGCTCTGGGGTGGGGACATGGATTGATGGCTCAATAGCCAAGCTTTCTGCTCCTGTTTGACTGCACTAATATTATAAACCCTCAGCTCCTGCCATCTGACTGTTGCCAAGTGAACAGATGGCAAATTTCATCCACTGTACCTCACTAAACAGAGTGTGTGCCTATTAGCAGGGGGAAATCAGCCAGGTAATGTTGCATCAACTCTCATCACAGAGTCTACAGAGTTGTGAGGACTTTGTGATGAGTTAGATCAGGTTACCAAGAGCTGTGTTTGGTCAACTTCTGAAAATCTCCCAAACTGGTTAAGTCAGAGCCTCTCTGAGCAGCCAGTTCTGTGGCAGCCTCTGATTATGAGGGGTGTTTTATTATTTCCTGCTACTGAGGATTTCCCTGCCTGCAATTTTTAATTGGTACAGTCTTGGAGGTACATTTAAGGCACATATTTTTGGACCCTAAAGATGGAAGAGATACATGATATGATTTTGCTATTTTGCCTCTTGTAAAGAAAAGCTTATTATTCTGCAAAAATAATAGTATTTTATATGGGGTTTAATCTTGTTTACCTTTTGATCTAAAATTTTTATAGTTACTTCATTTTCCCTGTTTTTAAGCTTGTTTCTAAGTAATACACAGGAGATTTCAGTGCTGAATGCACTGTAGAAAATAAGCAAATAAAAAAGATGTTTAAACAATTATGTCAAATACTCGAACACTCAAATTACATCACAAGAACTAGAACAGCAGAGTAGTTAAAATAACTGCTTAGAAAACTGCTAAGTAACAGTTAAGATCATTCTTAGAAATTTTTACAGCACAATTATCTTAGCAGGAAGTAAAACCATCAGATTAAGATACATGAAGATGTCTGACACACTAAAAAAGTGCCAGCATATATAGCAATCTGCTTTCCCTTTTCCTTTGTGACAGCTGGAGAGTCTCAGCTCTCAGTGGAGAAGAACTGACATCTGCACAAAGCTCTGACACTGTTTTGCTGTGTGTCCTTTCTCTCTGATTGAACAATAAAACATAAAAGACTTGCCATGCACAAATAGGTAAGAACTAAATGATATGCCAATGAATCCTGTCTTATTCACAAAAATAACCACTATCATCTGCAGAAACCCCAGTTTTGTTTCTCAGAATAATTTTAAGCCAGATGTGTTGTCTAAATCTGAACACAATGGGTACATTTTCCCCTATAAAAATGCCACATTCGTTTCTAAATAAATAAATAGATGTGCACCCTTTCCCATTATCCTCCAAGACCAACCTTGCATAAAATTATCCTCACTGGTACTATGAACAAGTTTTCAGAGAAATCTAGATTAAAAAAAATGAATGCCCACTGATTGTTCTTTGTTAAAAGCCCGGACCCAAAGCTTTTTATAGATTTCATGTGATTAGAAAAACAAGGACAAAATAGTACAGAAACCACATGGTAGGAAATGATGCTGTATGCTGAGCTGAGGATGGCTCCACAGACAGTTTGACTGTGACAGGTGGTTTTCAAAGGGGTACTGCACCTTGTCTGCGTCTGAGAGATTCATTAATTAGACTCTGCATTTCTGCATGAAATTTCTGAGCCAAGAGGCTTAGTCTGTCCTGCCAGTATTGATCACATGCATGTCATACCAGCTGAGACTTGGGATATAAGTTACATTGCTGTGTTTTATCCTGAGTAAAGGAATCTTCAGAAACAGTTAAGTTCTATCATAAGTAGAATATAACTTCTGTTTTCATGAGGGCTTTATTTGACAGTATTTCTGAGAATCACAGCTTTCTGCTCCAGTGAAGAAGAAAAAACCACTAGCTATGTAAGAAAATTGGCTGAAATAAAAATGTGTTTATTTTAATGAATAAGTTGCCTTTAACTGGGGAAGGAAGCAATAATAGTCTACTCTGGAGAAAATACATTTGATTTTAAATTATAACTTTAATTTCATTCACTGGAGAAGAACTCGAACTTATTCATTGTGAAAGCACCCAGAAACATCTATTAATCCAAAACCAAGCCATTTCACTGCCTGAAAATTCCATTTCTTTGTACATTGGACATTGTAACAGTCCTCCAGCAAAACCCACTGAGACATCAATGATAGAATTGTTAGAGATAAGTTTTTTGAGAGGCTTTTCTGGAAAAGTGATGGCTGATATTAAAGAAATAGGATGCTGAAAGGCAGCACAAGCACTTATTCATTGCCAGCCAAAGTTTGATTTGGAAGTAGGGAAGAACAATAGGAGATTGCACAGTTACTGCTTACTAACCTAGGGAGTGAATTCCTACATGTGGAGCTCAGTCTTTAATACAGTAAAGCAAAAATTCAAAATGTCCTACTTACTGTGAACTCAAAAACATAAAAAAAAAGTTTTGTTCATCTCATGGAAATTCCTCTTACTCCAGACCTTGCTGATCTACACAGTGCTGCTTTTAGTTAAAATAATAATGAAAAAGGAACAGGAAATACAAAAAGTCACAGGAAAAAACTCTGAAAAAAAAAGGTCTCAGAATAAAGATGGGCTAACTGCTTCAAAAATAAACATTACACAGCAGGTATTATTCCAAAGAGCTGCTGCCTTCAGATGTTTCTTCTAGGCCATGCTCCTCTCTCGTGGCAATGTGTGTCCATTCTACAAAAAACAAACACCACGTGGGACTTTTGGTCTCCTCTGTAAGTTTAAAACTATAAACTCTGTTAGAATCTATATAGGTACAATATACAAAGTCAACACATGTTAAGAATTACAGCATTTCGTGTGACACAGAATTCTTTTCAGCAATTTGTGGCTCAAGCCAATCTCTTGTTTACCAAAAAGTTACTGGTTTTGGATCTCCTTCTTTCCACACACCTCAGCAAGTGTGCCCAGTAATCCCTCATTACTGAAGAACACGGTCTTTATTTATATTCCCATTTTATTGTTGAAACTAACTATTCATATGAGGACAAACTTTTGAGTAGTATTTTTGAAGTTTATTCAATTTCAGAGTTTATCACATTTCAATTGAAGGTAAGTACTTACCATTCCAGCTTTATTGTTTTATGTGCATCATCTGAGTGTTCAGTATTACCAGGATTCTCACACAAGAAGGATGTATATAACTGTATATAACTGGGTGTAAGTAGCAAGTTATCTGTTATTCCACAAGTTATTCCACTTGAAGGTTAAGTCACAACATATGTTTCAATATTGTACTTGAACTCAAGCACTCACTATCTGCCCTTAAATTCTTTATTTTTCAGTTCTTCTCAACTGATAAGGAATACTGAGCCTGACTTTAAGTGCAAGAGTCTGCCTCCACTTTCACTGTTACATTTGGCCTTCCCCTCTCTGTAAAACTCAGTATTCTTTGGCTTTTTCTAACATTCAGACAGTGAAAGCTGTAGCCAAGAATTGCACCACTTTCCCCCACAGGCAATGGGACAGCCCTGCAGTGCCACCACCCAGAGGGGACATCCATGGGAACACTGGTACAGCCTCAGTGAAGTCCTGACTCCATTTCCCTCGGACACTTTAACAGTGACAGTTCACAGCATTGTTGTGGCTGTCGAGTGTGACACTCAGGTGGTGCTGAACCCGTTTTTTCAGGGCTGTAACACAACCGTGCCAAAGCAGAGGCTGTGCCACAGTGCCATGGCCATGCTCCCAGCAGAGGGACTCCTTGCTTGGTACAGCTCTGCCATGAATTAGTGCCACTTCCTTCTGCTTGTCCTTCACTATGATACGAGTAAAAAGCTTTCCATAAAAACAGAGAGGGGGAACAAGTTCTTTGGCAACATCCAGTCCAGGCTGATTTTGGGACAGCTCTAGCTGTACTCTGGGCTTCCCAAGCTCTAAGGTGCATTGTCCCCACAGCTTGGGAAGCAGTGAGGGCAGCCTGGCCCAGACTGTGTTAACTGCCTGTAGAAAATCCTGGGCAGCACAACCCCTTCATTTTCAGCACAGTGCACAGCCCTGGACAGCAGCACTGGATAACAAAGCTATTTATAGATTTCACCTGCTTGCAGCATCTCGCCTTTCCCAGGAAACATCACCCCCCGGAACAGGCAGATGTGACTTGGGAAGGCTGAGCCTTATGGATACGAATTGTATTTTAAGTTGCTGTACATACTGTAAGCTGTCCCTTATCAGGAGGAAGCCATTTAATAATCCCTGATAAAAATAATAACATAGCAACTACCTGTTACAGGTGATTGGGTTTTGTAGGTGAAAGGTTGGACTTGGCAGATGAGAAAGAAATTAAGAGCCTCTGCTTACGATGCTTCTGCATCTTTATTTTTGACAGCAGAGAGCCATGTGTGCCTTTCCCCCCGTCTTGTTACTATAACACATAGGCACTGTGTTAAATAATAAACATGGACATGAATTAGGTGCTCACATGCTGTGCTGCAGGAGTCTGTGCAAATCAGATTATCTGAATGACAAATCTCTTGGTTTATTCATTTTCAGAATTCAAAGTAGCAATCCTCAAGTACAGACACACATCAAGTGCCCTGTTGCCTTCCCCATTACACCAAATCCAGTCACACAGGTGGGTTCACTGCATGGGCACAGGGATCCATCTGAATTCCACTGAAATCTCTCATGTTCAAACATTTCTTTATTTAAATCTGAGTTTCAAAATCCTTTAAAATACCAAACTACATGTTTTTGATCCTGCTGAAACCTCTAAATAGTAGTCTCCAGCATATCCTGTAGCCTGCCTATCCCTGCTGCCCCTATTCAACTTATTCATCTTTATGTAACACCAAATTCTGTCCTGGTTAGGTCTGTGTCATTTCAAGTTTGATTTTCTCTTCTCTGAAATGCACAGAGCAAGATCTACATGGAGTTAAAATTAGATACTCCTTTGTTTCAGAAGCATATTCCCCATTAACTGGGAAGCAATTAGTAAGAATGGAACAGCCAGTCCTCACTTTAAAAACCAAGGGCTCCCAAACCTGGAGGGTATCCCCTGATGCTCTGGAAGAAGCTGAAGTCAGCAGGGAGATGCTGTGGGATTTCTTCTCAGGGGAGGCTGTGGGGCCTGTGAAACTCAGAGTTAATTGCTGTCAGCAAATCCCATGGAGGAAAACTGGGAGCTTGGGATTTTTTATATGTAGCTTTACTGAGCTGAATTTTGCTATCACCCTACTCTGAAACTTGTCACCTGCACGAGAGGAGCCACCTGGAGTGTCTAACAGAGTTTAGAAAGACTCTTCCACTATTCTAAACTTTGTATGAATATTCTATTTATACTTCTGCCATTAAAATGGTAAAATCTGAAAATGATTCTACTTCTCTTGAGATCAAGAAATATATTTGAAGTCAGTGGAATAATAATGATTTCCACCACACAACAATTTGGCCCACAACCATATCAAATTTTATCAATTTTGAGAATACACAATTTTGAAAAAAGCTTTTTAAATGATAACACTCCCCAAGGCAGAGCCATCCAGAAGTAAATAAAACTGTTCCTTGACACAAACGTTGAGGTGGTAGGCACTGAAATGTCCTGTCACCCAGATCCTTGAGCTGGCATTTGCCAACATAGATACCATCTGATATAACCCACATCACCTCATCTCCAGAGTCATTACAACATGACAATCTGCAGGTGCATTTCTTGCCCAATGCCCTCAGTCAGCTGCTTTTACCACTGAGGTAAAAGTTATGCAGGAAGGAAAACACTGAGCAGATGGGAGTGTTTACAAGGGAGTTAAACTGTGAGCAGAAGCACCACTTACAGTATTTCTGGGAAGCAGTGCAGTCAGGGAGGGATAAAAGCATATCCTAATTAATAATGGCATCAGTCAGCTCAATCATATGTGAGTTTTGCAGTCTATGATTGGAATTTTTTTTCCAATTTTTGTCTTCCATAGCCAATGTCAACAAGGTGTATAAAATTTTTTCCACTTAAAATATATTTTGAAGAACACTAGTTTTTACTGAGTATGTAACAAGCACTAAGAATATATAGCCGTAGAATCTTAGACTAGGATTTAAATAGATCAAACTCTAAAACACAACCCAGTTACGTATTGCAAAGACAAGACATGGCAACTTAAAAAGACACATTTACAACATTTTAGATTTTTTTTTAATGAAAGAAAATTAGTGTTCAGGTGACTCATCAACTGGGAAACATCAGTGGACACAGAAAAATTATCTTGAAAAATATATTTGCACGTAAGTTATTCTATGTTCTCAGATGAACTAAAAAAAAAAGAAAAGAGATTGTTTCAAGTTATCTAACCTAAAATAAATAGATGGGTCCTTTCTGAGACTTTGTAGCAGAGTGATGACGACCAGCTCTGAACAGGATTTAAGTTTTAAGATTTCCTGCATGAAGGGGACTGGGTCACCCAGATTGTGTCCACAGGTCACAATTAACTTGACTGTCAGCCAGTGCAGAGGATCTGCGCTTCTGGTTTGTGGACAGTCCATAATTAGCTGAAAAGCAAATCTCACCTTATAATCCTGCTGTTTGAAATGAGATCAAAAAAGAATGAGCCTAAAGCTGGGCCAGAGATGAACCCTGTTGCAAATCCTTTGGCAAGCTTTGTGCTCATGTGGGTAAAGGCAATAAAGAGGGAGTGTAAACAACAGCTCTGCAGCTGCAATGAAATTTTCAGGAGGAAGTGCTGGAGCAGGAAATGGCAAAGGGCCTGTTTAGTTATCTATAGTTCCTTAAGAGCAGCCAAAGAGGCTTCATCCTCCCTTCCATGTCCCATGCTCAGGGAATCCTGGCACTGGCAATCCCAAATTGCTCAAGTCCTGTTGCAGAGAGGCCTTTACCGAAAGGAAACCCCCTCTCTGTCAAACACCTGATGCCAAATGAACAAATAGCAATTCCTGTCCTTGTTGGGCACACACATGGATGGCTCACACATGGATTACACACTGTATGAACTTTATGACTTCATAAACTACTGAACTGGGTCAATATAGCTGGTAACACACCATCTAATCTCAACTGTCATTTTGGTTTGATTATAATACTGTTCTCTTTAAGTTTACAGTAGTTGAGCTCATGTGATGTGCTTCTGAGATGCTAATATTTACCTTGATCATTTAAAATAATAAAATATGAAAAAGCACACAGAACTAGATTGTGCCTTCATGTTTAATAACCCTTTGCAAGTCTCTCACGCAACACAAGTTAGGACTTCTAAAAACAGAGGCTTTCACTGGAGTAGCCACCCCTTGTCAAGAAAGATGAATTAAAATGTATCCACTGGCATGACCAGAGGACAGGTGAGCATATTTTACAAGGGAACAGTAAAAGAGTACACAACAGGACAAGGGGGCACGAGGGGCTCAGGCTCTGCCAGGGGAAATTGAAGTTGGAGATCAGAAAAAACTTCTTTGCAGAGAGAGTGCTCAGGCATTGGAATGGGCTGCCCAGAGAGGGGGTGGATTCCCCATCCCTGGAGGTTTTTAAAGTGAGCTTGGCCGTGGCACTGAGTGCCATGATCTGGTAAAGGGACTGGAGCTGGCCCAAGGGTTGGACTTGATGACCTCGGACTTGATGATCTTTTCCAACCCAATCGATTCTATGATTCTATGAAGAGCTTCCACACCAAACAAAAGGATGGTAGGGATACAGCTTAGTTCTTACAGCTCTATTTTGGGAGAACATAACTGAAAAAGCACAGCTTCTTCTGTTCTCCAGTTTTATACTTTGGATGTGATTGTTTTGGAGGATGTTTGGTCAGCGTGACGAGGCTCCCATTCCTGTTCAGCCACACCAATTTCTTTCTGGTTTGGTCTTCTTGAAAGCAGGTTAGATAGGGGTGCATACAACCAAGTCTCTGGTAAGAGTTCTTTAAATCCTCTCAGCACAGTTTAAATTAAATTTTCTCTTAGCAAACCTCCTCATTTGTCTGCTTTTATGTTCTACTGCAGTGAATCTGAATTTTCTCCTCCAAGGCTGGTATTGGAGCCCATGATTGTCTCTGCTGCAGATCCCAACTGTTCATTCATTGCTGTGTATCTTGCACACTGCTCAAGGGTGTGTAAGGGCTGATTCCTCCTGCTGTGGGTCTCTGGCTCCTTGGTGAACCAGGCACTGACTCTGTCTCATGTCCCAGCACGGCATTTGCTCAGCATGCCCAGGCAGTTCGAGTTTCTCAGTCCCACATCTATTGCATTTTCGTGGTCACCACTGGGATTTTATGACACATGATATTACCTCAATGCCTCTCACTTCAAGTATAGCATTTCAGGTCATAGAATTTCAGTGCTGCCACACTTAGCATTAAAAAAGAAAACAAAACCAAACCACACACAGGGGATAAAACAAACTAAAACAAACAAACAAAACAAAACAAAACAAAACAAACCCCCAAAACACAAACCCCTCAAACAACAAGACTTAGCAATTTTCATGACATAAAACTAGAGTTTGAAATATTTGGCATAGATTCTTCTTACACGCTCGCCAATCCTTAACAGGCTTGTAACATCCTCTGGTTGCCTTTTCTTCACTGTGAACTCAAATTTGTCCCTAAATTGCAGTGCTTAGCTATGAAAACTTTCTGTTCTCTGCTTTATCAGGAATGTTGGATGTGCACTTTCCTGGACAATACTTATTAATAACTCTTTCTAATGCAAACAGAAACCCTGCAGTACCAGAGTGGGTGTTTTTTTAGATCCTGATAAACAGAGCTCTCTCATTTTCAGATAACCGAGAGAATTAATTCTTTTCTTCACTAATAATGCTCCAAAATGGTTCCTGTGTAGTCATACCTCACCCAAGCTCTGGGCTCTCAGCTCTGTGCCAGGACAGGGTGAGGGTGTGTGCCAGATTGCCCAGACCACCCAACCTGCTCAGCACAGCCACAGAAATTCAGCCTTCATGGCAGCACCTCCACTGTCTCCCCCTCCTCCTGTGCCAGCTGTCTGTGATCTGGGGCTCTGCTTCGAGCCACAGCAGCAAAGTCCTCACTCAAGCTTTGAGAAACCCATTGAACAGTGAGCAAGAGCTGTGAGAGAGTGTGTCAGCTGGAGCTGCACAAAGTGAGAAAGGCAAAATTACAGACAGAGGTAAGACCGGTGAGATGGGCAATATCAGTTCCTGGAAAGGCATAAATCCCAATGTTAAAAACAGGATGGCAAATCAGCAGCTCTGAGGGCGAGCTGCTACCAGGGAATAAGGGAGGCACATGGTCATCCTCTTGTTACTGTCAGCTCCCTGCCAGCTCTGCTTAGCTGAGAACCTGTTACTCTCAGCTGTGGGCATAAGGCAACAAATGCCTGCTGTGCCCCCTGCAGGTGTGTGTGCCCTGCTTTGTCTCTTATAGGGGTGTGTGCCCTACTTTGTCCTTTATAAGTGTGTGTGCCCTGCTTTGTCCCTTACAGGTCTGTGTGCCCTGCTTTGTCCTTTATAGGTGTGTATGCCCTGCTTTGTCCCTTATAGGTGGGTGTGCCCTACTTTGTCCCTGGCAGGCGTGTGTGCCCTGCTTTGTCCCTGCAGGTATGTGTGTCCTACTTTGTCCCCTGGAGGTGTGTATGTGCCCTGCTTTGACCCTTACAGGTGGGTGTGCCCTGCTTTGTCCCTTATAGGGGTGTGTGCCCTGCTTTGTCCCTGCAGGTGTGTGTGCCCTGCTTTGTCTCTTATAGGGGTGTGTGCCCTACTTTGTCCTTTATAAGTGTGTGTGCCCTGCTTTGTCCCTTACAGGCCTGTGTGCCCTGCTTTGTCCTTTATAGGTGTGTATGCCCTGCTTTGTCCCTGCAGGTATGTGTGTCCTACTTTGTCCCCGGGAAGTGTGTATGCCCTGCTTTATCCCTGCAGGTATGTGTGTCCTACTTTGTCCCCGGGAAGTGTGTATGCCCTGCTTTGTCCCCTGGAGGTGTGTATGTGCCCTGCTTTGACCCTTACAGGTGGGTGTGCCCTGCTTTGTCCCTTATAGGGGTGTGTGCCCTGCTTTGTCCCCTGGAGGTGTGNTGTCCCTTACAGGTGTGTGTGCCCTGCTTTGTCCCTGCAGGTGTGTGTGACCTGCTTTGTCCCTGCAGGTGTGTGTGCCCTGCCTGCACCCCATCCTTGTATGTGCTCAGTTGCCAAAGCCAAATGACAGAGAATAAAGGGCACCTCCAGCATTCCAAAGCTGTCTGACAGGACGTGTTTCCCTGCACGGTGGTTCCTGCTCCTCGTACAAGCCAGGGAAACCCCTGTTGGTGTTTTGCTACACGCAGACAAGTTGCCTCCAGATGGAATGAGCAAAATCCCTTCACTTGTAGCAAATATTGAGGGGAAAAAAACCCAAACAAGCCACAGAACCAAAACAAACCACAAACCAAACCTCTGATCACCATTCCCATCTACTTCTATCTGACTATCAAGATTCATGGCCTACCAGTTTATCAGGGCCACTGCCAGAAGGCCCTCCATGCTCACAGCACATGGAAGCACAGCCCTACAGTGTGGGAGTCCTACTGATGCTCAACAGCCACAAGACCAGACTGAGATGCTGTTTTGAAGCATGACACAACTTTTCAGAGAGGAGCACTCTACTTTCCTTGCTTTATCTGTAAAGCTGTTGAATTTACCTGTGTGACTGTGGAAAGTTTGTTGCATTTATCCTCAAGCCAAAAGGAAGTAGAGATTAATCTTTATTGTCAGACAGAATCCACACTCCTGCTTAAACCAACACAAACTAATCTCTCAGTAAATTAGTTTTACTTTTTTGTAGCAGGGGGAATGCCAGTAAGCTTAGAAACAGGAAGCCAAAAATAAGGCACCAACAGAAATAAATCATTTGTTTAACAGTGGAGAGTAAAATTCCCGAAATACTGGCAGCCATAAGGTGATAATTTTTCTTTCACTTTCCTCCATTATTTGGATTTGAGAAATTCCTAATGAATGCAAATTACCTGCAGACATTGATGACTAACCAGCAGTGCCCATCAGATATTTCTCTGACTCCAAGGGACTACCTGGGCTGCCTCCCACCATTCCCTGCACAACCACTTCCCTCTTCCAAGATGCTTCAGAAATAACTCAGGAAAATTCTGCTCCAGGAAAGTTCTGGATGCTTCCTGCAATGGTAGCAATCATGTTATGGTTAATGTTATTCTTTCGAAATAGTTTGTTTTAAAACTCAGCTTTCAGAAAACACACATAAATTCTCTTAACCTGGGATATTTTATCCTCAAAACCAATAAATTGGTTTTGCTGCTTGAGAAACCGCTGCTATTTTTTGTTTTCTTACCTTGACCAGTTCAGCTACAGTCCCTCCTAAATCTCCATTTCTTTACCTCTTCTCCTTCACTCTCTTCCCTCTTTTGCCTTCTCAGAGCTCAGTTCTTGGAGCTGTTTCCCTGCTGACTCCTTGGCCAGCTGGGCTGGTCCCCCCCAGCCTGCTCTGTCCTTCCCCACTCCTGCAGAGGGCTGCCAGCCCCTGGGGTGACCCCTCCCTCCTCTTGGCCTTCACTCCTCCTTCTCCTCCCTGCATTAAGTTCTAGCAGGAGGATCAATGTCAGCACAGAAAACCCCAGCCCTGTTCTGGGGCCAGAGCAGCTTTGATGGGCAAAGTCTGACTCCTCTTGCATGCATGGGCTCAATCAGCTTAATTGCTCTTCAGGGTTCATGCACACACAGCTTGATCAGAAACAAGAAACAATAAGAATTCTCTCACTAAAATACAGCCTGAGGTTAACATTCAGATTGGAAAGCATAAAACCAAACACTTGTAATTTGACAAAGTTACAAGTGACTGAAATCCAGCTTCAATGACCAACAGTGTCAAACAACCCAAATAAGCAGCTTTATGAGCTCCAGTTGTCATCAGCTTCCTAATATTTCTGGTACCTGTGCATTACCTGTGCTTCTCTGGAGCCATTCTCCATGAAAAGTTTAAAAATAATCTGGTTTTGTGGGTTATTTTTACCCAGCTCTTTAGAGTATTTTGCGTTCACTTGGTGATAGGATGTTAAATCAGCTTCACAAATATTTAATCAAGCTGAAGCACAACTTGACTCCTCTCTTTCTGGAAAGAGCTGATAGCTGTGCCTCGTGGTTGCTGTAGTTACACTTTACTGGAAAAGCACCCAGGCTTTTCCCCCTTGGGTTTAATATTTCCTTCCTAGAGCTGTGGATCAACTAAAATACTGACCAGAGCTTTTCAGAGAGTAAATCTACTGTAGGCAGACTGTTCCACTGGCTTTGGGAAAGGTGGATTTGGGGTTTTGGGGGGTCGAGGTGAAGTGTTGATTGGGTTAGATTTTTGGAGAATTTGGGTGGTGGGTTTTTGGAGTTGTTTTTGGGGTGTTTTGGTTGTGGTGTGGTTTTCTGAGGGTTTTTACAGAATGGTATCCCAGAGTGCTGAAATAATAACTATATAAAGTTCATATTTATTGTGCTATATTCACTGAAATGAAAGGTCACAGAATTTAGGTAATGAGACATGGAGATATCCCTTTTCTTCATGTGGTGTGAATTTTGTTAAATAAACAACCACAAATTTTGTTACTAAAAACCAAATCAGAAGAGATTTAAGCACTGCATGTTGTTCCTTAAAGAGGCTTTTCCACGAGTACTGCAGGGATTTTTATTTCCAGCAACGACCACTCAAAGAACAATCATTAGTTACGTTTTAGGTTGTGTGTGTCAAGTTTCTGCTCTTGCTCAGGCTGAACTAGATTGCTGGATGTGTCTGGGTGGGTATTTGCACCAGTGTGAGTGAAGATGAGCTCCTTCTCCAGCAGACAGTGCTGTTTCAGCACTGGGGCAGTGTTTGAGTCCCGGGCACGGCCAGCCCTGCGAGGCTGAGGATGTGCCAGATTTGGAAAGAAAAGGGGCCTTGTTCTGCTTCACCCTCAGCCTCATCCAGCATTGTGCAGTGACACTTGGGGCTCTTTCAGGAATGTGTGTGCCAGGCCCTGCCAGAGCAGACATGAGGAACAGTGTAAGTGGTACCAGCTTTGTGCTTGGGACAGCGAGTCCCACCGGGCATGATCAGAATGTTATCCCTGGATAACCAAAGGACATTTGGAAACATCTCCTTCTAAAGACACGTGTAAAGTATGTTGTGGCCATTTTTTCCACTACTAAATTAAAGAGAAGAGTATAATGGAGGTAGTAAAGCTGAAACTGGCTGTAGGAGAGCACCAAGGAAGGAGGGAAAGGTAAGCAGTGTCTAATAGACATGCTGTGCTTGTTAAGCTGGTTCAGTTACTCTGCTTCAATGAGCCTGACTATGCCTGTTCCTCTGTCACTACAGGAGCTACAGTCAACAGTTCCTAAATGGGTCACAAGGGGCTGCAGATCCTCTTTGCTAAATTGCAGCAGTAACAGTCCAGCTTCAGGGCTAGCACAGACATGTACCTGGAAATGCTGAGCGAGGTGAGTAAAATACCGAGGAGTTAATACAGGAACAGTGATCAAACAGGCACAAAACCCCATCCAAATCAGAAATAGCATAGAACTCCCTGGGCTGCAAAACACAGATCATGGAATGGACTCATAAAATCATGGGATAAAACCAGTGATTAGGGAACAGTTCGGTGTTTCCTCCAAAGACCTACCAATTATCGAAAGAAGATAGCAGCAAGGTCAAAGGAAGGGGAGACACTTTTTCTCATAATGCACAGCTGAAGTATGAAACACTTTGCTACAGGAAGGAATGTTCATATCAATTCCACAAACCCTGCAACAAATTCTTGCAGGAAAACCTGTCAGGCCCCACTGACCCCAGCGAAATGGGCTACAGATCAGAAGGGCCCAAAGCAGGCTCAGCCCTGCAGTCTGGGCTGTGTCAGCTGAGCTGCTCCCACTGCTACTTGGACAGTCACCACTGTGATCTCCTGCCTCAGCACAGCAGGAGCCCTGATTTTCACCAGCTGTGTGCCCATCCCTGGCTCCTGGTGTTTGCCTGCAGGGTCACAGACCTGATATCAGCACTAGTGGCTGTGCAGCTGCCCCAGGGGCAGTGCCACAGGGGGCACAGCATCACCGTGTCACAAACCTGAGGGCAGCTCTGGTGGCTGTGCAGCTGCCCCAGGGGGCACAGCATCACCGTGCCACAAACCTGAGGGCAGCTCTGGTGGCTGTGCAGCTGCCCCAGTGGGCACAGAGCCATCATGCACTTGGGCCCCTGCGTGGCACAGGCTGACCTGCCTGTACTTCGAGCCCACCATGTCTGTAGAGGCAGAGACAAGTTCCTCCCCACTGCTCTATTCATTTACAGTAATTGGCTCAAACCTGGACTTTAACCATTGCAAGCTAACAGCATGAATATGCCAAGGGTAAATCCCATTCAAGAAGTAATTGAGCAGGAGCCAGGCACCTCCTCTCCCCCCTTCAGTCCCATCATGACTTATCACCGCTGACATTTCGGAAGGGCTGTAGTAGCAGACCCAAACCTGAACATTCATGAGGAGAAGGTGCAATCCACCAGCTTTGATGTCAGTAGAATGTCAGTCTCTGCCCACCTCGTTCAGACTGAACTTAATTGCAGGAACTGCATTAATAGTCAACATGAGCCATCTGTTTAAACATGTGTGTTTTGAAAAGAACTGCCATGTACGATAAACATGCTCAGCTCCCATGACTCACATCTCTGTTTATGTGAACTGAGGATTCGGCAATTTCCCTCACAAAAACATTCAATGACAGGTTAAAAGCAGTTTTATATGAAGTGCACTTGTTTTTGTGGCAGGTGGAATGATCTGGTGGCTCTGAGGCAGCCTGGGAAACACGTTCCCTGCAGAGCTGAGGAACCAGACTGGCCACCCTTCGCTCGGGAACATCTGCAGCTCCGGGAATTAAGCAGGACAGGCACATAGTTACAGTGGCAAAGTGTTCTTCAAAACATTTGCCCAGGGTGCTCCTGGAGACTGGATACTGTCCTGGGTGTGGAGCAACAGTTAATCCCAAAACAAACCACCCAAGCCTGGTGGTACCTTCAGTCTGGCCAGGTAATACCTGTCAGCACCATGGGCTGTGAATGGGATAAACATTCCTCTTGATTATGCATTATACTGATCTTCAGGGCCTGATCTTGCATGGGGGGAAGCTTCTTTGCAGACCAAAGCTGCCTCAGGTGGCTGACACACACCTGAGCAATTCTGTACAACTGTAGGAAAAGTCAGAAATACCCTCCTATTTTATCTGTGTGATTGACTCAGGAAAACAGACTTTCGTTCCTTTGTTCTTCCTTAAAAGTTACAGGCAATAAGCACTTACATGAAAGAAACAGCCTGCCATTGCCTATCACTTGTGGTGTCATTTCTGAGTAAGCTTTGTTAAATTAATCACTGCAATGAGCTGGTGCCTGGACTGATTCAGCAGCAGCATAAATTATGAATCTGCTTTCATACACACTGAGCAGGGATACAGAGTCTGGCCCTGTGATTCCCTCTCACGTGTAGAGTAGAGTTCTGTTACATTTATCAGTCATTAATATGCAAAAGAGTCATTGGTGCCTGTGTAGAGAGGCTCAGAAACTGGAGGGGATAGTGGGGGAAGAGGGGAGGGGGAAGGAAAAAACCCCTTCATGTGGTCAAGGCATATCATGAATCAGCAACCCCACCACCTTTCCTTGCCTGGGCAGTGAGTTTGGCATCACTGTGGTCTTGCCTTTTTCTTCTTTTTTTCCTTTCCTCTAGAGCCATCTTACACTCATGGGAGATACAAGGAGGTCTCAAACTGCTTGTTCCCATGAGGTGTGATGCTTCATTAAATTAGGAGGTCAATAATTCTGTTTTAAGATATATCTTCATATCAGCAGTTTCCTCATTGAATGTTTTCTGCTTTGTACAACTGAGCAAGTCCTGTTTGGTCAGTGGGGTTTTTTAATGTTTGTATTTCTGTGGCTTTGAAGAGGACATTGTGTAGAAGAAACCTGCAGAACTGAAGTTCTGTGACATGCTATTACCTCTCCTTCTTTTGTGGTTTACAGAGATCCTGGTGGCACAGGCCTGTGTTAGTTTAGCCACAGCCATGCAGCTCTCAAACCTCCCAACAACTTTCCCTCCTCCCTGTGGAAGAGCAGCACTCCCAGCCAAGCTGCAGATGCTGCCAGCTCTGCCCAGACCAGGGAACTGTTACCCACACTTCCAGAATCATCAGTGTTAGGCATGGAGGGGATAACTCAGGAGTTTTGCAGAGCCCAAAGCATTCATGTCATTAAATATGAATTGAGCAAAAGGAAATGGGAACAGACTAAAACATGAGAAATTCCATACCAACATAAGATGGCACAGGAAAAGGAAGAGGAGAAACACCCCACTTTTTTATTCTGAAGGTAGACCATCCTTACCAGGTTGTAGTCTCCATCCTTTGGAGATGCTCCGAGTCCAGCTGACCTCGGTCCTGGGCAGCTGCCTGGACAAGGGAATCTCTGGGGTCCTCAGCACCAACTGCTCAGTGATTCTGAAGCTGACAAAGAGTCATGGGCCAAAGCCATAGCAAGGACTGGTTTCCTTTAGAAAAAGTAGTTCTTATCAAGCAAAAGTGAAATATGAGTGGTGCCCAGTCTTCAAACAGTATTTCTTTATGACACAAACACTGGGTGGAAATACAAATAAGTGGAGCAGATTAGTTCCATACTGGCAGTCCTAGTTCTGCATTTTGGTTTTCTACTTAATCAGCTTTGCTTCCAGTAACTTCCCTGGGATAATGCTGCATTTTGACCTTTTCAAAGGTTCCACAGGTTAAATCTCCCTTTGTTTCCATTCCTATTGGTGCAATTCTCAAGCGTTCTGCTCCTCTGGGCCCTTACACATCGAAACCTCATCATCTCCTGTGCCCACGTGGCAACTTCCAAGGTTTGGCAAGTCCTTCCTGTCAGCTGGACATGTCATTGTCCCACAGCTTCCATCCAGTCCCACTCCAGCAGCAACCCTAACTCATTAATTCCCAACAAGATATCTCCAAAGCAGATGGCTAAATAAGGCCATGTTCATTTGTAGAGCAGTGCAGAAATATTCCAGCTGCTTCCCATACCTCCTGGTCTGCATTTGCAGATGTGTCTGTTCCTTTCCTATTGGTGTATTTAGGACAAGTTTGAGGAAACTCACTATTGAATTGGGTTTGTGCTTAAGGTTTATGCAGACTTGGACAATGTCCAATTCTCCCAAGGGGTTAAGAACTACTCTCAGTTTCACCAACTTTCTCATACAAACAATGGTTTTGTTTGAGATTCCTCTGGGTTAGGTACAGACCCCAGCAAAGCATCCTGCTAAAAACACAGCTGTCTTAATAAGCACAAAGCTACAGAACAGTTTTGTAACTTTTCTGAAGGGAAATCAGGAGCATTATCTTAAAAATACGAATGCAAAATGATTTTTCTAGTGCACTGCATCCTCTGTCAGGGCACAGGGATAACCACCTGACAAGGGAGACAGGAGGAATTCTCCTTTCCAGACCCCCCCTTGGCAATGCCTGCCCTGCCAGCCCAGCCATCCTCAGCCACTGGTGAAGCACACACGGCACACAAACACCACTTAGTGCTTTACACCACCTTTCCTGTCATTAGAAATCATCTGTGGAGTCTTGACTCGCCTCCTTCCCCCACAGACCAACTGACCCAAGACTGCACAGCTGAATTACTGCCTTGAATCAGCTCAGACAGCAGCTAATTAGGGGCGTGAAAAGCAGAATTTACCACAGCCACTTTTTCACTGTTTGTGACATCACTTTTGCCAGCACTCAGCAGGAGCCACTTGCTTTTAACAAGCTGCACAAGGTGACCCCCTTCTCCTGCACTGCAGCTCCAAAGTTCAGTGTCAGCTCCAGCACAGCAGTCCCTGCAGGCTGGGGGCAGGTCCTGCTGGGCCTGTCTGACACCAGGGCTGTCCCAGTGCACGCAGGAGCAGTGATGAGGCCTCCAGATTAGCTGCAGTTGTGGCATCCAGCACTGCAAAAGCCAGCTGTGCCCAGGGCCAAACTCCTTCCACAAGATTGAAAGGTTGGGATCTCAGCAGGAAGCAATTCTGGCAGGTTCAGCTCTGTAATGGGCACTAGGCTGCCAGAGAGGATCAAGCAGCACATGCTTACAAGCAGGGTATCTCCTACAGTCACAACAACATGAATTAGTCTGGTGAAATCACAGAAACCTCAAAGGCAAACTTCAGGTGCTCTGGAATTTCAAGACATGTGGTACTGCTGTTACATGAACTGGTATGGTAAGTTCAGGATTACTGCTCACAGGAAGCACAGGAAGATTTGACAGAAAAACACCCACCCCACCAAAACCAGAACAAGGATTGGAGTTAAATGGTCTCACCTTCTGGAACTGTGCACTTTTATAAAGGGGTGATGGAAATAACCATGAACATTCATGCAATGCTGTTCTAAACTGTTTCATCTCATCCTCTGCACATGAGGCAATGAGAACCTTTAATGCAGGCTCTTACCTGAGTTCTTCCCTCAGTGTCTTTCTTGCCTGTGATGTCCACACAGGGAACAGCTTTTCCTTACAGGCTGCTGAGGAACATGGAGAGACACAACCATGTGAAACCCACAGCATGTGGGATGCAAAGCCAAACCTGTGTGACCTCCTGTAATTCCCAGCAACAGTTTAAACAGGCTGTGGATTGTTTCCCTGTGTGTGCTCCTTCACCAGAGCAGTGTAATGAAGAGCCAGAGCTTTGGCTGGTCCTCCTGCTAAAACCAAGCAGCTCTAAGGTTTTTCAGGCCACTTTCTTTCACCCTGTGCTACTTCCTGATCTTGCACTGAAGAGGCTGAGAAATGCAAGCAGAAAAACCACTAAGATTGAACAGAACAGAGCAAGCTGGAAAATGTTGTTCAGTGCTTTCCAGTCTAGTACATGCAATGCTTGACAAGGTCAGGGTCTCACTGTACCACTCAGGATAGCTAATTTTGCAGCATTGGTACGTTTGTAGCCAGAAATAGAAAAGTAATAGCAGAAAGAATAATAAAATCAGAAGACAGAGCTGTCTAGTCACCTTTGGCTGTTAACTCTACTCACTGTTCTTTCTTGGACCCTTCTTTTCCTCCCTGTGACTGTGCTCTGTTCCCAGTACCTCACCCCAATTGCCATATACTCCCAGCAACCTGGGCTGTAGCCATTTCTCTTCCTGACAGGAATAGGGAACTCCTGGAAGCTCTTTTCCTTTCATAAGGATCCCTTAAATGCAAAGAACCAGCAGCCCAAAACACAGGACTTGCTTATCAACCCTAGTGGAAGAACAACGTGCTGATACCCAAAGAATGCAGTCCCTTTCCGCTGCTCTGCAGGCAGCACAGCAACACTGTGCCCAGCACAGCAACAGTGTGCCCAGCACAACAACACTGTGCCCAGCACAACAACAGTGTGCCCAGCACAGCAACAGTGTGCCCAGCACAGCAACACTGTGTCCAGCACAACACTGTGCCCAGCACAGCAATAGAGTGCCCAGCACAACAACAGTGTGCCCAGCACAACAACAGTGTGTTTAATCAATCCCCTTGATGCAGAGGTTGGTTCAGAGACACAGAAACAATAAACTTGATTTTGTCTCTGCTGTGAGGACAGACTGCTCAGCATCATTTTAGTCTTTTCTTCTAAGACACTATTAATGATAATATCAGAGTGCACTTCAGTGACAGTCACCAGCACTAAGTCTGCACTGAAATGCCATCTTGTTTAATTATGCAGGTCATTCTTAGGTGCATTCTTCTGTCCAGGGCACACAGCAGTGGAGAGCAGACAGGCCCTAATTACACTATTCATGTGGTGAGCGTAAGGTCACTGTTTGTTTGAATCAAACATCCTGCTGCCAAAAGCCATCAATAGATGTGACTCATTCCCTTTCCTGCCTTGACCAAGGCTCATCCCCCACAGCTCAGCCCCCTCTGCCAGCTGGGTGTCTCACAGGGGCACAGGACAGGTGCCCACCCCTGGGGCTGCTGCAGGGACTGGGGGTGCCCAGCGGGCACAGCCCATGGCATGGCCCCTGCTCCTTTCACACAACCCAGCTCACACAGATTCCAGGACAACTTCCCCAGCTTGGCAACACACAGACAGGCTTTTTGCAGATTTATACATCTATCTATTTATTCTTTCCTCTGTTCTCTGAGGAAACTGAGAGTTACCCACAGCAATCACCAGCTAGACTGAAAAAATAGAATTTTTGCCCATTAGGCCCCATCACATGTTCAATCTTCTGAAAGCCAAGCCCAGAGACAGAAATTCCCTTCCCCAAAAGCCCTTGGAAGCAGCACAGGTGCTGCAGTGCCTCTCCACAGCCCGTCTGGGAAATGGGAGCAGCTTAGAAGAAGTGGTGCAATCAACAGAATCTGATACTGCACACACTATGCTGCCTAATCCCCAGTCTACAGGTTTGTTCTCTCAGGCTCTTTAGGTCACAGATATTTGCTCCCCTTGGTGTTATTTCTGAACTTTACCTGAAAAGCAGCACAGTTACAGGAATTGCATTTTTTACCCTGCCATACCTCAGTGTATTGCAACATGAATGGTATTTGAGATAACCTGAGTGGCTTTCTGGAAAGAAAAACATAACACTTACTTTGCAGTAACATTTCTCCGGACTGGAAGAGGCAGGGTCAAAATAACTGCATTTGAAAAAGGCAGTACAAGTAGCACTTCCAATGCAGCTGAAACAAATAATATTTGCTCAGCCAAAAGTGAGTCCAGGATCTTGGCAGGAAGACCTTCTTTTCCTCAAACAATTGTCTGGGGCTTTTTTCAAATTTAAATTAAGATGTGATCCTCCAGCCAGGGAGCACCGCTGAAAACAACTGCTCAGACTACCCCAAAGCAGGAGTTTTGCTTTAGACAGTCACTTGTGCTCCCATATTTTCATGGTATTTCAGAAGCTCAGAAAACCTCAGAAGATAATATTTCTTAGATCTGAGTGGCTGTTGGCTAATGCCAGGGGGTAGATTTGCTTCTTGCTGTTGACTCTAATACTAAAGCATTGAGGCATCATGAGTTTTTCCAGGCTGAAGGATCCAGTTGCCTTTCTGTTTGCTCATGCAGGTGTTTTACGTAATTGCCCCATCAGGCTGACGCTCACGGGAAGCAGCTGCAGCACAGGCAGCACTGGAGGAGTTCCCCTCTCACAGCTCAGTGACCTCTGAGAGCACAGCAAAACAAGCCCTGTGCCCTCAAACAGCCAAGCCAATGAAGTGTTCAGACTGTGTTATGCCTTTGCACTGTTAACAACACCTGATAAGCAACATCCCAAAGCTCAAAAGGGGCCAAATAGCCCAAAATGTAAAATGATCCCACCAAAGCTGTATTTCATTTAGTGTTACAGTCACACCTACTCCTGAGCCTGGCTAATGTAGCTGAACAGGTACTTCATTCAAAGGCCTTGTATTAAAGAAGGAAACTATCAAGAGAAACCTGAATTTGAATTGTTTACCAGGGAAACATATGCAAAGTCCATCTGTCCTTCCCAGCCTTAAACTCTGCCTTTGAACTGGGTCTGCAAGTCTTCTACCTCTTTGTTTTCTGTCACCTTCTGGGCTTGCAGGCCTACAATCAAACTTCTGCAAGGAAGGTTTCTCAGGAATAAGTAGTTGTTTAAAGAGCCTTAAAACCAGCTCAGTTTCCATTCAACCAACCAAAGGTGCAGCCTCCACCTCTTTAAATACCTGATAGACAAGCCCATGTATTTTCCTATGACAGGAAGGGAGGACTGTCTTAAAGGACTAACCTCCTTCCCTGCCTGATGAGGGATGAGCCTTCAGGAGCACATTTCTTTTATGGCAGTAACTACAGGGAAGATCTCATTGATGTGCACAAATACCTGCTGGGAGGGAGTGATGAGGATGGAGACAGGCTCTACTCAGCAGCATCCAGGACAAAAGGTAATAAGAACAAATTTGAATACAGGAAATTCCATTTATTCAGAAAAAAGAAACTTTTGGTAGGGTGGTAAAAAGACTGGAGAATGTTTCCCAAGCAGACTGAGGAGTCTCAGTCCTTGGGGGCACTCTAAACGTGACCAAAAGTAGTCCTGGGCAACCTGCTGGAGCTGACTGTGCTGTCAGCAGCACTCAGGTGGTACAGCCTCCAGAGGCCCCTTCCCACCTGAACCATTACACCATGCTGTGTCCCTGCAGTGCAGCACTGGCACAGCACATGTCACAGGGCAGAGAGTTACCCCCCTGCAGTGTGACTGTGTGTGATCCCCTGATGCACCTCAGTGCTCTCCTCTGTCCCACCTCAGCCTCTCTCTCCATGTGGATGTAACTGTGAAGAGACCTGAGCCCCAAGAACTGAAAATGTGGTGGTGGGTGAGTGATAGGCCTGAAGAGGGAACCTCTGCCTTCCTTTGGGAGACCCCATGCAATAGCCAACTGAATAGGCTTAATTTTTTGCAGCATTACTGATTCTTCCTTGAAGTCACATTTTCCGGTTTCACTTCTCCCCACTTCCTTTAGGTTTTCCTTTATGGTCAGTGTGCCCAGATTCAAGGACACAAGTGACAGTGAAGCACCTGCACCTGCACAGTGTGTCAGTCCAAGCATTCTGCTTTTAGAGGCACCTCAGGTGAGCTGGATCAAAGATCAGTGATGGGCACTTCAGAGCTCTCATAGTCACAATTAACATCCTTTGGGCTTTTTCTACCATCAGAGGAAAAAAATCCTTCCTTCAGTACTTTTGTCTGAAGCAGAATCAAATGGTTCATTGGGCAAGGAACACCAGAGCCTCCCCAGGAACAGTCCCAGGATTTGCAGGCAGCTACTCTCTTGGCAGAATAGGCCAGGGGGACATTCTGTTAGAATCTCTGTGAAAGAGCTTTCAAGCTGTATATTTGGGCACAAGCAAGGCCCTGTTTCTTCAGCCCCCCAGGGAATGCAAGAGAAAACCTTTCTTTTCTGTGCCCCATGACAGTGTGGATTACTCCTGCAATAAGGCTTATCTACCTCCACATAATGAAGCCTGCAACTTAATCAGGGGAGGCAGCAACAGGCCTGGGCTTTCAAGACAGAGTTTCTGTCTTCTCCTGCTTTATCCACTGATTTATCTGTTTTACCCAGCCCTCAGTGCACCTCAGCAGAAACAATAAAACCAGGAAGGTGATCTCAAGCAGGCAGGAGCTCTGCACCTTTGTGCTTCCCCCGGTGCTGTGCCACCTGTATGACAATGACTCGAGCAAGGTATGAAACAGGAATTCAATGCAGAGATCCCAAAGTGCCCTTTGCCCTTGCCGTACTGATACCTTATCTGCTCCAGCAAGGGCTCAATAGCTGAATTGCTGAGGGTTATAGCTCCAGGGTACATTCCTGACCAAAAGGCAATTACCCGGCAACTCCATTCTGAGCGCTGGGCAATGAGCCAGGGCAAGGGAAGGTAAATGAAGATGTGAGTGTGCTCAGCACTCACCAGGGCAGGGCCGGTACTGTGGGTCTGTGTAAGCACAGAGAGCCCTGCCTGGCTTTTGACAGCTGCTCAGAAGTTGATCCTGTTATCCTCAACACAAACTTCACCGGCTTTGGGAATCCAAATCCTCCACCCCTGTTGTAGAAGAGCTGGTTCCCAAACTTTCTCTCTCTCTCTTCTCCTCTCCGAACATAGGGCTCGTTAAAACATTTCTTTGTGTAAATGTGAGTGCTGGCTGAAGGGTCCACTGAACTGATGTTGTACCAGGCAGCTGCAACAGAGGTCAGTGCATCGTGTGTGCACACACTGAGTGCCTGCTTAAGGACCGGGATGAGTGAAAAGCAACACTTCCACAGCCTGAAAGCCAGAAACAAGAACAGCCTTGACTTGGGAACTGCCTCATCCCTGATCCTAAAGGCAAATCAGCCCTTCTGCCCTCCTGTCCAGCTCTGCAGACAGAAGGTGTGCTCCAGAGCCACCTTTCAATCCCAAATACCTAACAGAGTTTAAAGTGTTAAACAGCAAAACAAGGCACAAGAGCATGATGGTAACACCAAGCAATGCAGTCCTTTTTACTTAAAAAGACCCCAACAAAGTCAACCCAAAACTTTATTTAGTAGAAAACTTCCAGAAGACAATTTCTATTTGAATATTTGAAGCATTACACTGACAACATGCTCATTAAAGACAATTCCCGTTCTCCTAAGGTATAATCCCGTTTCATACTGCACCCTTTATTTGTTGCTTTCATCCTTACAGAGAGGCTGCACAGCTCCTCTTCTGCAATGCCATCAAAAAAGAAGTCCTCGTTGAAGATGGGATTTCTGCTTCTCTTTATAACAGTGCTTCTCTGCTTCTGCGTTTTGCCCGGCACGAGAGAGAAGGTGATGCAGCAGTTGATGTGTTTGGGCTGCACGGAGCGCTCGTACAGCCCCTCGGCGCTGATGAGGCGGATGCGCAGCCGCTCGTTCTCCGCGCAGTACTCGGCCCAGAGCCGCAACAAGCCGCCCCTGTCCATCACCACGGCGCTCTCCCCCACCAGCCTGTCCCGGCTGCGGCTCAGCTCCAGGGGGATGATGGCAGAGCAGTGCCCCTCCGAGGCCCTCCTGATGGCACAGGGGCTGTTATCCGTGGAGCTGCTCTCCTCCGTGGAGAGAGAATTGTTCCTGGCCACGCTGGATTTGCTCTTGGCTTTCAGCGCTCGGCAGAGCAGTCCCTCCTGACTCTGTGCTTTGGTCAGGGAGCAGGGTCTGGAAGGTGACCTGCTGAGAAGAGGAGAACTGAAAGGAGAAGAATCGCTGGAGGAGGCGGTATCGCTGTCACAGGCACCTTGCCTGTGCAGAGAGAGATGCTTGGGAGGAGGCCTCACAGAAGTCAAGCTGATGGGATTAGACACGCTCCCTTTGCCACTGAAGGTGTTGGCTCTGGACCGAGACAGCATCAAGCTGGGCAGAGCAGCACGTGGGTCACCGTGGAAGATGGACTCCTTCCTCCTGGTGTGGGGACTCTCCAGCAAAGTGCAGAAGCCATAGGAAGTGGGGGCTCTGGGAAAGTGGGGCAGGGAAAGCGCTGCTTGGGACTGCGGGTCCGAGTTGGTGCTTTCTTCCTCCAGGGCTGTGATGTCCTCTTCAACACTTTCCACCTGAATGAGGTGTGGCAAAGACCTGGGGCTACAGTCAGAAGCAAGAGCTGCATCCACTGAACTGTGATCCTGGTGGAAGCCAGCGCCCTTAACGGAGCCAGAGCTGGTCAGCCTGGGGGGAATGCAGAATTCAGGGATTCTATCAGGGGTGAGCACATTTGGAAAAGCAGCAGCCCCCAGTCGGGTTTTTTCTGGCAGATTTTGGCCATGTGGCAGTCCTAGAAAGGAGCTGGGGAGGTTTCCATTTTCGTGTGATGCTCTGATCTTTTCCAAGAACCACATGGCTGTAGCTGAGCGGGAGGTCCTCAAAGGGGAAAAAGCCTGACAGACAAATCCACCTGCAGACACATAGAGGGGGGGAAAGTACATAAACATCCTTCTTGGACAGATTACAGCCGAGCAAGGCACGGAGGATGCCATTCGAAGCCGGACTCGCACAAGCCCGTTCAACCCACGAGTCCCAAACAGCCCCTGCCCAGCGCACCACCTTCAGCGAAGTCAAACAGCACAAGAACAGGACCGCTGAAGAGAGAAAACAGTATCGAGTCGCTACCAGGGGGGAAAAACCCCTCTTCAATAATCCCCGCGGTGTTTCCCCCCATCAGAGCTATACCTTGTGCAGTGCGAGCCCCTCGCTCGGTCCCGCAGCCCCGCACACCGCGCTCGGGCACCTCCGGCGGCCGCGAACCCTCCCGACAGCGCCGAGTCGGCCCTTTTCTACGGGCTGCGGGCACCTCCCACCCGGGGAGGGGAAGGACAGGGGCTGCCGGAGGGAGGGCAGGGAGGGAGAAGGATGGCACTGCCGGAGGGAGGGAGCAAAGGAAAGAAAACAGGAGGGACTGCCGCTCGAATGCGGAGAGAGGGGGAGGAAGAGGAGGAGGAGGAGGAGGGATTGCAGCCCCGGTGGGCACCGGGGACGTGCCCAGAGCAGCGGGGAGGGACCTGCAGGAGGGGCTGTCCCGGGAGAGCGCTCCGTGCCGGCCCTTAGGGCTGCCCAGGCAGCACATCGGCCCTCCCCACTCCCTTTTCATGAATATCTCTCTGCGGAGGCGTCCCGAGATTAACTAACAAACCCGGGACAAGAGCAGCACTGTTTGGGGCTTCGTTTCTTCCGGAGCTGCTGGCGGCGTTCCCGCGCCAGGGCAGTGGGAAGCGGGATTGCAGTTTCCAAGCTCATTCGGAAAGAACTTTGCTGCCCTTGCACATCTGAGTGCGTGTCACCCGCTCAGCACCCACAGAGAACACGAGGACGGAGCCGCGACCCCGTGTCCTTATCGCTGATGCAGCCCCAACCGGAATGCAGCCCAGTGAGGAGAGAGACAGGAGGCAAAAAGCTGTGGCCAAGGCATCCTGGAAGGCGGCACGTCCCGAGCACAGGCGGGCGTGAGGCTGGGCAGGCACCGCACAGAGCCGGGCTGGGGGCTCGGGAAGCTGCTCGGCACAGTCTGCAATGAATGCAGCAGAGCCCGCACCGCCCTCTGCCACCTACATGGTCCTGCCAGCTCCAAAGAGCAACCTCAACGGCACAGCCAGAGTGTCCTGACAGACCGGCTGGCTCAATGCTCGGCTGAAGCCTGTGACACAGGGATAGCAGAGAAACAGTATTCTGCTTTCCTTTTCCCGGTGAAGAGCTAAAGCTCATGTTTACTGGGTGCTCAAAATAGACGGGATGTGCTCAGAGGAAACAAATCCGGGGGGTTACAGGGGCAGGGAACATTTTGAACCTGCTGAAAGATTTAGTTGGGAACACACATGTTCTGGGTTTGAGCCCTGCCCCTCTCGGGCTTGTTTTACACCAGTTAACCTTCACTTGCATAATAATCCTCTAGTGATTAAACTCGGAGAAAATTCTTTCTGCTGTGATTTGTAAAAAGGTTCAGGACACCCCAGAGGTCCCAGGAACATCCCAGCCGTCGGTGCTCTTGGACTTGACTTCCATGGACTTACTTGAAGTGAGCATGGTTCAAATAATCTCCAGTCCAATTTAGGGGCTTCTGCAGAGGGTTTGTGCTTTCTCCAGCTAATGAGACCTTTTTACAGCATAGAGGAGTTATTGGAGACACTGGGATGGTCTCCTTTGGGAAGCTGGTATCCATCCAGACCAGGCAATACAGTACTATACATCAGACATTAAATACCATGTAGCTTCCAAAGAGTAAATGAGCTTGTTCCAATATATAAACCTCTGCTTTTAATACCAAAGAAAAATTTTCCTCTAAACATGGAGAAAAATAAAGAAAATTGAGCTTCTTAGTGGGCACTGTTTTCCCTCCAGTAACAGCTCACAGAAGTAGCTGAGATACAGGAGTCATGGCAAGTAGCCTCAGGTATGCCAAGTCCACAGGTGACATCAGGCAGTGGTGAAACAAAACAGCCACCCTGCAACAGGTACTTGATTTCTGTTTAGTCTCTGTAGGCTTCCT
This sequence comes from Sakesphorus luctuosus, assembly GCA_013396695.1. Classification (NCBI taxonomy): domain Eukaryota; kingdom Metazoa; phylum Chordata; class Aves; order Passeriformes; family Thamnophilidae; genus Sakesphorus; species Sakesphorus luctuosus. Next base: position 291,738 of record VWZD01012711.1, read on the forward strand.
AGGGAAAAGAACGAGGGTCCTGATCTAAGGTGCCTGTTTCCCTGCAGCTACTGCAAAGAGGGAGCAGGTGCCTGACACTGGGTGTGAACCCTCCCCTTCCTAAGCAAGCCTGGCTTTACAGCCAGCTCACAGATTCTCCCCTTCCTAAGCAAGCCTGGCTTTACAGCCAGCTCACAGACTCTCCCCTTCCTAAGCAAGCCTGGCTTTACAGCCAGCTCACAGATTCTCCTCTTCCTAAGCAAGTCTGGCTTTACAGGCAGCTCACAGATTACTGATGTGCTGGGAGTTCAGCAACACTTAAGCACTTGTACATCCCCCATGGAAACAGGCACTCAAATCTGTGTGTGTAGCTTCCTGTGTTCAAAGAGGTTTCTTTTTCCTTGATTAGCTTCCGAGCATAATTAAAATATGCTGCCAACAAGGCTTCCTGTTGCTATAAAAATGTGTCTGCAATAATCCACTTTTAAACCGGAAAGGATTCAGTTTGTGGCAAGGCTTTGTTACCACCCCAGTACCAATAACTGATGAAACCCTGGGATCTGGCCAGGGGTGGGAAAAGCTGGGACAGAGTGGAATTTCCTACCAGAGCAACACAGAATGAAGTGGCGAGTTTTCCTCCGTGTATCACATTGATATTATTTCTCTCCTGCCCTCCCTCAGCACTGGAAAGGTGCTCAGGAAAGGTTCAGCCAGGCCAAAACATGTTTGACACTCCCTGGAAGTGGAAGGAGAACCCTTCCAATGGTTTGCAGTGGGTAGAGGCAGGAGGTTTTTGGGAGCTGACAGATTTTGGTGATGAGCACCAGGGGACGTGGAACCCTCCCTGCCCCACAAGATGAGTGGAGAGAGAAAGAAAACATTCCTGCCCTGCTGTGAAAGGGGAGGTGTCCAAGATAGACATGGAGGAGTCAGCACAGAACAGCTCCCCACCCCCAAAGCAACAGCAATGGCTCAGTGCACCTAAAATGTGCCAAATGTCCCCAGGCTTCTGTGAGAATAAACAACCCAGTTCACTTTTATTCTAAAGAAAGCAGCAGTAATTCAGCCGTAACTCCTTGAAAGAAAACCTCAATCAACTGAGAGGCACTTGGGTTTTTTATTCCAGATTGATGTCATGGCAAATGTAGAGCCCATTGATGCCTTCCTGCCCTCTTGACAAATGTCAAAGACAGCTCTCAGCGGCCTGCTCACCACCTCTGCCCTGGATCCAGTCATCCTGCATGGCTTGTGTAACAGCACAAAGGAGCAACAGAGGTCCAGCAAAACTAATCTTGCAACTTGATCTTTCTTCTCTTACTCAGTATCATACGGTAGTTTGTATTTTACCTCATTAGGGCAGTCCCTGCTTTGCTTTACAAGTGTCCCTGCTCCTTCAAAGGAACAAAGGAGAGAGCAGGTGCCCAAGTGCTGCTTGGCAGCGACAGCACAGGAGCTGCAGGGCCCTTCAGGCTCTTGGGCACTTCATGCAAAGGATCTCAAATGTCTCTGCCACAGCAGTGGGAACTAAAAATCTAAAGGTGCCAACGAAAGAATTCAATCCTGCCAGCTCAGTGCATGGTCCTGTGATGAGAAGCTGAGAATTGCCACACAAGATCCAAGACTGGGACACTGTCCCTAATTCCATTGCTACTGGAGTCAGGAAAACCAACCTCCCAGTTTCAGGTATAGGTCTATACCAGGATCTAACCACATTTGGCTTTAAATGCCTTTCCCATTTTAATGAAATACACCCAATTCCAGACAGTATCTACTTCATATCTATTCCAAATTTGAAAACTTCCCCAGTTTTGTCTGCATGATGTTACATTGCCTTTTTCTGTACACTTTCAGGATTTCCCTGCATGCTTTTCAGGCTGTAAGAGCCCACTCTGCCAAACTCAGCTTCAGAAGTGCCTTGGATAGAGGGTGCTGGCCAAGGCCACTGAGGTTCACGTGCCCTTTGTGGAAAAGCCAGTCTGGCATTTTCATTGGTCACAGGAATCTTTTGCCCTGCAACATTTTGGTCCCCAGGAGCAGATGAGTTTGCTCATGAAGGTGGAGTCTGCAAGGACAGCTCAGGAAGGAGGATTCACCTTGTCAAAACGTGCTGCATCCTCATGGGGTGTGGCTCACACTCCAAAAACAGGTGTGTTGGCACACACCACTGCCCTGCATTTCCCGTGTCACGAGCTACAAAGATGTCACTGCAGGAGGAGAGTGGGAGTTCAGCCCCAGTGACAACAACGCAGGTGCCTGCAGGGCACACTCTGCTCCCTGACGGGCTGGGAGAGCCCAGGAGGCAGCCCAGCTCCAGGGAGTGCTGTGAGGAGCCTCTCCAGGTGTTCCTGCTCTGCTCCCAGCCCCATGCCCAGGCAGGGGGAGGTGGGAATTGTGCAGGAGCTGCCAGGCAGGGGGATCCTGATGGTGTATGTGGAAGGGTGTCTGAAGGTCATAAAAAACAGTGGCCTCCAGCTGACTTCCTCCTCTGCAGATAACACACATTGAATCTCTACTTGTTTGTATCAGCTTTCCCCTTGGCTTTCCTTGACTTAAGGTTTGACTGGGAAATATTCCTGCTTAGCAGCAAGTTAAGACCACAAGCCAGTCCAGGCAGATCCACCTAGTCCTTGAAAATGAAATATCAGAAAAGAAAACCCATGAATAACTGAATAGTATCCTCTGAGTCATAAAACTTCTTCCACCTGAAGGTGGCACAGGCACACTGATGGGATTGGCTTCTATATCCTGAAAGGTAAGACATGTGGTCAGGCTGGAGGGAAAACAGGCTGCACTTTCCTTCCAGTACACCCTTCACTGGAGGCTTCACACACCCCAAACCCACAGCACAACCAAACACTGCAGCTGGTGAGACACTTGGGGACTTTTTTGCTCCCCAAGCACATAAAGTGCAAGAAGCTTTCTCAGTTTTCCAGTATTTACAAGTGTCTTGTACCACTTAATTTGCCCCCATTAAAATAACAAATACAGTAAGTCTCTGGAAAATGCCCCTTCTGGCACCAGGAGCTTTGTGGACAGGTCACTGAGAAGAAAGAAGGGACATGAGGGGACACCTTTTCCAGGCTACACCTGTGGGAATCTCAGTTCTTCCTTCCTGCTCAGCAGCTCCATCCTCAGAGCTGAGTGTGAAACCACACAGGGGATCCAGCAGGGGCTGTATTTCCCTCCCACCTGAATAAATGAGAAAAGAAACTTCCTGGGCAGCAATCTTGTTCTGTCCCTCACATCACTTTATACACAGACAGTTGGGCCAGGATCAGAAAGCCACCAGCTTGCTCCTGCTGCTTGTAATTAAGCAGAACTCATTAGCACACTGAAGGCCACCAATGGCACAGGCACTAAAAGGAACAATACTCTGGCTCCAATTATGGCTAATGCTGAGCTACAAAGCAGCAGCTTTTTGCTCTTGACTGCTATTTACTGGGATCAGCAGAAGTTGGGAAGAACAACTGATCTTAACTAATTGAAATATTACACTTAGCAATTTCCTGCTCAGCAACTTTCCTCAAGCAATGAAGAGCATGATTCATAAAACCACAAATCATTCAGATTGGAAAAGACCCTCAAGATCACTGAGTCCAAGAGCAGCTGAAGTGGCAATAAGGCCAGAGCAGCTTATATAGGTATTATATTTACATTATATTACATAAATATATTATATTTAATCCATGTAATCCATTCAAAGATCAGCTGTTTCAGGCAGACTGAAAGTCATCAACAACTGCCCCAATTCACCTGCCAACAATTTGCTCTCCTATGAGAATCTAGTTCCAAGCTCCACTGCTTGTTAGACCCAAGTCAAAGCCCCTCAGAGGTCACAGAGAACCCAAGGGCCGCTGGGCTTGAGCCAGTTTTCTGAAGGAAAGTTGCAAAAGAAGGTTTGTAGATATTTGTTTCCCTGTTTTTGAAGTGCTGCCCTGGTATCAGGAAGCTGTTATGACACTGACATTAGTATAAGACCTTCAAGGATGGGGTCAGAGGTGCACGATCTTGTTGGGACTGTGCAGAAATACATTTCACTCACTGAAATGAGAGCCAAACAAGGGAGAAAAGCACTCTGGGGCTTGTGCTGAGATACTGAATGCACAGAGAGCACATGAAGGAGCCCCAGCACACACAGAGGGCACAGGGAAGGAGCCCCAGCACACACAGAGGGCACAGGGAAGGAGCCCCAGCACACACAGAGGGCACAGGGAAGGAGCCCCAGCACACACAGAGGGCACAGGGAAGGAGCCCCAG
>VWZD01012711.1:296038-312275 GCA_013396695.1 Sakesphorus luctuosus
GGAAGGAGCCCCAGCACACACAGAGAGCACAGGGAAGGAGCCCCACCACACACAGAGAGCACAGGGAAGGAGCCCCACCACACACAGAGAGCAATGGAAGGACCCCAGTACACACAGAGAGCACAGGGAAGGAGCCCCAGCACACACAAAGAGCACAGGGGAGGAGCCCCAGCACACAGAGAGGGCAAATGCAAGGAGCCCCAGCACACACAGAGGGCACAGGGAAGGAGCCCCAGAACACACAGAGGGCACAGGGAAGGAGCCCCAGCACACACAGAGGGCACAGGGAAGGAGCCCCAGAAGACCTGTCCCCCCTGGCAGGAGCCTGAGAGCCCCGAGCTGCAGCTCACCCCACCAATCCATCCCCCTGAGCCACACAGCAGACACACCATCACCCACCAGTGTTCTTGGCACCTGTAATCAGCTTCTCTACACAGTGACTCATCAAAAGGAGAGCATTCCAAAGCCAAAAGGATATCACAACTCATTGCTCCCAGTTACCCTCATTACTCCCCTCTATAAAATACTAATTTTCTGGGCCAAAGCTGTTTCTCTTGCTGTCCCATTCCTTTGCCCCTTCTCTGCCTCAATCATGACCTCACTCCTCACCACTTGGTAGCTGGCTCTTAGATTGTTAGATTGCAATTAGTCATACATACATGGTACCACCTGCTATGTGTTTTTAGTTCTTCTTGGCTCTGAAACAGCTGTTGGTTTCAATTTTTGCAAATTCAAAGTGAAGGAGAAGAGGAATTTTTTTTTTGCCAGATATTTTAATTTTTCTGCAGGATATTAGAGCATGTAGCAAACTCAGAAGAAAAAATAAGGTCATACGTAATCATAATGCTTTACTCAAGTTTTGTTAGTGAAAGAATAGACATTTAATGTGTTTACTTGCAGAGTCCAAGAATGGGACAGGCCCACAACCTCATCTGTTTGTCCCTAGGAATTTTTTGAACCTCCAAACAACTGGAAGTTTTATAAACCAATAAATAGGATAAGAAATGATAAAACAACTGATGCATAAAAAAATCTGTGAAAAGGTGAGATGGTAAAATCTCACTGCCCTGTCTTGAGCCCCTCATTTAGAAGTGAGGGGGACAAAGACACACAGTGCATAATTTACATGTTTTTTTCAACTCACTGACTCCAAGTCAATCCTTAAATGTATAAAAGATAGGGCATAACTTTCTTAAAAGCATTGATATGTGTCAGCTTAATTTTAACATCCTTTGGACAGGGGCCCAACTAGTAAGTATGAACAAAAAGCATCTTAATCCATGAGGTTTGTTTGGTTTTATTTGGGGATGGGTTTCCCCTCAGCTATTCTACATAAACCCCCCCAGAACTGGTGCTAAGCAAAGCTCCCCCATTGGGAGGGCTGTACTTCAGCACTGGGCAGGAGGGGACTCAGGATTCCCTGGGTGAAATTCTTGGCAGGAGCACTGTCTAAGCACACACGAAACATCTGCAAAACCTGTCCAAGAGCCAGAAAGGGATTTTGAATCGTGAGACTGGCACACACTGTTGCCCTGGGGCCAAATTTCTCTGAAGCAGCCTAAATATCCTTGCAAAAGTCTAAAGTTGTAACTGACTCACTCCACAGTCCCTAATGCACAGAAAATCGAATGTCATGCTCTCCCCCTCCATGTCTCAATTTGTTCTTTCAAACTGGAACCAGTTTGTGGCTGTTTTCCCAGCATATCTCCAGTCTCACACAACGGGAGAGCACCATGTGCTGGGCTGGGCTGGTTCTCTTCCTGCAGTTGGGCAGCCTGGCTGGCACAGGGGGCAGCTTTGGGCAGCTGGGGGCACTCTGGGGGGGGATTTCTGCTCTGCTTTAATAAGATTAAAGCAACATAGCTCAATGAAAAGTGCTCACAGTTGTTTTCAGAGAGGCAAAGCACAAGGGACCACAGTGTGTAGTGATGGAGTTCAAGTGTTTGTGCACTCAGAGATGTGACAGACACTCAGTAGGGTCTCTTGAAATGGGATTTTAAGCAGCACCTGAATTATGTGGCTTGCACTTAAAGCTCAGGTGTTTTTCCAGTCTGCACTCCCAAGTATCTCCACAGGGAGTTACCTGCCCTCCTGAAATCAGCCCCTTAAAGTGCAGCTCTCACTGAAACCTGCAGCAAACACACTCTGATTGCAGCCACACCATGGCCCAGATCCACCCAGTCAAACAGCAGAATCTCCCAGCCCTTCCCCACCTCCAGCCAGGGACTCCCCACCCTCCTCCATGCCAGGACTGCTGTGGGAACAGCAGCACTTACTGAAAGAGCTGAAATTAAACTTCAGGGTGAAATTACCGATTATTTTACTGCTCAAGACATGGCAGTTTACATTTGTCACTTCAGTTCCATTTCCATAATTTTGGTGCAGCACAGGATTGACACCTTCTAATCCCATATCCCCATGAAGGCTAATCCTTCAGAGGTATCTTCATTTTATCCAAGCACTTACAAATCACTGCTGCATTTTCTCTTGGCCTTCATTTCCCCTTGAAGTATTTTTTCCCCCATCTGGTTGAGGTTGAAATCTGACTCATGTTTTCCCAACATGATATTTTTGCTTTCTCAGGTAAGTGCAAAGCCAGCCTTGCTGGAGGCCTGATGTGCATCCTGGGGCTGTGTGATGGGAAATGAAGCAATGGACCTTCCCAAAGGGCTGTGTGGAGGGCACAGCACCCACCTCACAAACAGGGAAGGGACAGTGACCCAGCCAGGAGGCAGCTGCACCCTGGACTGACCCTTTGCAGTGTGTCATTCTCAATTTTCTGACATTCATTAACACCCAGCTAAGACCTGGCATCTGCCCCTGCTGTCTGAGGGTGGCATTGTCTCAGTGCTGGGTAATTGCCCCATGCCCAGAAGTCCCTGATTATGAGCTCAGAGCAGATTGCAGCCCCAGCCTGGCAGAGGGAACCTGCCTTACCCCAGTGCAGGACAGAGCAAGAGAGGAAAATGGGTGCATATTAAGCATAAGATGATTTCACATCAATCCTAACACAGGGAGGCTGCCCCTGCTCACAGCAAACAGGCCCAGTTACTGGGTTCTAGAACCAGTCATACCAGCTTACCAACTCCTGGAGTTACAAACTGGTAAAGCAGACGCCAACGTGTATTTTCTGGGGTTTGGCAAATCCTACCAGGCCAGCACCTGCCTCACAGGAAGGAGATGAACCACTGCAACATGTAACAGATGCTGCTCAGCAGCTTGCAGGGTGTCAGTGATGGCCCTTGTCTCTCTCCCTGGCAGAGGGGCAGATGTCCCTTTGGCTGTGCCAGGGCACAAACATCTGTGGTTGCCACAGTGGCACAGGTGAATCCACACTGGAGCCACTGCCCTGCCCTGCCCAGCCTTCCCCTCCTCCCTCCCTGTTCAACGCAATTGCACAAGGCCATGTGAACTCAGCAAGACCCTGAATATTCACCAAAGGGATTCCAGGGTCCTAAACCTGCAAGGGAAGTGCAGGCACAAATGTTTTCCTCACTTCTGTTACTCCTGGGCTGCAGTGGGCAATCATGAAAAGTTCAGTTCTGGGAGGAAATAACTGGAGAAATTTCTCCCATTTTTAATGAATCACTACCCTCAACAAGACACTTAAGAAAAATATCTGTTTTTTAGCTTTCTACTTCCTCCTAACCCCCAAACACACACGCTACACAAGAAACTCCAGTCATGTTTGCTAAGGAAAGCTGGAGATACCTGCACAGCTTGCATGCCAGCTTCTGAGGGCAAAGGCTGGCACTGCCAGTGGAAAGCACAGCACAGAGCCTGTCCTGTTGCTGCAGGAGAGACACTTCTTCCTCCCCAGGTGGTTAAGAAATATTCATGCTCAAAATCGAAATGGTTTCAAATAACAGTAAGTAAAATTCAAGTAGAACTGCTGGGGTAAATTCACATTATGATACAACTGAATTAAACCCTTAAGGGGTACAAAACACTTCTGGGCAAGCTGTGTTTGTAATTTGTGTGGGATCTCTAGTTCAGCACTGCAACATATTATTGAAGCAATGCCAAATCACCCCTAAGGCAGGATGGTTATGATTAGCACTGTCTAGTAGTGCTTGTTGTGACACTGCACAGCCTAACTGGGTGAAGTTCCCCTGGCAGCAGGGCAAGGAAAGCCCAGCCCTCTGTGCCACAGGGGCTGCAGTTCCCAGTTCTCTGACACACCCCTGACAAACAGGACAATTCTCCCTGTGAGGCAGCTCTTGCTCCAGCACCATGCCAGCCACTTCTGAGAGTCCCCAGACACTTGCACAGAGAGAGAGTTGGTGTCTGGCAGGGCAGGGTTCAGGTGCTGTCACACCTTGTGGCCTTAACTCGGCATCACTGAAGTGCCAGCTCAGCCCCAGGACAGGCTCTGCCCCCTCCCTTCACTGTGTGCTGCCCTCTGTCAGCACAGCAGTGCCCAGTGCTCAGGGGCAAACTGTGGGAATGCCCAATCCTGCCCCAGGCTCCAGCAGGAATCGTGCCATAGAGTGGAGAGGTGCAGGATGGAGCAGTAAAGGGCGGGTTTGTCACAGGACCTGAGCTCTTTCCAAACTGCAACAAGGGTCTACTGGCCTTTTTAGGTGGTGGGTTCCTTTAGAAAACTGCCCATCAAACCATTTTGTCTCCAAGAAAAAGGATGTCACTGTGGAACTTAGTGGTTTAACTTTTTGTTTTTGTCAGAGTCTCATAACTGTGCTGTTGCTGAGACATTCAGTCCTTGTGCCAGCTGCTGAACCTGGGCATGGGCAAAGAGCCTGTGACACAGAGTGGGACAGAGAGGCAGGGCAGAGAAACCCTGACAAATAGTAGAGGGATCTAAAGGTGCCAATAGTTACTTGCTCTGTTAGAAATACATTTTAAAAAGCGGATTTTATTTTGAGCATTTTAACATGTAGATCATTTGACTCCACATCGAATTGCACAGATGGTTCATCCCCAGGTAGGGAGTGCTGTACACTGTGGCACTTCAGTGCCATTCCTCAAGGTGCAAGAGTGAGGGACATTTCATTTTTGCCCCTGACATGGGAATATTCCTGCTAAATCCATCAATATTTGTCTCACAGAAGTGGCTGCACCTAACATGGTGTAAATAAACCTCTGCAGTATTTATCTGGTTATCTGGAAGAATCTGCAGGCTGGACTCACACATGGAAATCCAGTTTAGTGACCACAAAGGAATCACAGTGCTGGGCAGGGGAGGAGTATTCCATCTCCTAAAGCCCAGAAGACAGAAATGGTTGGGTGTGTGCCACTGGAGCAGCTTACTCGCTGGACTCAGCAACAATTGGAGACATTATTACAGTTCCTTCTGGATAGAATTGTGGAAAAGTAAAAGCAACAGTTACTAATGACTGATTCATCCTAGACCCATGGCTTGCTGCTCTGCTGGACCAGCTGAGTTCCTCCTCAGATCTTTCATACTTCATCTCATGGGGCACTTGGTCTGCCTGTAAAAACCCATGGAAGTTTGTCAACAACACCAATACATTTACCTGGGGGTTATTTTCCAAAGCTGTTTGATTTGTGAAGTGGCCAATAAGTAATTGAACAAGTTCTGTTTGGAGGGCACAATGAATGCAAACCAACCCCTGGGGCTGGCTCAAGGCTTGGGACCAAAAGGAGCCAACCAAGTTGTGCTGCCCCAAGGACAAAGTGCCTGGTACACCCAGAGCTGCCTTTCTGTGCCACAGAACAGTGAACGGCATCCAGCAAAGGCTCACATGACCCATTTTTCCTGAAGTAGTGCCATTTCTTGCATTCTTATCCCCTCTCCTGGCAGCAGCAGCTGCCACTCTGGTTTTCAGAGCACTGCCAGGGCCCATTCTGCCATTCTGTGCCTAGATCTGGCCCTGCCCAGCACCAAGAGCTCACCATCACTCAAAGTAAAGAAAAATCCCAACCTTAACTCTACCTGTGCTTTCTACCTGTCCATGTACTTCCACCTCACTAGAAACCATTCAGATATTGGTGATCTTGCCTGCAAGATTGCAATAGAAAGTTATGTGCATTTTATATTCAGTATGTGCCAGTTTCCACCTTGCCTGGATTTTAATTCTAGGAGAAATCTGCAGCATTATGGTAAAAAAAAAAATGAAAACCAACCAAACCCCAACACATCTGCCAAAATTGCCAAGGTCACTACTACTAATTGCTTCTCTTTGGTAAATAAATGAGGCAGACTCATTCAAAGACACCTACTGCATAGAAAAGGAAAAGAACTTCTGTGCTTTATCTGAATGATCAAATTGTTGCTAGGGTACTTAAAATATGAACTCTAAAGGCAGGTGTGCACAGTGCAAGGTGTAGAGTGGCATGGAAGGCCTAAGTATGCACCAAATTCCTGTTAGGATGGTGCCCCAGTGAAGTCTCATGATTAAAAAAGCTCTACTGCACTTTAAAAGTGTAGTAGAGCACAAAGAGCACAAAGCTGGAGTCATACAAGAGAAATTGTGCTGCTCGTTGCTTTGGGATACCTTATTTCTTAGTAACCGACCACAAAACGTGTATTAGATCGTGTTCATATGCAATATATTCCAGCAAGTAAAGCATCAGGGATTTAGCCACACAAAAGTTGCAGATCTCTCCTTCCCCCTTCCTGCAAGATGAGGAGGAGGGGCACATAACACAGTGAAGGCTAACCCAGCCTGGAAGGGATGCAAGTCTGCACTGAAACAGGGAATTCCACTCCTGAGGGGAGGAACACAAACAGAGAGGGGCAAACCATCTTGCATAATCCATAACCCAGGGGTCTCTTCTCCAGAGCCAGGACAGGCTGTCTCAGGTCCAACCTCTCCAAGCTCTGGGTCAGCTCTGGGAGGGAAGGGGTGGCTTGGCAGAAACAGCAAAGCCAGTTAGGGACTGAGGGAAAGCTGCCAAATACACAAGGCCTGATTACAATTAGCAGATTTAAAGACTCTGCTGTTCTGAAAGCTTTAAAATGGACGAGGTTGGAGAATGTTTGGTCCAGCATGTCCCCTGTACATCTGCTGCCCCAGGGCACTCACCTGCACGACACAGGCAGCAGAAAAGCCATGGAAATGGCCCCTTCCAGGGACTCCTGTCCCTAAAGGAGGTTGGTGGCAGCATAGGGCTGGTGCTGTGGCTTCCTGGAGAAATGCCTGGAGGAGGGTGGGAGAAAGACCAATGCCAGCCATCCTTGGGTTCCCACCACCCAGCAGGAAATGGGGCAGCTGAACATAAAGGAGGCCAACCCTGAAAACCAGAATGTCCCCAAACCCCAGAAGTTACAAAGATAACTCACAGCTGAGCACAGAATTAACAGTCATGACTGTTCTACTTCTGCTCCCTCCAGACCTTGGGCATGCCAGAACTAATAGAGTTCTCATTAGTAACTGCTGGGACAATTTAAGAAAGGCTGTTAAATCATTATTGACTTAATACATCAACAAGAGACCACAGTAGTCAAGAGATTCATCAATGAAGGCACAGGAAAGGGAGCTCACTTTTGAAGCAGTCTAAGATAAGGACTCATAGGAAACAAAAGTGATGCACTGATTTCATTTTTTATAAAAATATAACTTAGATGATTACATTAATTGTGTGGTGTCTGTGATTTCACATGGAGAGCATGAATTTTTCATTTTACTGAGGTAAGATCTAATTTGCTATTCCCATGGCTAAAAAGCTGATTATATATGAATTTGATAATCATAAACAGAAGTGATTAATTACTTGGTTGAGACTGTTATTCTTATAAAGCTGGTTCAGTATGCACAAACAAGATGAGCTGTGATTAGAGCAGAAAGCAGAAATAACAGCACCAGCACAAATGTCTATAAAATGGGCTGCAAAGAATGCCACAGGATCCAGACATCACTTCAGTTAAATCCAGGCCATCCTGATGGGCACAAACACACAGGTAGAGGCTGCTTGCTCAGCACTCCTAGACCAGGACTCCACTTGCACATTTACCCTTAGGATACATTATGCAGAAGTTATGAATTATGTATAATTATAGTCTCCCACTTAATGGCAGGAGTGGCTCTTTCCTTCCCACACAGACCTTGTAAAAGCTGATCTGCTTCATCAGGTTTTTAGAGTGTTGCATTCTTCCCCCATATGGATGGCACTGGGTAAACTGACTGAAGACTTTATTGTAGAAGATGGACCTTGAAGAACCTACTGCCCTCCCCAGAGTTACTCCTTTTGTCCCCAGAGTTTCTGACTGTCTGGTTCTATGCACACACTTGGTTTATGGAGCAAAATTCCAGCCACATACTGCAATTCCTTCAGAGCTCTTGAGACTATTCAAAGCATTGCCACCAGCTAGAAGGAAGAAATTCCCTTATCTTCCATCCCCCCATTTTTTCTCTCTCAGTTTAGGTATTTCTCAGCAATGCAGTAAACACTGTTAGGCAAGAGCACAAGAACATTTCTACCCCACAATAATCTATGTTTGTATGTACTTACAGTGCTTAGCAAAAAGGAAAAGGAAGAATTTTTCTATTCCTCTTGTTTGGGCAGGCCTGAGGATTTGGGTCACATACAAAAAACCCCCAAATCAAACCAAAACCAACAAGACACCCCAAAGAATTCAAGTATCTATACAGATGCCCAACCAGATTCTCAGGTACATAAAAAGTTAGTTTAAACTAAGGCCAGCAAAAGTAAGGACCCAGCAGGGCCTCCCTCTTGCTGTGGGAAAAAGCCTTGGCACAACAACCAAACCCCCCTGTCCAGGCCCACAGCCAGTCCCAGCTGGTCCCAGCACCCACTGCGGGTGGCACCAAGAACAGGGACATGGAGAGGAACAGGAGCAGGGCATGGGCACTCTGCTCCCATCAGCAGAGATGGCAGAGGTCTCACCATGTGCCTTCCCTCAGGGTAACCATCCCAAAGCACAGCTCCTTGTCCTGGGCTCGCATCCCTTGGATCAGTAATAATAATGGGCAGTACCAGAGCCTGGGGCAGAGAGGGTGGGTGTCTCCCTGCCCCTCCACATGCCCTCCCATGTGTGTCTCCCTGTCCCTCCTCATGCCTTCCCTCAGGGTAACCATCCCAAAGCACAGCTCCTTGTCCTGGGCTCGCATCCCTTGGATCAGTAATAATAATGGGCAGTACCAGAGCCTGGGGCAGAGAGGGTGGGTGTCTCCCTGCCCCTCCACATGCCCTCCCATGTGTGTCTCCCTGTCCCTCCTCATGCCTTCCCTCAGGGTAACCATCCCAAAGCACAGCTCCTTGTCCTGGGCTCGCATCCCTTGGATCAGTAATAATAATGGGCAGTACCAGAGCCTGGGGCAGAGAGGGTGGGTGTCTCCCTGCCCCTCCACATGCCCTCCCATGTGTGTCTCCCTGTCCCTCCTCATGCCTTCCCTCAGGGTAACCATCCCAAAGCACAGCTCCTTGTCCTGGGCTCGCATCCCTTGGATCAGTAATAATAATGGGCAGTACCAGAGCCTGGGGCAGAGAGGGTGGGTGTCTCCCTGCCCCTCCACATGCCCTCCCATGTGTGTCTCCCTGTCCCTCCTCATGCCTTCCCTCAGGGTAACCATCCCAAAGCACAGCTCCTTGTCCTGGGCTCGCATCCCTTGGATCAGTAATAATAATGGGCAGTACCAGAGCCTGGGGCAGAGAGGGTGGGTGTCTCCCTGCCCCTCCACATGCCCTCCCATGTGTGTCTCCCTGTCCCTCCTCATGCCTTCCCTCAGGGTAACCATCCCAAAGCACAGCTCCTTGTCTTGGGCTCACATCCCTCACATCAATAACAGGCAGTGCCAGAGCCTGGGGCAGAGACGATGGTGTCTCCCTGCCCTTCCACATGCCCTCCTATGGGTGTCTCCCTGCACTCTGCCCCTCCACATACGCTCCCACGGGTGTCTGCCTGCCCCTCCACATGCCTTCCTGTGGGTGTCTCCCTGCACTCTGCCCCTCCACATACGCTCCCACGGGTGTCTGCCTGCCCCTCCACATGCCTTCCTGTGGGTGTCTCCCTGCACTCTGCCCCTCCACATACGCTCCCACGGGTGTCTGCCTGCCCCTCCACATGCCTTCCCTCGGGGTAACCATTCCAAAGCACAGCTCCTTGCGCTGGGATCCATCCCTCGCATCAATAACGGGCAGTGCCAGAGCCTGGGGCAGAGAGGATGGGTGTCCACCTGCACTCTGCCCCTCCACATGCCCTCCCATGGGTGCCTCCCTGCCCCTCCTCATGCCCTCCCAAGGGGGAACCATCCCAAAGCACAGCTCCTTGTCTAGGATCACATCCCTTGGCTCAGTAACACTGGGGCCGTGCCATGGAAATCCCTGGGCGCCCATAAAGGGAGCTCAGCACTTGGACGGGAAGCACAGGAAGGAACAAAGCTCGGCTAATACTTCAGCGTTGGGAAGCCCAAGGAGTGCTAAAGTGGCACTAAAGTAACCCACAGTCCCCGAGCAGATTGTCTGCAATGTTTTCACTCAAGTGCAAAGTTTGCAAATCAAAACTGCCTCTGAAATGCCTCAGTACCTGCACACAGGGAGCTACCCCGGGGCCAGATGGAAGCACTTCATTAAACACACACACACACGAGGAGATTCCCAATAAAGAATAGTGCAACTGATGCCAATTTTATGTTGGCAAAGCTCCAGCAGGAAATAATCCTGTGTCAGCTATAGCCCTGTCCTCTGGTACCACACAGACTCAGCCAATGCATCTGTTGGATTCATTTAAATACGTCCAAGTCTGTGTTTCATTGTTTCAAAGCATCAAAGACTTTTGCTGTTACAAATCCACAACAAATAATCAATAATTCTGAACAATAAAATCACATGATAAAATTGAGGTGCAATTGCCAGTCATTGAAGGAGATTGTAAAAGAGAAAGCAAACAGAGTTACATACCCTATAGTGCATGTTATCTAAATTACTTGTTTGAAGACAAGGTGCTAACAATTTTAATGGTAAAGATTTTTCTCTAACACTGAACCACAATAGTTACAGAAATACAGTAAAAATTACTCTTTATTCCAGAAACCAAGTTAATGTACTGTAACATCAGGGGAGCCAGGGAAAGAGCAATGTATTTCCTAAAATCCCTGGCACTGCTCCAGTGCTTTATCAGCATCCTGAAAATACAGGCAATTGAAAAAACACCATTATTGCTGCATGATATGAATTTCAGACAAAGCAAAGAGTTCAACATAATTCCATGCAAGTCACATCCAATTTGGATCACTCCACATAATAGCCAAGCAGTTTAGAAGGCTAAATTCTATTTTCAAAACTGTAACAATATTTGCGTGAGCAATTTGTGCAGTAAATTATGCTCTGTCTCTGGATAACGGACAAGAGAAAAAGAGATGGCCAAACTTTGAAAAATAAACACTAATTAGGTAGATGTTTTAAAAAACAATTTGGAAAAGTGTATTTTTTATACTCAGGAATATGTGGAACTCAAAGAGTCTGTATTACTTACTGTTCATATTGAGAATTATCACTTAGATGCATGCAGGGTTTTGGACAACAGTCCTCCTGGTTATTCCTGATCCTCCTTGCAGCAGCTCTGAAAGGCTGGGAGGGCTCATCAGACCACAACACAGTTCAGCTGCAAAACATAAATGTTAATATGTTTATCAGAAGCCACAGGGGACTTCTAATCAAAAGGCAACTTGAGTTGCCTTCTGAGGGGTAGCACTGCAGAGAACACTGTTTGGGAGGCAGGATTTTTCTGATGATGCAAACACCACACTGAACAGCAGAGTGGTTGACTGGGGGCTCAGTTTATGACCCTGCCACTGCGGGTACTGTGTGGGATGGAATTGGGAGGGATGTTCTTAGTCTGCTGGCCTCCCACATTGCCAGATCTGTGTCCCATTAACTTGGCTGGGACTGACATTTTCTGTGGGAACCAGATCTGAATTACAATCCTATCCTTCATTCTCTTTGAGCTCTTGAAACTGCTGTTCCCTTGAAGTTTAGATAGCAAAACATCTCCTTTGTTTTCTGCAGTCTTGTTCTTGAGTATTCCTTACCAGAGATGTTAACTCTGTAAACTCTTTTTCTCATTTAAAAGTGGCTGGTTTTCTGCAAGTGCAACAACTACTATGAGAGAGAAACACAGTTTCTCTTTCATATTGTATTTTGTAACCAGGGAGCTAAAAAAGAATTTGATAAGATCAGCTGATCCTGCATTGACAGACAGTGCATTGTCTTTCCATCATACCTAGAATTAGCAGAGCCAGGAAAAATTGGTTAGGGCACGACAAGATTGCTGCAACTTTGGGCATGACCTACAACACTGTAAGCCTGCTCATATGAGATGAGATGAGACAGATATGAACCCCTCAGTCATCCAAAGTCTCTGTTAAGGGCAACCATCCAAAGAGAATTTTTTAATAATAAAATAACTTCTGAAACCTGTAATGCTTCTTAATAATGACCTGCTCTCTCACAGAACTGGATCATGAGCAGGACCAGTGCAAAGTTTACTGGAAGGTCCAATTATTACAAGACTGAAAAAGGCAATGTAAATTAAGACCATGGATGTTGTAGCACAACAATGCTGTGGGGTCTGTACAGTGCAGTGGGATGGAATGGATAAGGAAGGTGGATGTTGCCTGAAAGGAAACAGGAGAGACATCTACACCAGGCAAGCAGTCAAATTGTTACCCAGAGTTCCACTTTCACGTGCTCAAGACCTTCAGGAAATATGTTGAGCACAGGATGTGGCACAGGGTAGTTTACACCCACCAGCTACAGGTGGAGGTGAGTAACAGGGGAGAAAATGAGAACCATCCTCTTTCCTCTGTGCCTTGGCCCTTTGCTGCCACTGCCTCTCAGCACAGGGAGCTCTTGGGGTGTTGCCCAAGGAAGAGAAGGAGGAGAGAGTGGTGACCCAAAGTCAAGTGAGAGCAATATGACTGAAGGGAGCAGAGATAATTCAGTCTTTGTAAAGCCCCTGAACTGCCCACAGTGGCATGAAAAAGACACCTGTTGTGCAGACTCCAAGTTAGCAAACCCAAGCTCTGCAGTTTGAAATACTAAAGGAAAGTCTTCAGAAACCAGAAAGATTGGAACAAACGGAAGGTATTTCCCAGTGTCATTAAACTCAGTTGGTAAAGAGAGGTTCAAAGAGAAAAGAAAAGGCCTGTGTACAAATACAAATCAGATACTAACCAGCTCAGTATCAGAAGAGCAGAAGTTATCTAGGGAGTTAGCAGGATTCACAAATTCAAGTTAAAAAGACACTAGAGAGGGCTACAGTAGATTTTGAAAAGCATAAAGTTATAATGACACAGAGGAGAGTACAAGGACCCCAAAGAGATTATCCATCTTTTCAGGAACACCTAATCAGGTGTTAGTCAAGCAGAGGAAAGAAAAAGCTTCCAACTATAGAGTTACAATTGTAATAAACATAAAGTCAGAATTACCATCCACTTGTTTATTGTGACCAAAGAGAGCAGAGCAATAAGAGCCTGTCTGAATTAACACCACAATCCTGGACTGGAGGATCCTCAATGACACTTCCCAGTAAGGCTGGTAGAACACCAGAACCAGCTCCACCAAGATGCTGCAGCACTTCCTGGCCCAGAGCAAAGGAAAGCAGAAACCACCCCACAGTACCCAACCAAGAGTATCAGGACAGGTTCAATGCAGAGCCCAGAAAGGCTGGCACCCACAAAGCAGCTCCAAGATGCAGCCAGGAAACCAACTCCCAGGCCAGGATGACACATAGTGAAGGTAACCAGGATCAGATACAATGATCTTCACAGCAGATCCATAAACAAAGCAAGCTCAAAGCTAAGACAGGAATTTAGTCCAGTAGTGTAGCTCACAGGGCCCATAACTAAAGAGAAACAGTCCCCTCAGCTCATACAGGGACTGAGCTGAAATGGAGCTCCTGGGCCCCGTGGGCAGAAGGTGTGGGTGGAGGCCCCAGCTGAGGTTGGTCAGGGCTATAATGGGCTGTTAGAGCACTCAGAAACATTGCAGGCCATTCGTGCTAAAGCAATAATGGCAGTGCTGAGTTTTGCTTAATATTATTCATCAGGGATGTTTGGCTCCTTGTAAATGTCATTGTGTCTTAAATACATCTTTCAAAGCTTTCTATGTAATTATTGCAATAGTCTTGTCACACACACAGAATCAGGTTTATGTGCTTGGGTATGGTTTGTGCTGCATTTTAATGGGCTGGTTCTGAGACCAGGATTTAAAATACATTTGAAGGGACAGATGAGAGAACTATTCATCCTACACTTCCTTGGAGCCCTGCACACACACTTGCCTGAGTTCTGGTTCACCCAAACCCTCAGCAAATATGGTTGTGTTCACCCACAGGGTATTTTAAGGACCAGAATGCTGAAGTCCTTTCAATACAAGGATGAACAGAGGGCTCTGAGCAGGTATAACATAATTTATGGCCAGTTTGTGTGGATGCTTCGTGACTGTTCTTGGAGATTGATCAACATCTGCCTCCTGAGCTGTGGCAGGGAGGGGAAAACCTCCATCCCCAACCCTACTGTCCCACCTGGCAAACCACTGGAGAACATCCCTGGTGTTCACACACCAGTCCCATTTCACTTCCAAGAAGGCCATTAGGTTGTTGTGGCTCTTGCTCTGACAAAGCACAATTCCCCCTAAAGCTCTGGGGTTTAGTAATTAGAAGATGGAAAAATAAAGTGTTAGAATAGCTGGGATGGAAGGAAAACAACCTCAGAAGTGAAGTCAGGTGCCCAACAGAATGTTCCCTGAATACAAATAAAGCTCAGAAATGCAGTGGGGGTTTTTTTGTTTTGTTTTTAATGTTATTTTCCACTCCATCAGAATGAATCATAAACATTACCTGTCACAGCTGGTAACTGCAACTGGAGTCTGATTTACTCTCAGGAGATTATTATGCCATGCAGATGCTCATATCTCAAACTCCCCAGCTATGACTGGCAAAATCAGCTTAACTGTACTCCAGGAAACCAGTGGAAGACTTAACAGAAAAGAAAAAGGCCAAAATTTCTGTGGAAATACTAAAGAAGTTCCAGGTCTTATGAATACATTATGTAAGCACTTTCAGATTCATCTATAAGGTTGCTATTACTTTTTTTCAAGGGAAGTGCACCTATCTGCAAATTTTTATTAGCTGCAATACTGTCAAGAAATCAAGAAGTTATAATTCTGTTCTCTCTATCCACTATAATGAAGAAAAAAATATGGATATTTCTCATTACTGGGATAACAACAGCTGGATCCTGACTCAATAGACTGACAGAACACCTTGTTTATTATTGTGAGAGTTCTCTTATGGATTGTTCTGCAGAATGTGCTCAGAAGACCCTGTAGGGGAAAGGAAAGCTGGTTTGTGCCCCAAAGCAAGTCACTGGGTGGGTACAAAGGGAGACAGGGCATGTGTAAGTTAAAGTTGTATGCCAAAAACCACACTGATAGAAGATAATCATCATGGTAGTAAAAGGCTGGGAGGAAAAAAACCAACTAACCAACCAAAATCACAAAAGAAACTGCAAACCACTCTTTATGCAAATGTTATGGCTGTTGACTGGTAACTTATCTGCCTCTAAACCCCAAGAAATACTTCAGTTGTTGCTTAATAACAGACAGGATAGTATCTCTTCAGTAACAAATATGATAATAGTAACTCAAGTCAAAATCAGGTGTATTGTCCAAATACAAAGCAAATGTGTAGCCTCGGTGTTCGTCACCAGGGCAGACACTTGTTCCTTTGCTGAAGCTGATACAGTTTTGGGTACCTGTTGTAGATGGTAACTTTGTGACACTTTGTGCTGGTTTAGAGGTAAACCAGCAGGAGAAATGAGCTCAACATGAGAGAGATTGTAAGTCACAGAGCTACAATTTAATAATAATACCACAGTAAATACACTGACACAAAGGGAAATTGCTTCCAACTCCCAAAACCCAGCTGTATAACCCAGTGCCCTGGGGTACACACCCAAAGGGGTTTGTTAGCCTTATGCTGAGACCCGTGTGGCTCCCCCAAGTCCAAAGCAAAAAGAAGTGAAAAAACCTGTTGGTGCAGGTGATGGCTGTAGTCTCGTTGAGAGTGGTGGGCTCCTCCTGTCGAGGTCCTGCTGCCCCTCTGGATCCAACAAGAGGCTTCCAAGGTCTTCTTCCCTACCCCTTTTTGTACCCTCAGGGAGCATCCAGTCCCTCCCCCGGGGCGGGGACTCACACAATGGGTGATTAACTCTGTGAGTCATGGGGTATTTTGGACTGTTGATGGCCCATTAGCAGCCACGCCCCCTCAGGCTGGGAGTGGAGGTGCTAACGA
>VWZD01012711.1:315978-354162 GCA_013396695.1 Sakesphorus luctuosus
CCCCCGGGGGGCGGCCCCGGCTCAGCGACCCCTGGCCAGGAGCGGGCCCGGGCCGGGAGGGATCTCGCGGTGCTCGGCATGCCTCGGTGCGGTGGCAGGAGTTGCTGGGGCGGCCGCTCCCCTGGCGTGAGTATCGCGGGTGGGCCGGCCCGGGGCACGGAGCTGTTCGGGGCTGGCGCCGCGGTGGGTGAAAAACCTCTTCGCTACACCCTGTAAAGCGACGACCTCCCAAGGACGGTCGTGCCGCGTCCGCATACGCGTGGATTTGTATCCAACCCCCCGGGTCTGTGCCCGCAGCGTTCCCCGGCGCGGGGGGCGCGGTGCGAGCCCGTGGGGGACACCCCGCAGGGAGGGAGGGAGGGCAGGCAGGGCAGGGGCAGCCAACCCTGCACACGGGTGGGAGAGTGGGTGGATGGATGGATGGACGGGCAGCCGAGCTGCTCCGCAGCCCCTCCGTTCCCCCCGAGCCTACGCGGGTCCAGGTTCCTGGTGGGACTCCGTGCCCGGGACTGAGCAAAGCAAAGCCCCCCGAGTGCTTACGGAAGGGCTGTAGCTCCGTGGGTTGGGGGTCCTCTCTCCTCCGTGCCGCCCCAGCAGATGTCTGGGGTGCAGGACCGCCTTTCCTGCGGAGGAACACCTGATGGGAACTCTGCTGGCTCTGTGCTCACCTTGTGTAGCATTTTTGTTCTGCTGACCAGCCATTTCAGCTTCTCCAGGCTTTACTTTTTGTGTGTTCAAACACTGCTGCGACGTCTAGTCAGAAAGATTGCAAGAATGTTCATTGATTTAAAAAACCCTCTTGTAGGATTGCACAATTGACTACTTCCCTCCAAACCTTTCTAAAGTTTATTTTGCAGACCTATGTTTTAGAGCCAAGTTTGAGCCATACTAAATTTCAAACCAGAAGGGCAGTCCTGAGTTTGGAAGTGTGTTACTTAAGGGCGTTGGGGAGTTGTGCATCATCAAAAGAGCCCAACAACTGTACAACAATGTCCCCATGATTTAAAAACAAAGAAGTGATGCACTCTCTGAGATTGGTCTTGCTTATGTAAAGCATCACTTCTTCATACCTGTGCAAGCTACCAGTGTCAGTTTTAAATACCTTGCAAACTGTACTGTATGGAAATCTTGCATATCTGTTTGAGGTAACAGTCAGACATTCTTCCAACAGAACAGATCTTAGCTAAGCTGATGAAGTTAAGTTGGCTGAACTCCCTTTTCTGCTTTAATTTTCAGAATATGACATTTCTCAGAGGAGATGGAAGGTTAGCACACAGCTGAGGAGGGAGGAAGGATGTCTCTTGCCTCTTGGAAGTGCTATTCATTTGAGCTTCCTAATGTCTCATTAAACTCACTGGTCACTGCAGAACTAAAGGGTTAAGTGGAATTCTAGCTTATCTATTGATAACAAAATTACTGAGCTTACCTGAGATAAGAATTTACTTCTTGTTTCTGGTTGCCATTCGAAGTGTCTGAGCAAACTAGGGCACTCTTCAAGTTCTGAATCTCAGTATAAAATTTGATAAAGCAATTTCACATAGGGTACCCATTCATTCCCCCATTCAAATTACAGCAGTTTATCCTGAATAATTGTCCTGTGTGTTCTTAGAGTAACATCTGTTGCATGATATCATGTAATGGAATGTAGTACAGCCTAATTTAAGTTGATTTGAAACGTTGCCATTGCACTGTAGTAGTGCCTGAGAGGGCGAGAGGTTTTGTGGTGTGTGTGTGTGATGGATAGATTGGTTACGAGGAGATGATGTTGAGAAAGATGAACTTGCATTTGAACTGCAAAGGATTAAGTAATTTTACTCTGAGCTTGGTTTGTTGTACAGTTTTACTCAGACTTCTTTCATCATTTGCCAGCTAATCTAATCACTGAATTCTACTTACATTAGGAAATGCAGCTATAGTTATAAATATAACTGATGAGAACAAAACAGCACTACAGTAGATTCAAGTCTTATTTTGGAGTGGGAGGAGCAGGCTTGAAAGAACTGTCTGGCTGTGGCATGGCTTGAACTGCATAATCTTCATGATGACTTAGAATTTTTGCTGTGAAGATCTTCTCTTATTTGGTATTGTTTCTGCAAAGATTTGACTCCACATAGCAGGGGCGTCCTGAGCCATTAATGTGTGGATTGTGTTACTTTATGTGCTTACCTGTATAATATAAACCTATTAAATCTGTGCAAATGCAAAGGCTGGGTGGCTTGCAAAAATGACAGTGCCTAATTAGTGATCAGATCTAGACAGTGGGTACAAACATCCACCTCCATTCCTTCGTGGGGCATTGTAGTGTCTTATATGTGTGTTCATGAAATGTGAGCTATACCATTTGCTGGAGCATCCATAAATTTAGCATTTGAATTCTGAAAACACCACTTGAGGTAGTTCTCAGCTCCCAGTCCTGTCTGACCCTCAGAAATAGCTGGTAAACTGCCAAATGTGTGGACAGCTCGCTGAGTTTTTTCTTTAATATGCAGAGTTTCTTGCTCAGAACTGTTTCTCAGATGCTGCCTTTGCACCAGGCCGTAATTAGGGAAGAAGTGTGAATGTGTTTACAGACCACTGTATCCAGCCCTCAGAAATTCTTTTCTTTTCCCAGCCTTTGAATCTTTAAGAGGTTTGGCAAGTCTGCTTATGCATGTTTCTGCAGACAATAGAATGCTGATGCAAATTGAGAACAGCAAGCAGAGTGGCTGGGTGTTGTTGCAAATAGGGGGAGGCTCTCTTAATAAGGCAGTATTACATTTCATTTGTTTGCATTTGGATTTTAGTGTGCCACTTGGGACAAATGTTGCTGCTTTGGAGCTGGAAATTGCAGTTTCAGGTTGTCCTGTCTGTTGGGACCTGGAGGAGAATGTGGATTTTACCTCCGAGGTTCTGCTTTTGACCACATAAAAATAAAACTGAACTGAGGAATTTCTGGGGGCAAGGGAGGTGCAAAGGATAAAGCAGAGGGTTTTTTCAGAGTAGTTTGGCTTCCAAGTTCCAGAGGCAATGCTAAGCAGAATAATCTGGGCTTTTGCAACTCCGTGGATGAGATTATGGTTACGGATGTCATGGCACGTCTTAAGCTCTTGTATGTTTTCTTTTTATTGTTGTAATTAAATAATCCATTCATTTTTCAAAGAGATGCCTTGAAGGTAGCCCACGCTCCTTAGATGTAAGTGTTAGGCTGATCCAAGGGTGCTGTGAGGTCCTGGCTCTGATCAGCAGTGAGACAATCATGGCCTTCTGTCTCTGGGTGCAGGGACACCTTTGGGGTGAGACTGATGTGCTGGGGCTGAGAAGGTGGTGAGGAGCCTGTGGGGAGTTCTGACACTGTGTACAATGGATTTTCCAGGTCTCTGCCCCTGCTAATGCTGCTGAAAACCCATTTCACAGCAGTGTCAGAGAAGCAGTTCCCTGGCTGTGCTGTGTGCAACGTGCTTATCTTGGAATTGGGTTTGAATTGGCCTGCATGCTTGAAGCAATTGTGATAACACTTTCGTATTTTCCACTTCCAGTTGCAAGCTGGGATTTCACCCCCAGAGATCCGCCCCCTCGATTCTCAAAGCTCCAGCACGTTTCACTCAAGCACCTTCAGAAAGCTGGAAAATGCACTGACTGACTCCACAAGGTGAGGGTGACTACACAACAGTAAGTCTTGTCTTAAAATATCTTTACAGTATTACAGTGCTGACTGACTTGTAGTGCCTTGACTTGGCAGCAACTGGATGAATTTCTGCCAGGATGGGTCAGGCTGGCACTTGAAAGTGCCTTCCTTTCATTCTCAGTAGGTAGCTCATCTTTCTGTGTTTGGGCACTGGGAGAAAGTGGGAGCTGAAGTGAATTGTAAATGAACCTCATGTCTCTCTCTGGCAACTTTGGTAAGGCTGAGATTTCTTACTTCCATGAAAAGTGACACATAGCCCAGGAATACAGGAGGCTCTCAGTCTTCTGAATCACAGCAAATAACAATTGAGATGATAAAGAATCAATGGTACTACATGGACTGATTAGTTTTTCGAGTTGAATAACAAGTTACATTTGTCAGCTGTGCTAGAGATTTGTTGCTCCAGTATATCAAAGTGTTTGGTGCTTTGCTGAAGGATTTGGTGTAGTGGTGTGACAACCTCTTAAACAATGGGATTGTCTTTAGCTTAGAAAGATCTTCAGTGTTTTGTAATGCCTTGCTTATTACATATTCTTGTTGATTTTTCTTATAATGATCTCTCCCTACCTTGCTTGGGAGTTGGTGCCTGTAAATGGCAAATAACCCTTTGTCTCAGCTACCTCAAGTCCACCTCACACTGTGTTTGCTTACAGTGGTGTTGGAAAGTTCTGGTTTTTCCAGAATGTGAGATTTAAAGTTTGTGTATAGATGCTCTAAATATAAACATAAAACAGTTCCAAAACTTGCTGGCTTGAATTTGTACAGCTGGAAACATTCATTGGTCTTAAAGTAATTTAGGCAAGTACCTTTTCCCTTTGTTCAATTTAAATGTGCCAAGTGCTGTGTGGCAGGAAAGGGCTGAGGTGGCACTTGGCAGGAGTGGAAGCAGGAAAGGCAGGTCAGCAATGTCTGAGAGAAATGCTGGTGCCTGTTGAAGACAGTGCTGGTTCTCAGATGACTTCTCTTTGAACAGTGCTCTTAAAATTCTAGTTCTTTACTTCTTGGGTACTTCTTGAAAGCAAAGGCTTTCAGCAGCCTGTTTGTATTAATTGCTGTGGTGGTCCAGGTGCTAACCAGATTTTAAGCAGTACTGCTTGACAAAAAAGCACTAAGAAACAATGGGATTTAAGTTTCACAAGTCACTTGCTTTTCTGTAAGGAATCCCACAAAACAAAGCATTCAAAAATTGGGAAGGCCTGGGCAGGGAATGTATCCTGAGAGTTTTCCATGTCGAAAACTGAGATCAGCTCAGTTGGGTAAAACTTGGTTGTAATAATGCCAAGGTCATGGGTTCAATCCCCTGTGTGGGCCATTGACTTCAGAGTTGGACTCGATGATCCTTGTGGGTCCCTTCCAACTCAGAATAGTCTGTGAACTTAAGCTGACTTTTTAAGAACACTCCCAAGGGAATGGCAGGGCTTTAGAGGCAAAGAGACAAGGCAGGAAAATACCTTGATTGTGGTGGAAGTGTGTGGTTAAGGTGAAGTGCAAGGCAGGAAAGTACCTTGATTGTGGTACAGGTGTGTGGTTAAGGTGAACTGCAAGGCAGGAAAATACCTTGATTGTGGTACAGGTGTGTGGTTAAGGTGAAGTGCAAGGCAGGAAAATACCTTGATTGTGGTGCAGGTGTGTGGTTAAGGTGAACTGCCTGTTGGACACTATTTAACACACAGAGCAAGGGAGTGTGCCCTGAGTTGGAAGGGTGGGGGTGCCCTGGGGGTGGCAGCAGGCCATGCTGGGGCACTGTAAGTTCAGGCTGTGACAGTGGCTCAGGGGTGGCTGTGGATATCTGTGCAGGAACAAAGTGTTCCTGCCTAATGCCATTATCATTCTTGTTCCAACATGGATTGCAGTTTGCAGCGTTACAAATGCCATCTGCCCACGAGGGCAAAAAATCCCTGTCACTTTATGCTGAAAACTAAAAACAAAACACTGTTTCCATGTGGATCTCAGCACAATCAGCCATGGCCTTAATTCCTCTGGAACAGTGTTGCCAGCCTACCAGGTTTTCATTTAAGGCAGTGGTTTCTGAAGATTTTTTTCTCTCATGCCCTTGTCAGTAGAAGATTTGTGAGCTCACGCCCCCAGACTATGTATATCATTTATAAATTATACACATATGCTGCTGTACTAATATAGAACATACTCCAAAAAATAGAAATTGAGAAAGGACAAGACAAGCACTTCAGAAAGTTTTATTTTTTTTAGCAAAACCCTTTTTTTCTCTCATTCAGGAATCATTTAGTGAGAGCTATGGGATTGAATATGCCCCACTATTGTTTTTTAAATGTTGGTTTATCAGTTGGATACTGAAGGGCTGGTTCTAAGTTCAGTTTATTTCAATACTGGGTTTTAATTGCCGTAGATGCAAGTGGCAGAAGTGCATTGTTGGTTGTGCTTACTAAATCATGATACTAATTTTCCACTCCCATGCACTGACTATGCAAAGGTTCTTCTTGGAATTCATCTAATAAATTTTCATCTTCCCAGATGTCAATCAGTTGTTCTTGCAGGCTAATGGGAAGATGTTGCTTTCTTCTCTTCTCCTGAAACACTTCTTTTGCAAGATTTTTAAACAGGTTTAGGGATTTTTTTAAAAAAATATTTTAAAGTTTAGGCAATTATGCACAGCTTTCAGGGATTTTTGTAGGTGGAGTTTAATTTTCACAGACAAAACTACCCCACAGCGGAAAAATTCCCCAACTCTGTTTTCAAAACAGTCTCTGTACAGCCAGTTTCTTTTGAAAAGCAGTTACTTTCTTGCTCACTGTTAAAATGCCACCTTCACCTGGTGTATTTATTTGAAAATATCTCACAGGTAACACACTACTGACAGCCAGTTGTCATCACAGCAAAGATCAGCAAATTTTGAACAGTTGTCTTTGTGGAAAAACCCCATAATGCATCCAGTCTGACAACTCTTTGGAGCACTTTGTCACAAGATGAGTAGCAAAACTCAGTGTGGGAATAGGGATATCATGGTCACTCTCCCACCTTGTTGTAAGGTTTTGTAGAGATGCTGCTGCTTAAAGATTTTGGGATTAAGAGTCCATGGTTAGTCAGTGACATCCTGTAGCACTTTGGGCTCCAGTGGTGCTGCCTCAGTTTGCCTGTGAATGATGCAGTGAAGGAGTTCCATGTGTGGTGGTTGGAGTGACTGTTATACTGGAATAAAAAACTAAAAGGATTCAGTGTAAAGGTTACACATAGAACACTTGCAGAGTTTTCCCTTAAAACAGCATTTCTTGTGAAGAAATACTTTGCTGTTGAGAACATGTTGAGTCTATTTGGATGCATCTTCCCTGTAGTAACTCACAAAGCAGTTCCCAGCCCATCCCCGAAACAATGCACATATTCTGTAAGCTGAGCCTTGTCAGAAACATCTGTACATGCAGCCAGCAGTGCTGCAAACCTCCCACAGGCCAGATTTTATTCTAATACTCATTTCTTCCAATCTTCAGCTGTTTTCTGTGAGTCTCCAGCAGTGTTTGCTGCCAAAGGAATGCCACGTTGCTGTCCATGTGTGCCATTCTGCACTGCAGCACCAAGCCCAAATGCTCCCCTGATGCTCTATGCCTTTGTCTCCTTTGCTCTAAAATAAGAAACCTTAAAAGAGACTTCTGAAGGTTTGCCATGACTTGAAAACAGTGGTGAAGAAATTGCAGAGATTTGTCCTCAGCTTCTGGGTACTTAATTTCTGAATTTCTTGCCACTCATGATGGCTTCATGTTCTCATTATCTGATATGTCAAGGCACAATGTGCGCTTAGGGGAGTTCATCATTAATGATGACAGATGTAAATCTGTATTTCAAATAGTCATCTTCAGAATTTCAATTTTATTTTTTTTTTGGCCAACTTTTTGTCAGGTCTGATTGGATTGTTGATTTTGCCTCCTAATGTGTGTGACAGGGAGCTTGGAGTGGGAATAGGAAGTGAGTTGTTGCACATGGATTTTGAAGCAAAACCAAGATCTGCCATGGCATCTGTGTATCTGACATAGTAACACTTCAGAGTCTTCTGGATCAGAGGTGATTTTAGCAAGATTGCAATTCTAGAGGGCCCTGAACCATTTGTGCATTTCCCTGGTTAGAATTCCTGGTCTTCTTTGCCTCATATTGTTGTACTTTGAAGTGGGGTGTTTAGTCCCCTGTGTTGTGACAGCATGCAAATGTTTGGAGTCATGTCTTTGTGAATTGTGGCCTTTAGTCCTGCCAGTTAAACCTTCAGAAATAAGCATTTCTAAATAATTGGAGTTTAGTTTAGTTTAGTTTGGTTTGGGGGTTTTCTGTTTTTTGGGTTTTTTCCCTATCTGGGACTTGTAAGAAGAGACAACAATTCTTAATTCTCATGGTGCCTGAGGCTGCAGCAGATAAATTGCAATACCTGCTCAACATGTGCTATCAGGCAGCAGGACTGCCTTGGTACCCACCCAAAAGGGGTATCTCCTACAGCTCAGCTCTCTGAGGCTGCCCTGCCAGTTGGAAGGAATGAAGGTTCAGCCCCTGGAGAAGATGCAAAACAAGGTGGGATTGCAGATAATGGTGCTTTGGGCACAAAGGGGAGATAAAGCTGAAAAGTGGGTTTTGAAAGTTGTTTACAAGGTGCTCAAAACCAAAGGAAAACATGGAGAATGAAGACAGGCAATAATAGAATAAAAAGAAAAGCATTTAAAAAACCTCCACAAACTATAGTTACAGCTTTGTAAAGACTGGAGATTTCCAGTAGTGTGTATTGAATAATTGTTTTTTTCTGGACTATATCCTCATGTCAAATTTCTTGCTTAATGTTTACCTGTCATTATTTAAACTAAAACTGCATTACTGCCTGTGAAATAGTCTTTGTATTACTGTGGTCAGATTCAGAAAGCAGCCAGAGCTTACAGAACAGTTGTATTTTGGATCAACACTTGTTTCTAATATCTTAAATAGATTTTTTCTTTTTTTTCTTTCTGAAGTAGACTTGCCCTGTAAGAACTCTCAAATTTATCTGTCTTTTGTTTGGAACATTTTTCTTATGTATTCTGTGGCATTTACCTGTCCCCTGACAGGTGACAAGTGAATCAGGATGCTGGAGACTTGTGCAAGTGAAGTTTATCTCCCTTTTGGGTCTCTCTCTTCCTGGTCACTCTGCAGATATTGAAATACTTGTGCCTGGTAGGAGTTTGCCATTTGAGGCCTGAGCAATTCAGGCTTAAGGTACCTCCAAGTAGCTTAGAATTAGAAAATCTTTCTTCTGACAATGTACAGGGGATATTCAACTAAGCAATAGGAAAATGCTTCTTTACAAGTAATAAGCTAATGAAAGCCTAGTCTTTGTGTAATCAGCCTTGCCTAAGGCTGTGAGTGTCTCTTAGCAGCTAGAGGAATGCAGGCTTTTGACTGTGGTGGTTGGCAGGCTCCTACTTTGATGGGTGTATTGCTGTTTGGTGTTGAAACAGCTTCTCATGGGGTGGAGGAGCTGCAGCAAATGGGACAGGCTGGTCTGGGCTCCTCTCGGGCAGTTCTGCTTCTTGGGGACTGCTGGATGGAACCACCTCCTTCTCCACAATGCAAAAAGAGGCCAAACTGAAGTAACTTGTGGACAAAAAAATAAAATTATAGGTCTCAGTGGAGAATGTGAACAGGTGGATCTGGGTTATTGACTCCACAGTGATGTCATGGGAACGATGAAATGAAACTCAAGTGCTGTGCAGCACATTGGGGCAGGTCCCATGGAAATGCAAGGGGCTGTCAACAAGGGAACTGTTCAGCGAAAAAGCTCCGGTGACATGTGGGAGACAGAAACCCTGAGTAGTAGTGAACTAAAGAGAGGATTTAAACAACTTGTGCAGTTCCCTTTGTTTCTATTGAAGACTTGTTTGCTTACTCGAGAGCAAGGTAGGGATCAAAGGCACCACCACCAAGCACTGACCTGGGATCAAGATCCTGTGTATAAAGAGGACCCCCCAGGAGGGATTGCAGGATAATACCTGCTTTGTCAGTGAATACCTCTCTGTCATGCAAGGCTTTAAATGACCTGTCCAATATACAATGACTGCTCTCCCCATCAAGGGGGATAAAGACTTGAGTGTGCTAAAGGTTCCCTAAGCTGAGTGTTGTCCTGTAAATGAGTCTTGTACCTTCCTAGTGGAAGAAGCAAGTAAAGCTCTTGAAACAAGTATTTATTTTAGAAGAGTTGGTGCTTTTTGTTTCTTTGTTTGTGGGGGCTTTGTGTTGTTTTGTTGTTGTTGTTTTGTTTTTTTGTTTTGTTTTGTTTTTTGGGCTGGAAGAAATAACTTACTGTGTTAAACAGTTCTGATATTTTGTGGAAAACCTTCAGGGTGCTGTAACTTCATTTCAGGTTGTTTATGCTGGTAACTGGTGGTTTCTAAATGGCTGTTCTTGGCTGTTTGGGGGCAAGTCTTGCAACAGTTGTTTCCTGCAACTGAACAAAGGAGCATAATACGTAAGCAAAAGACAGTGGCTACCAGGTGGTGGAGAAAAGTGACTCAGCTTGGAAGTCCTTGAATCAGAAAGAAATTTTGTTTGCCACATGTTCTCCTTTCCCCATGCACATTCTGTTGACCTGTTTTAGTGTCTGCTCTTTAATGATTCCAAACACAGAGGAACTCAACTCAGGTTAGTCCTGCATAAAACTGTAGGCAGGAAGAGGTTTGCCCACCTCTAGATCTCTGTGGGGTCTGTGGTTCTGTTGAAAACCTCACACTGAATCAGATGGTTGCATTTTCTGAGCTGTTGTTTCAAGTTCTTGTCCCACTGAGACACCTTGTGTAACTGCTTTGGCTGCAATCAGTGTTTTTTAGGGTGATGTTAACCAATGTATAAGCTGGAAATGCAAAATGGAGAGATTGTTTAGGTCTCCATGGTGACTGTGGGATCCTGAAAACTAAGGAAAATATATTTGACTTCCCAGGGCCCTTGGTTACATCTGAGCCCTCTGGGTTTAGGCTTCCAACTTAGAACAGTGTTTCTTCAGGCAGTGTAGGAAACTCCATACAATACAGAAGATAAAACCTGGTTTGGTAAGCACAACAGAGAGACACTAGGATAGTGTTCAAGTAAAGAAGGTTTTTCTGTGTTTTTTGAGGAGATTTATAGAGATGAATGACACTTATCAAGTTACTTCAAAAGCATTTTATAAATAGTAGTTCAGGCTGCCTCCAGAAACTGTCAAAAGAATACCCTTGCTGGATGACAGCTACTACACTGGCAGACAATGTAAGTTATTAATGAGAGGGTGAAATTGTGCTCTCTCTTGCATCTACTTGGTATCTTCTACTCTACTGAGCACAGATTTTCAGTTAGTTATACACAGAGACACGAGTCAAAGTCATTGAAGCACTACTGAAATCTGTGTGCATGAGAGCAGCAGTTCTGGGGGAATGTGTGTGTAAAATAAGCACATCCATGATGTGTCAGGTCTGTCTAGAGGGGTCCCAATACAGCCTGTGACCTTGGCAGTTGGTTACTTCCTCTAATTCCACTCTCACAGCAAAAGAAATCCACTTATATAGTGCTGATGGTCAGAAAGAATAAATAGGCATTTATATTGAAGAGTGGAAATAATCCAACTTGAGGATAGTTTGTTTGACTTTGTAAGGATACATGAAGAGCCTCAGGAGTTGATTTTGAGTCTCTAACATGGTTATTGTAAGTCAGAGAAGAGGCCCAGTCTCTGTGCTGAAGCTGACGAAGTGTCTAGACACTGAATTGAAATCTGCACTATTTTTGTAGCTTCTCTTACGTGGGGTGATGATGTAACATGCCCAGTGTCCATGAGTTACTGGCATCCATCGTTCATTTCTGCATTCTCTCTCAGAGAAAAGTGGGTTTGATGGTTCAAGGCCAAATTCTCCCATCACCTGGTGCTTCGTTCCCTTCCCACTGGCATTCTGGGGGCAGAGCTGGGTGCCCATGTGGGCAGGGCTGGTGTGGTGGTGCTGCAGGAGAAATCCCCAGCCACAATCAGTACCATTTCCAGGGAGAGCCCAGGGGAGCAGTTTCATCCTGGCTCTGCAGGGGTGGGGTGGGCTGAGCAATCAGGGGTTTGCCATTTCACCCTCTCAGCAGCATCACAGGCATGTAATGGCTCTGTCAAAGGTGAAGGCACAGACCTTAATGGAACTGTGTGTGTCACAGCAAATGGAGGTCCTGAGCCCAAATGGCAGGTTTGGAGTTGATAATTTAATTTGAAATACAGACTTTGAAGGTGTATTTTGACGTATGACTTGAGTTGGAAGCTTTATTAAACTTGCATCCCTCCATCCCTTCTTTCTCCTCCCATTCTCCACTCACCTTCCATGCACTCACTGAGTGGGATGGCAATAACAAATCTGAATTGCTGTATCCTGATGATGCTTGAGAAACTCAGAGAGCACATTTTGCACACCAGTGTTAACAGTGTGAAAACTCTATTCTTAATCTGCAAAAGTGGCTATTATTTCAGGGAACCCAGTGTATTCCAACTGTTGCCTTATTTAGAAAACAAAACAAAATGAAAAGGTGAAAATGAAATGGCCCACTGGGAACCTGGCTGATTGATAAATGTTACTTATGAATAATCAACAAGTGATGTGCCCAACTTTATTGTTGTAGAGGTTTTGTTCCCTCTGCAGCTGATAATCAGAATCCAGTGGTCTTTATAGTGTCACTGAACAGGAATTAATCAAAATTATGATTAAAATGTAGCAACACTTTTTCTTCCTGTAATGATTATTTAACATTATAAAAATAGACAATCAATATAGGTGAACAATTTATTGTGTTTAATTGTTTTAGGACAGGATCACATTATTCATGTCCTTCATAGACTGGCTGTCCAAGGTGCTGGGATAATAGTGTGAACCCCCTTGTTTCAGTGTGTGTTTTGACAATGCTATAAAGTGACAAATCTAGTTACTTTTGATAAGAAAAGTACACAAGTGAAACCCCATGTTTCTGAGCTTGGTTACACACCTGAGGATACTTTGTCTTGAGATAGGCAGCAATTGAGGAAAGTTTAGAAATGTTCCACTTTGCTTGACGTTGTATTTCTTTTTGTATTCAAAATGTGTCTGGCCCCATCAGTTATGTTGTTACTGTTTATCCCAAAATTCACAAAAAAGCCTCAGTTTTGGTTGTTGTGTTTGTTCCTGATTTTGTGCCACTCCCCCTCATCTTTGGGGGCATTTTTCCCCCAATTGTTGCTGTGATAAAACTACTCAAATCCTTCAGGTACAGCCTGTGAGAGGAAAGGGGTCGTTGCTTGGAGGGTCAGTGTGTGCCTGTATAGCAATCCCTCACTGTTCCATACACTTGGAAGAATTAGTATCCCATGTTTCTCTGTTTTAAGAGCCGATTTTAAATATAATAAAATAGGACTGTGTCACTGTAAGGAGGTTTGGGTTTCAATACTTCAGATGAATACCATAAAATGATTTCCTGGGCCCAGGTACCACTTGCCCTCTCTAAAAGGCAGTTGTTTATTGGGAGGGTTGTCAGATCACAGGACAGACACTTGTTTTTTCCTTAAGCTGCTCTTAATAGGGAACATCTTTTCCAGTTGCCTGGTGCTAACACTAAAGGCAGTCCTTGTTTTAGTGTGGGATATGTTTGGCAACAAATAAAGAGAATCTCATCAATGGTACAGTTTCATGCATATTTTGTCATGGTCTGGAAACCCTTTGGTTTTGCTTCAGGAGTAGTTATATTGATTTGTTGTTGGTAAGAGTTTGTGATAACCTCTTATGAGAAGGAGTGAAGTTTTTGTGCCAGCTTCCAAGAACAGAGTTCTGCTGAGTGTTCTGTATCAAGCACTCTGGTAAACATGGTTCCAAAAACTGTTTCCTGCTTCAGGTGACCAAAGACAATGCAGAACTCTCCTCTGATTGTTGTGGTTGTGAAGAATTGGGAGAGAGGCTGAGGGAGCTGGGGGTGTTTGTGCTGGAGAAGAGGAGGCTCAGAGGTGACCTCAGCACTGTCAGGAACTGCCTGAAGGGAAGTTGTGGCCAGGTGGGGGTTGGTCTCTTCTCCCAGGCACTCAGCAATAGGACAAGGGGGCACGGGGGGCTCAAGCTCTGCCAGGGGAAATTGAAGTTGGAGAGCAGAAAAAACTTCTTTGCAGAGAGAGTGCTCAGGCATTGGAATGGGCTGCCCAGAGAGGGGGTGGATTCCCCATCCCTGGAGGTTTTTCAAGTGAGCTTGGCCGTGGCACTGAGTGCCATGATCTGGTAAAGGGAGTGGAGTTGGCCCAAGGGTTGGACTTGATGATCTGGGAGGTCTTTTCCAACCCAATCCATTCTATTATTTTATGAATTCCTGACCCTTCCAACAGAACAACAAACTGTTTTACAGTCTCTTGTGTGCAGAACCATCTACAAACCAAGTTCCTGGTTTGATTAACTGCACTGCTGACCACCTTTCAGTTTTCTCCAAATTAGTAGCATACATGGACTGTCGTACAGTGTCTCTCTGCTTGATGTAGAAGGGGCAGAAAAATAGTTGGTTAATGTATTGACAAAAGACTTCATTGACTTGTAGTGTTCCTCTCCACAGCCTTCACAATTAAAAACATTCTTATGTTCATTATTTTAAATTTTAGCTAGTTAGGCAGCACTGGGATAGATTCTGCCTGGCAGTGGGACAGAAGTCCAGATCAAGTGTGTGCTTTGGTATTTTTGTTGTGAGGAAGCAAATAATGATGTATTTCATCTTGCACACTCTTTTTGGGTTGAGCTAGAGGATGGAGATTCCATCTGAAAGACTTCTTTGGAAGATTGAAGTCTGCACTTGCAGCCAAACCAGATTTTCAAATGCACCTAACCAATGCAGAATCTCCTCTTTCCTTTGCCTGAAAGCCATGGAAAAGCTAATATTAGTTTTCCTTATTTGCTCCTCATTTCACTGCCAGGTACTTCCAAGTTCATTGTGTTTGCCATTGAAGTGAGTTACACAAAGAACACTGAATGCTGACTTTGATTAAACTGTGTTGAAGAAATAATCAAGGTGTGTCTTGCTGGCTGATGAAGCTTCCCAATCACTTCCTTAGAATGTTGTGTTTGGAATATTTATACCTTTCCATTTTTCCCTTCCCTGCAGGATAAGTTGCTTTAAGAACTGGGTGTTAAATTGGCAATGACCTGACTTGCCTTCAGTTATAAATAGCAATAAAAAGGAAGGGGATTCCCCTGCTGCCAAGCCCCATTCATGGCTTTCTATTTTGGTTGAACCATTCCTTGCAGTGCACTTGGACTTGCAGCAGCAAATACAGTCACGTTCCCAAGCTGTGCCCTCCAGCTCAGGGGCAGGTAAAGCTGCTGTGGTACAAAGGATTTTTTTAAGTTCTTTTAATTAGTGGACTTGGAGATGCCCTAAGAGGTACTGAAACTGTGCCCATGTGCTGGGTTTTGTGCCTTGTGCGTTGTTTGGGGCTCTGTTGAATCACAAAGCTGTTAATGGTGAAACACTACTGAAATGTGAGGAAAATAAAACCTGTGTATATGATAGCTTGAAAGGAGAACAATTTTCCTTTGTTCGTTAGGCTTTCTCTTTTAGGGCTGTGGTTCTTGTACTGTGGCTGTTATTGAAGTGAAGCACTTGAAATACATGGTGAAGTAACTTAGGAATGTTTTGGGGGGTGTTCTTTCTTTAAGGCAACTTTTCAACATGTTTTTATCAGTCTGTTATAAAAAGCATTAGTAAAAATATGCCCTAATTTACTATTAGGAGTGCTAACTGTTCTCAACCATTTAATCACACAGTGTGGGCTCACTGGCTGATCAGTTGTGTTATTAAAATACATATTTGCTCACATGTAGGATGGTACTGGTGTCACTTGACACCTCACCTGAGAGTCAGAGTGTTTGTACCTCCAGCTTTTCAATGCAGTGAGTGCTGGTGTGTTGGGAGGAAGCCCTTGATCATTTAGAATGTGATCATAGGATTGATACTTGACCTTGAAAAAGGTGTCACTGGGGCAAAATGATTCTTAATTCAATGGTTTCTCATGGATTGAATGAAAACCCCACATAAAAAGCTCTGTGTCTGTTCTGTGCATGGGAGAGCAGGATTAGCAATGTACCATTGTTTTTACGTCACTGTAACTCAGTTTTGAAGGGAAAGGGAAGGTAATTAATTAAAATGCTAGTTACATTGATTTGACATTTGTAGGAGATTTGTGTCATTTCCCAAAGCAAGACAACAGAACTGGGGGAGAAGGTAGAATTAGCCTGAAAAGCATGAGCTGTGCAAAGGCTCTTGTCAATCCTTCTGCATGTCAGACAAACCCAAACCAGATTTGTCTGGTTCAGCCTCTCTGTGATTGACACAAGTAGGTTATGAGTGGTGGTTGTGCTTCCAGCTGTTGAGAGGAGGAGGCAGCCACAGTTGTGGTTTTCTCTGTGCTCAGCAATAGTCTCCAATCCATGGGGGAAGCTGCTCAGCCCCATCTGGATGTCCTTTCATCCTCTGTGGAGCTCAAGAGGATTGTGGAGTGCTGGGCCCATTAGTAAGGTGTAATTATCTTGACAGAGCATCAAGTATCTCTTGAGACAAGGATAATTTTGGGTTAATTTATGTAATGAAATTTAGAAGTATTAACCACCATCAGCTATTTTTTTATTTTTGCTATTAAAGAAAACAGCAGCAGATCAGAATATTTGTATGAATACCAGTCTGGGAAGATGTGTGAAATGTAATTAACTCAACTGCATGTAAATGAAATCAGTTTTGTGTTCTCCATCTGTACTTCCCTGAGATTAATCTACTGATTTTGGAGTGAGTGCCTTACCTACCAGCAGTGTTCCCTGGCTTTGATTCTGCAACCATTTGAAACCTGGATCTGAGCAGTAGTTTTTCCTCAACATTGCAGGGATGTGCACAAATTGAAGCATCTTTACATTCACCCAGATGGCATGGAAAAGAAGCTGAATATTCTTTCAGCACTGCTGCTGCTACTTCAGTGCAGAAAGGCTGCAGGTCCTGCTGTTGTCTGGCCCGTGGTGGGCACTGCACAGGCAGAGGGCAACTCTGAATACTCACTGGGGGATTTTTTAGCATAATGCTGCATTCTGTATCTTAAAACCACAGAGATCATAGTTTCCCATTTAGGGAAGAACTAGTCTTGTAAAAATTCCTCAAGAGCTCACCCAAGGAACTAACACCATCCATGGAGGTTTTTCAACTGAGCTTGGCCATGGCACTGAGTGCCATGATCTGGTAAAGGGACTGGAGTTGGCCCAAGGGTTGGACTTGATGATCTGGGAGGTCTTTTCCAACCCAATCCATTCTATGATTCTGTGATTCTGTGCTGTGTCCCACAAATTCTCAGCCAGTGCGTTGATTGCTGAATCAGAATCCAACATCTGCTGGCCTGAGGTTCTGATTCACTGATTCTCTGAGAGCCCAGCGGGGCTGTAGGAAGAAAATAAGGTTCTGTCTGGTGTCAGGAGACACAGGATGGTTCCAGTAAGGGCTTTAGGTAAATAGTTCCCTAGGAATAGATTGCAGTGTGGGTTTGGTTTGAATCCCCAGGCATTTCTAGCACCTTAGATTAAACTATCATTGTCCATATCTGTACACTCTGGAGATGAAATGAATTAAAATTTTTCTGTAAATGTTTACAGAGGAAACATTAAAACTGAAGAAAAGCTATTGATAATTTCAGTGGATTTTTTTAATCAGAGAGGAGAAAAAAGCTAATATTGTCTTTACTTTGGCAAGTTTTGTGCATCACCCTGAGTAGATGTAGAATAACAATCACTGATACCCTTCTGCATTGGAAGGCAAGTGCTCATGCTCTGGATTTCTGCTGTTTTTTGAAAATGTTGTATTTTGAATGCAGTGTTATCACATAGATGAGCAACAGTACCAAAGTGAATGGCAATGAAGGCTGCTGTAGTTTCAAAGACCAACAAATGAGTTCATTTCCTGGATGGTTTTTTATTTTTGTGAAAACCTAACCACTTGTAAACTAATCCTTGGAACCTCTGGCAGCGTAATATGGTGTGGCATGTTCATTACTGAGGCTGGGGGTAATGCAACCAGTCAGGAGTAAAAGGTACACTGTGTATTTGTGTATCTGCATTGTGTGTTTGCATCACTGGACAACCCCGTCAGCAGCTTCCACGTTCTGTTTAAACATTGTAATTCTTTTAACTCTGGGAGCATGTTGAAAGCTCCAAGGGCAAGTGTTAAAATGAGAGAAGTTATTTGTTACACTGGTGTCATGTGAATTTTAGTGATTTGAAGGGAGAGGAGGTTCATGAGAAGCACTTTTCATTGCAATATTTACTCCTTTACTGGCTCTGTAATTTTCTTTTTTTTTGCTTAGTTTGCTCTGAGAAGTTTTAGCCCAAATGTGCCAAAGTTGAATGGATGAGTTGCATGAGAATAAAATATGGGATTTTTAGAAGCATATAAAACATGGCATTTCTTAAAGGTACTCTGTTATGATTTGGCCAAAATAGTGTAATTTTGGGCCGCCTCAGCCTTCAGATCCACAGACCTCAGTGAGGACAAATGAGTTGGGCATTTAAAGAGAAACTGGGTTCCCAAACAGCTGGGTGCTTGATTTGCCACAGTGTTTCATCACAGGTTGTGTTCAATTAAGTTGGCTTGTCCACAGACAAGTGTGGGATGATAAAAAAGGGTTTCCTTTTCCTGCAGTGTGACCCTCCCTGGGGGCACTGTGGGTTGCTCAGCTCCTGTGTGTGTGGAGAGCAGTTGCTGCTGTCAGCTCGCTGAGCTCAGCTCTGCCATCTGAGCTGCCCTGCTTTGTTATTAACTTCCCTCTGCAGCACTGAGGGATGGGCTGCTTTGCTGCCACATGTCAGGCTGTTGGGTTTGTCTGTCCTTTGCCTTGGTGTGTCATTAGAATAGAATCACAGAATCATAGAATGGATTGGGTTGGAAAAGGCCTCCCAGATCATCAAGTCCAACCCTTGGGCCAACTCCAGTCCCTTTACCACATCATGGCACTCAGTGCCACGGCCAAGCTCAGGTTAAAAACCTCCAGGGATGGGGAATCCACCCCCTCTCTGGGCAGCCCATTCCAATGCCTGAGCACTCTCTCTGCAAAGAAGTTTTCTGCTCTCCAACTTCCATTTCCCCTGGCAGAGCTTGAGCCCCCCGTGCCCCCTTGTCCTATTGCTGAGTGCCTGGGAGAAGAGACCAACCCCCACCTGGCCACAACTTCCCTTCAGGCAGTTCCAGACAGTGCTGAGGTCACCTCTGAGCCTCCTCTTCTCCAGGCTGAACACCCCCAGCTCCCTCAGCCTCTCCCCACAGCACTTGTGCTCCACTCCCTTCTCCAGCCTCGTTGCTCTTCTCTGGGCCCGCAGGCCAGAGCATTCTGGACCATTCTGAAGAGCAGTGCCGTGATGTGCTTTCACTCTTTGCTTAGGTACAGCATTTAAGGTGTTTTTCTCCTCACACCTCCCTCCAAACAGTGCTGTGATGGGAGTTACCACCCAAGTCTCCTTGCTGCTGGACTGTCCTGCTGACCTGTTCCAGTGCTCTGAGATCCCAGCCTGGCAGGAAGGAACCAGGAGGTGCAATGGCATGGGGGAATATTCTACTGTCTGATATTAAAGTTCTCCACACCTCACAGGCAGGTGGGACTGGTCAGTTTGCTGCTGGGTGTGCTTTAAATGGCCAGTGACATTTATTTTATACCACTTAGCCTGTAGTGTTTAGTATGTGCAGCTGATCAGTAATCAAAGTTTAGGCAGTGCTGTCTTAAACCTGGATTTTTCTTCAGCATCCCTTAAAATGTTAGATGTCAAAAAGAGGAGAAAATGCTGTTTAGAAAATGTATATATCTTTTTTACACTCTTAAACCTTAGGGAAAAGTATTTGACTGAATAACCTATAAAGTTCTATCAACAGGAGGGGGAAGAATATAAAGTAACTGAATGTGACCAGATGTAACTGGTCAGTCTGGAGTCTGTTCCTGGGAACTCTGGTCTTTGCCAGGGCACTGTGTATCCATGGTACTTCCCTCCAGTGTTCCCACCATGAGAGTTATTCCCAGGAGTTGTTACTACTGGCCCATGACAAATACACAGGGAGAGTTGGGTTGGAGTAGATTTTGTTGCAGTCTTGGTTTGGACAGAAGTCATGTTGTCTGAGCAGAATTCTTTCTAAATGCCCAGCGAGTGTCTTGGTAGGTGGCATTGCTGTTCTTGTTGGGTGGCATTGCTGTTCTTCTTAGGTGACACTTCTGCCCAGATGTCTGAGCTGGCTTCAGGACCTGCAGCACTGGAGCTGGAGCTGCTGACTTGATCTCCTCACTGATCTCATGCTCAGAGTTCTGTTCCCTTTGTTCTCTGCTGGTTCCCCTCTGGCCACCTCTGGAGCTGCAGCTTTGGCAGGCAGCAAAAAGGCCCTTCTGGTGTGTCATCTCCAGGGTGTTTCTGAGTGTATTGTTTTGTCTCTCTGATTTCAGACACAGCAGCTCCTGGGGACCGGTTGGGTGCCTTTGCTGCCTTGTGTTGCTTTGTTGTTGCAAGTGGTGGATAAGAGTAGGAATATGATATTTGAACAACTGCCCTGGAGGAAATGGTGCTCTCTGCAGAGGAACAGAAAATGAAGAAAGTGGTTGCTGAAATAAATGTTCTGGCAAGAACACTGAAAAAGAAAAGTGTTTTATTTGAGGAATTCCTTAGGTGCTCCTTACTGGGGATGTCATACCACACACTGTAGTATTCCAAACCCCTGCCATGCTGCAGGAAGGTTGTAGAGAAACACCTGAGCAGAAAAAACTGTTTCTGCTGCAAGGATGCTAGAATGGTTTTTTTATCATCTCCTTAATTTACTATGACTGGAGCCAGAAGCATGAAAACACTTCAGTGAAATGTGATTCACATGTGATGGGAAACTGCACATCCCCTTTTGAATCTGCTGATGTCTTCATTGGTTGTCCTGCTCTGAAAACTAAGATTTCTTCACTGTGTGACAAGTGTTTTGAATTTTTTTTCTTTTTTAATGAAGACTGGTGAGATAACTGAGCTCCCCCAGTATTTGGTTTGAGGCCATTTTCAGGCACAAGAACATAAATTAATTTTCTTCTCCCACAGATAGGATGCCTGTCTCCATTGGTGTGGCTTCCTTGGGTCAATGCAGTTGATTCTTACTATCAATTACATTTAATTGTTTGCATTCTAACTCGGGGTTGATAGTGAGTTGATTTGGAAGCTCAAACACTCAGACTTATTTGGAGTTTTCACCCCTAAGGGCTGTCCCAGCTGCTCCTGCCCTGCAGGTACTCACTGCTCCTGTTGGGCTGTCCCTGTGTATATGTAATGATCTCAGCTACTGGAGTTTTCCACACTGGAAAACTGGGAAAATACTGGAGGGGAGGGAAGTATCATCATCTTGCTCTGTTTGCTTTCTTCCCTCACTGTGAATATTTGTTGATTAACTTACAAGCCCTTAGTTTGATTTTTTTAAAAAATAAAGTATCAAAAATCTTAATTACATGCTAACTTCAGTTTAAATATTCTGTTCTACTCAATATTTTTCCTGGTGTGTGCTTTCCATACTTCAAATAAATAGATAGGTTTGAGCTTGTTCAGAGCAGGATGTGTCAGAAACTGTGATTTTTCATACATCAGTTGGTTATCTTTTGAAAATGTACAGAAATACTGAGCTCAAAGCATCTGCTTTGACAAAGTTAAATAAATGAACAAGATGCATTTGAGAACTGAGGGGAGACAGAAGGAAAGCTTAAACATTTTAGTGGTAATGAAATAATAGAATCCAAAAGGATAAGAAGCCACCAAATAATGCTGGAACTATAGTACCAAATCATTATACATAGGGAAAAATTTGGGTTTAGATTGTCGGTGTTTATATTGTCATTCCAGCATAGTTCTTTTCCTGGAATCTGAGGTCCATAGGAGCTGAAAATGCAGCCCACAGAAAGCAGCTTAGAACAGCTCTCAGTGTTCAGAAGGTCATGGAGTGTGATATTTGAAATAGTTGAAAGGAATTGCTCACATGCACCAATGATTTGTAGGGTCCTTCCATCAAGGGTCCTTTAAAGAAAGATCTTATTTAGATAAGAGATGGGGAACGCAGTTAAAGCTGTCCTTTCTTGACTTGGAGTGTTCAGCATTATATAAAGAACCCTCTGCCTCAACTTCTGTAAGATAAAGAACATATTGGTGGAGTTGAGTACTCAGGACCTGAGAGGTTCCCAAGCCATCGGAGTGCTTTGTGTTCCCTCTCAGCCTTGCAGGGCCAACTTTGGCCTGTGTAGCAAAGTCAGGAGCTGTTTCTCCCCTCCCTCAGCAGTGGATTTGATGGTTTAGGATTTTCCTCATATTTCTGCAACTGCTCCTTTCCTGGGTGGGAACTTCATAAACAGCTGCTGCGATTGGATCCTTAAAAGGGCTTGGGAAACTTTGAGAAAACTCTAAACCTGGAAGAGACTCTGCATTGCACCTGTGGATGTTGTTGGTCACCCTGCCTGGGTGGATAATCTGTTTTTATAAGGTTCTTACAAGAAATCTCAGTGTACATTGAGGAATAGATGGCTTTTTTGTACTAGGAATCTTAATTTTATTTTGCAGTCAGGCATTTAAAAATGCTGCCCCCTCAAAAATCCAGTATGCAAAACAAAGAAAGCTTCCTGTTAAGTAGTTGCATGTGCAGATGTTGTGTGATGAGTTTTTAATTTGAATTATTTTGCTTTGACTAAATGATTAGATAGCCCTAATTTTGAACTGGATTCTAAAATGCCAAACTGAATTTTAATTGCAGAGGAGCTGATTCCAGAAGGTGTTTGGTCTCTGGGCTGTACTTTGGCATCCTGTTTGTCTTTGTTCTCTGATACTGTTACTATCCCTGTTGCCAAAATATCTGAAACAAAATTCCTTCCTCCCCACCTCCCTTTGTCTGGGAACTGAGAACTGTTCTAGGAGACAAGAAGAGTAAAAGAAGTGTTGCTTTACTAGGGAAAGATAAACAGATGATACAGTGATGGTGTCATGACTTTCCTGGAGTGTGGAATCAACAGATCTGGAGAGGAATAAGCACCGAAGCCTGTGGAACTACAGCTTGGAGAGAAGCAAATGATCCCCACTGCAAGCTGGAAAATGTCCTTAAGCCCATAACACAGTGAAGAGTTACTTACTATCCCTGCTGTTTCACAGACAGCCCGTTGCCTTCAGTAACTGGGTTCTTGATCTCATGCTTTTAGTGTGGAGTGTCCTGGGACTGCTGTGAGTGTCAGAGTGGAGGACCTGGCACACTGCTCCAGCCTGGTACTCCTATAAACTGTGCCCTAGTCCCCAGGGGAACATTGCTGGCATTCCAGAGCTGTGCCACTTCTGTTGACCTTCCCTACATTCCTGGAGTGGCAGTGGAAATGTCAGTCCCCGGTGTGTGCACAGAACTGGCTGCAAAGTGCACAGCAGTGATGTGTTAAAGATGGAGCATGGGGTGGTCTGCACAGGGGAAAACTCAGGGAGGTGGAGGTCTCTGAGCTGAAGGAGGATGTTGCTGAGCAGCAGAGGGGTCTCATCCAGCAGCTCATTCCTCAGCTGGTGGTGCCTGTGTGTGTTGAGCTTGTTGCAGTGAGGGAGCTGGAAAGTGCTTGCTTTTCTTAAGCTCACATTGCTTAGGATTGATTTTCTTGATTTTTCTTCAAAGGTGAACGAGTTGTTGTGTTTGCAAATCTGTGACTGTGTGATCAGTGCCCAGATGGGACACTGTGGGAAGAAGGTGAAAGGTCCACTGCTTCTCCTGCCCAGCCCTGCTGGGGTAACAAGTGCTCATTGAAGAGGTCAAAAAAGTAAACAGAAAAAAAGCAAAGCTGTATTAGTGCTGTGGAAAACCAATATATACCATTTCTGGCCAGTGAGTTTTGCACTGACTCTGTAAAAATTCTGGAAATAAATGCCACTGACTGTAGCACTTCTCTCAATGTTTCTACACCTTGAGCTTTGATTCTCTGCTTTCAAAATGACTGATGTGGTGATGTGCAGTGTGTGAAGGTAAAACTGTAAAAGTGTGTTGGGCTGAAGGTCCAACACTGGTGCAAGGCTGTCTGTGGTTGAGCTGAATGAGGAAAAGGAGGGAGAAGTGTCTGCAGCTTTTTTTCTTTAGTACAAGCACTGAGGGATCTGTCTAAGCCAGTCTTCACCAGGTAGAAAACCTGTTAGGATTTACATTCCTTACATTTACATTCAGTGAGAGGCGGTCCCCTTGGTTTTTAACTGTTCACTTTGACTCTTGCAAACCATTTGGGGATCTTCCTCAGACTCTGTCTTCCTCCAGAGAGTGTGGTTAAAAGAAAGATGTCTGCAAACTTGTCAGTACAGATTTGTCACTGTCAGGCTACGTCTGAATCTTGATCCCATTATTGTGAGCAGCCTCTGTTGATTTTAGCAGGAGTTCAGCCACGCTTCCATTTGTGCAGAGGGAAAAACCACCCCTGCATTTTCATTGCTGTTGCTGCTCTAATGTAAAATTCTTTAACTGCTGAAGTTACTTGGGTCATCTTTGAACAAGAGTTTTGTTTGGGGTTATTCAAGTGGAAGGAGAGATGCTGAGGTGTCTGTCTTGATGTGATGCTTTCACTCTGTTAATGCTGCAGGTGCCTGTGCAGCCTCTTCCCCTGCAAAGGCTGCAGACTTGGCTTTTTGCCTGAATGCTGCAGAAGGTTCTGAGGGAACAGCCTCAGAAAGGT
Source organism: Sakesphorus luctuosus (assembly GCA_013396695.1). NCBI lineage: Eukaryota > Metazoa > Chordata > Aves > Passeriformes > Thamnophilidae > Sakesphorus > Sakesphorus luctuosus. The sequence goes on from VWZD01012711.1 coordinate 340,314, forward strand.
CCACTTTCCTTACTATGACAACTCTGTCCATTCTGTTACTCTAAGTAATTTTTTTCTCTTTTCCATTTTTGGATATTGTAAACTCTTTTCTACGCCCGGTGGAATTTTTCTGTTGTTACTTGGGTTTGGTGGTTATTAAAGGTGTCATACATATGGTTTAGATCAGTTTTTCTCTTAGGAACTAAACATGGTGAGGATATGATAATACTGGGAACATTCATTTAGCTCCCAGTGAGGGGCTGTGTTTCTTCCCACTGCATCCAAGTGAGGGTGGTTCAAGCTCTGAGCAATGGGATGGCTCAGCAATGGGTGGTTTAGAATTAAAGAACTGGACAGGGGCTCTGGTGATAAGGCAGGGAAAGCTGTAGCTCTGTGGTGGATTGACTGGTTTTGAAAGCCACAAATGGTGGTTTCCTGGTTCTTCAGCCTCCTCTGGTTGCACTCCTGTTCTCAAGCTTCTTATCATCAAATTCCCATTTGATGCCACAACCTTTTCACAAGCACTGTATGGAAGGAGGAATTGCTGCCAAATTCTTCTCAGGGTCTTTCCCCTTCAGCCTGCTGTTCTCTACCCTTTGGCTTCCAGGTGGCACCTTCATTCCTGGTCCTTTCCAAGGTGTACATTTGCTGTGGAAAGGGCACTGTTGTGCCTCTGTACCTGGAGAATGGAGGCAGCTGAACCAACCTGAGGCTGTCGAGCTCTGTGTGAGGCTGGGAAAGACTTCACAGCTTGGGCACACAAAGAAAGTCTCAGTTCTGCTCCTCTTCCTTTTGTGGTTTGTGTGGGTTGTTGCTCTTTCAAGGGTAAAGGCTTTGGAAACCTCAGGCCTTGGCTGTGCCCTGGCAGTCCCTGAGAGTGTGGTGTCCCTCTTCCTGTCTCTGGTGTGCAAAGGCTCCTCTCCACTAATAGGGACAGCAATAATTTCTCCCCATCCTAAACTGAGGAATTAGTAAGAGCTGAAAAGTGTGACAAACATGTCCAAGTCCTCCCATGTAATGATTAAATTTTATATCCCTGAAAAGCTTCACCCAGTCCATGTGACCTTTCCATTAGGACTTGCATGTTTACTCTTAGCAGTTCTCTTGGACACATGCATTGCCTTTTAGACTTAAACAGTGTAACCTGAGACAGGAGCTGCAGTGCAGCAGCTAAATATATCCCTACAGCATAGCTCACAAGCCCAGCACTCAGAAATGAAGCCTTGAAAATAAGGAGGACTTGGATATTTTTTATAACCATACCATGTAAACAGTTATTTTTCATGTGGTGCTGTAATTTAATTTTAATTTATTTCATGTGCTCTCCTGAGATGCTCTTAGGGGCATAGGAGTTGATCTAATGAAGTTAATGTGAAGCAAATGGATTCAGGCTAAATGGGAATGTTTGGTTTGTGGGAAGTCTGGATTTGCTGAAGTAGAAGGTGTCAGAGTTGAAGGTGTAGGCTGTCATAAATGTCATGTAATGCCACTAGACACACAGGATGAAAAAAAAATTAGTCCACTTGAGGGTGGAAATGGTTGAAATTGTTCTGAGGCTTCCACAGTGTCAGTTGAATGAGGATTTCTTTATAATTATTGCTTGAAATGTTACCTGCTGATTAATAGTTCAAGTTCTCAGCCATGAGAAATGTGGAATGGGGTGCAAGTATTGGCATAAAGAACCCTGAGTGGCTGCAGCTGAATTTCATGCATTTTATAAGTACATAACTGCTGAAATGGGAGACACTGGTGTTTGGTCTCCTCTTTGTTGAAGTTTAAAATGTGAACTTTCTCCATTTGAACTGGTGGTGTTTTCCAGAAGTAAGGAAATTGCCTGACTGAGCTGGATTTGCTGGATTTTTAAACCACAGCAGTTTTCCTGTGGGATTCTCCTGACTCCAAGCATTTTACAGGGAGTGAGGAAGGATCCCACAGCAAGGGGCAGGTTTGCAAACTGCATTTTCCAGGTGAGGTCTGGACAGGAATGTCTGGAGCAGGAATGGCTTTGGTGACTGGACTTTGGCTTTGCCCTGTGCTGGAGTTCTCTGCTCTCCAGGTGCACTTGGATGTGTGTTGGTTCCAAAAGTGGACTGGGATGTCCAGCCTTTTTCTAGATGGTTCCAGCCAAGTTCCAGATGTCTGTAAGAAAGAGTGGGCTGGCATAATAAATGATGTCATCTCTGTGAGGCTGGAAATAGGAAGGGAATAGGGTGCCAGCTTCCTCTTATGATTTGTGTAAGTTCCTTTTGATCTCCACTCAATACAGGAATAATTTTGAACGCAGCTATTTGTAGTCAAGGTCATTTATCAGCTAGGCTAGAAATTATGCAGATAAACAGCTGAATGTTGCTCACAACATTTTAAAAATTAGAATTTGCTGACTGAGGACAAGTAGAGGTAATAAACAGGTGTCAGATTTGGAAATCTCACCATATGGAGAGTCTGATGTAAAGCCATATTGGTTGATTTTTTTGCTTGCTGGTTGTTCATGTGGTTTGAAATGACTGTGGTTTCTCTTGGAAAGAAACAGTGGGGTTTAGTTCATTACCTGTAAGTTCCTTCACTCTCCAAGAGCTTTTTCCTCTCCAGAAACTCTGTGCATGTAACTGAGGTGGTATTCTATGGCCCAGATTTTCCTGGTTTTCTGCCTGTTCATCATACTACCAACTGTCAGGGCTGTCCTGGTGTGGATCCTGTTTCACCTTTCCCTCCGCTCAGCTGGGCTGTCATTTGGACAGTAAGAAAACAGGGATCTCTTGGATAGTAGAGCTAAAAAATGCCCATATCCACCTTAATCCTGTTCATTTTGGCAGTTCCACTTGTGTGGGCTGTGCTCAGGCTGCATCAAGCAGGGCAATGGTGACCCTTGTAACAAACTGGGCCTGGGCACACAGCACTGAGAGGGTGGCAAGGTCAGACACTGGTGCCAGGGCACACCTGAGGGATCTGTGCCAGGTGTTGGGAAGGTCTCAGAATGCTGAGAATGATCAACAGTCCCAAGATGTTGAATGTTTTTGGCAGTGACTTGTCTTGATTATCAGTGATGATGGTGAACAAAAGCAGGAGCCAACTGCAAATATGACCCCAAATGATTTTGTTCCAAAAGGCAAAGGAAGAGTCTGGTCTCCTACCTGGCCAGAATGACCCTCTTCAGTTCTACTCTCTTTGTAGCAAGCCCACAAGAGTGTTGTTGAGATGATTTGTTGCAGTTTCTGCAATGCACATTTGAATCCTAAGAGCTCCCAAACAATGGTGCCTTTTGGTGCCAGACTTTATAATTAAACACAAAAGCTTCCTGGAGTGTGGAGGAGTTGGTTTTCTTTTTAAAACTGGAGGGAGGGCTTGACCAGAAACATTTGGGTGGTGCATCCAGGCTTAAGCTGGTGAGTGAAGAACACTGTATATACTGGTTGAAAAATACCCTGTTTTTTCAGAATTTTTTTTTTCCTGACAAAAATAACTTCCACCACAGTTTGATTTAAGAAAAAGAAACCCCTTCCCCCAAACTAACAGCAAAACAACCCATGCAAAGTTTTTCAATGGAGAACTTCTTAAGTCAGTCTTTATTCTAATCTAACATCATAGATTGTGTAGAAATAAATTTGAGAGATATATCAGGATTTGGGGTTTTGGTAGAAAAGTCAAATTTCTAGTTATCTTTAGCAGGTATCAAGTAATTATCTTGGATTTGCTACTTCTGGTTTTAAAACTTAGTTTTGTTTGTCAGTTTGACTGTTTGTTGATGAACATTCTGACTTAAGTGTTGTCTAAAATCTTAGTTTTAGTTGCAGAAATCGTAGAATAACAACTGTTTTGAGTATAATTCACATCTGCAGCTTGTGTGGGAAGGTGAATTCCTTGGGAGAGTGAATCACGTAGTCCACTGAACTTCTCTGCAAACTGTCTCAGGTTTCTTATTGTGTGAATATTCAGTTTGAAGCAGGGATGTTTGGGAATTTAGATTTCAGAGTTCCTAACCACAGAAACATGGATTTGTGTTCTCTGGGCTAAATTCCAGTATTGTGTGAGCTCGTGCCACCCCACTGGAGTGTGCTGGGAGAAGGTCACAGCTGGAATTTGCCCATGTGGGTGGAACGTGCTCTGGTTGTTGACAATGTCTTGCCATTCTCCACCTCCTCTTGCTGTGCAAAATGTCCTTGTGGAATAAAGCCCTGGAATTACAGAGCAAGTTTGTTCTGGAGAGCTGCATTAAAACAGGGCTTTCACAACCACAAAGGATGGCACAGAGGTAGAATGTCACTTCAAAAAACTCTTTACTGGTGTCACTTCCCATGAGTGTTCAGCCCCTTTCTGCACCAGGCAGCATTTTGGTTGCAAATCTGCTGTTCCTAAAGGGCTGTGCAGGGCCTTGGCATCTCTGCTGGCATTGCCACTTGGAAAGGCTCCCTGCCTGTGGTGCCCAGAGGGGTGACTGCATTCAGGGAACAGTGAGAATGGAGCACAGGGCAGAAACAACTGCTTGTTTTGGGGAACAGTGGCATAGCTGGGAGTGCTTGTAAATCCCCCTGGAGAATGAGATGGGCCTTGGAAAACGTCCTGATAGTTGGTTGTTTCAGCCTGGTGGGTGGAATTGCAAAGCTGTTGGGGAGCAGTTGCTGCTGGAAATGGAAGTTAAAGGGAAAAAAAAGATCTCCTTTGCAACTTGAAGAGGAAAACTTAAGGGAAACTGGGCTTCCAGAAGTCTCTGGGAGAAGGATGAGCCACCTCTTGACCTTGAAGAAAGCTGCTGTGGTTTTGGGAGGGTATATTTGGCTTTCTCGTAGTGACAACCCCCCAGATTGCCAAAGTAGTTTTTTTCACTCTGGACCTCTTTGCAACTCCCTCCATCTCTGCGGTTCTTAAGAATGTCTCTTTTATTGTCCCAGAATTGTAACTGTTGGGCAGATGGGCATGGCCGTGTGTCCCTTTCTTCCCTGCAGCCTGATTTGTGTGAGGGTTTTGTGCAGCAGCTGATCTGTCAGTTCAGCTCTCAAGGGGCAAAGTTCCTCAGCACTTTCCCTGCAGGTACAACTGCTGATGTTATGCATTTTATGTTATCTTGATCTTGTTGTGAGTGGCACCCTATTTGTTTTGCCAGTCTACTCGGTGATGGTTGTACAGCATCCTTGTGCACACTCCTTTGTGCAGAGGCATTTCCTCTCTAGTCTTGTTTAACGTGTCAGTCCCTTATCAGATGACTTTCTCTGCCCTCCCATTTGCTGAATGTCCTGCCTGTGTTACAAACAGGTTAGGATTATAAAGGTTATACACATTATACCTGTATGTCTACTGGAAACCACTGGAGAAAGAAATGAAACCTTCACTTCTGTATTTTTCTTTATTTTTTTTAACTGGTTTCCCTGTGACTAGAATTTCAGTGTCAGAATTTGAAGGAAATAATTGAGTCACATCAGGCATGTGTGTCCTTTGGACAGAAGGCATGAGAGTTCAGAGCCACAGACTGTCCAGCTTTTTACTTCCCCAGCTATCTGGTTGCTGTGCCAATAATCTTTTCTGCCACCTGGATTTCTTAAGCCTTCATTTCTGGGTCCGAGTCCCGAGGGACTTTTGCAATGAGAGAACAGTCTCTGTTTCCACAGATTTTTGTGCAGTTGCAAATCACAGAATCCTAGAATGGATTGAGTTGGAAAAGACCTCCCAGATCATCAAGTCCAACCCTTGGGCCAACTCCAGTCCCTTTACCACATCATGGCACTCAGTGCCACGGCCAAGCTCACTTGAAAAACCTCCAGGGATGGGGAATCCACCCCCTCTCTGGGCAGCCCATTCCAATCCCTGAGCACTCTCTCTGCAAAGAAGTTTTTTCTGCTCTCCAACTTCAATTTCCCCTGGCAGAGCTTGAGCCCCCCGTGCCCCCTTGTCCTATTGCTGAGTGCCTGGGAGATATGAGGAGGGAGAGCACAGTGCCAGGATAGATGAACTGGGGAAGTTCTAGGCAGTTTTGGAGATTTCTTCGGATTTGAGATACTGTATCCTTGTTTTTTTGCCTGTGAGAGACACAGCCCCCCCTCCAGCAATTCAGAAATATTCCAGAAGAATTGGATGTTCTGGAATTGATTATTTTACATTGCTAAAACTTTGTTCCTCTGCCTATTGTCTGTGTTTCTTGCAGTTACACTAATGTCACTCTGCATTGAATCTTGTTTAATCCTGGAGTGGTACTTTTAACTACAAGGCTTGATCTGCCATTTTCCACACCCTCAGACTGATGTGTCCCCTGTTGCTTTCTTGCCAAGTTTCCCCTCCTAAATATTTGCCAGTTGCATATTCAGGGCAAGGTGCCAAGTGGTGAATATGTCAACCAGAAGTGTGGTTCTTCCCACATGCCAGCCCAGAAAGAGGGTTTGGCTTGGATGTTCTTGGCCAGAATTGCTTCCCAAAGCTTGTTGTCCATCTGTTGCTCCAGCAAAGTGCTGTCCAAGGAGCCAGAAACACACAGTTGTAGGAGACTTGAGTGCTAATCATTCATGAGAGCAGCTGGAGTGAAAGTCAATCCAGAAACAGCTCGGAGTTGGGCTGCTCTGAATTTTCAGGCAGGTCAGCAGGTTTGCTTCTCAAGCACACTGTGCCACAAGTGGAGTCTGTGCTTAAAACATAATGAGGAGCACTTCAAAGTCATGATAAAATCCAAGCAATATCTAAACCAGGGCTGTAGAAACCCTCCCAGGCACTCAGCAATAGGACAAGGGGGCACGGGCTCAAGCGCTGCCAGGGGAAATTGAAGTTGGAGAGCAGAAAAACTTCTTTGCAGAGAGAGTGCTCAGGCATTGGAATGGGCTGCCCAGAGAGGGGGTGGATTCCCCATCCCTGGAGGTTTTTCAAGTGAGCTTGGCCGTGGCACTGAGTGCCATGATGTGGTAAAGAGACTGGAGTTGGCCCAAGGGTTGGACTTGATGATCTCAGAGGTCTTTTCCAACCCAATCCATTCTGTGGTTCTATTCTGTGAAACATGGCAGTGGAGATGTGAGCTGAATTCAGGCAGTGTCCCTGGGCCTGCTGACCTGCTGAATGCTGTGTCCCAAAATACAGCTGCATTTTAGCACCATCCTCACTCCTCTGGTCACCAAAATGGCATTGTTTTCCAAGTAATATTTTTAAAGAGACATTTTCCCTAAAAATCCATTTAAATATTTTAAAAGGTACAGATTTTGTATTTTAGTGGGGACATTAAATTCAAATGCCAACACTTATACTCTTTAGATTACCATGACAGAATATTGCATCTAAATGAAAATTTTTTAAATTAAAAATAAAAATCTAAACCCAGTGACCCAAACCAACATTCCTAAAAACTGGTGACTTTAAAAATGCTGCAATGCAAAGTTCTGTTGTGGATCTCATTTTCCTAGAACACAGGACAGACTGCAATCCACCTCTAAAGTTTTGGTATCTTGTCAAAACCTTTGTTTGACTCCCCTCTGCCTGACATTACCCCTCATTTGGAACTCAAACTGCCAAACTTCAGGTTTGTGCTCATCATTTCCTCAGGGTTTGTTCCTACATCCCTGTGGTCTGGGGCTGCAATCAGTGCTCCTGAGCAGGTGTTTCAGTTGTTGCATTCACCAACCAGGTGTGTTCTTGGTTGACTCTTGTGTTTTATTTTAAGGTCTGTGCCTTCTGAGAGCAAAAGCCACGTGGGCAGAAGGGTCAGATTTTTGTGTCTGTGCTGAGTGCCTGTTCTGTGCTGGCTGTGCCCAGGCTGGGCTGGGCATTGCACACCCTCAGACCTGAGTTACACCCCAACCTCAGTCACCCTGAGCTCCAGCACAGCCCTGGGAGCTGCTGCCCCTCTCCTGTGACACCATTCCCATGTCTGGGACAGCCAGGTCAGTTGTCACCTCTGCTCATTTGATCCAATAAAACCCCAAGTGCAGAATTGGACTTAGGTCATGATTATCAATTTTTTAGTGCCAATTCTCAATGTAGTGCTTGGGATTTTTATCAGTGGCTAAAAGGTTATGGAGTGTTACATGCAATAGCTCAAGGTCCCAAACACTCTGTGTTTTAAGAAGTCTGCTGTAACTTTTGGGTTGTGTTCATCTTCCTTGATAAAACTTTTGTTTTTCTGCCCAGAAGTTGAATATGGACACTGTATACTTGGAGAATTAATACACTGGCAACATGTTTATTCTGAAGTGAGACTTTGGGATGAAAACCAGAGAGGTTTTAGCAGAGCTGTTAAGACAACTGAGCTGAGTTACAACAGTAATTTCTCCTTTCAAAATCTGGAAGCAATAAATAAACTTCAGATGTGCTTTCTGAATGCAGTGAAATCAATCCCTTGGGCAGACATTGTAAGAAAAAATTCTGGATATGAGATTGTGAAAATACTGCAATGTATCTGCAGACTGGACAGAACTGGACATGTTTTACCTCTTCCTTCTAAAGGCTTCATGCTCTGCATCTTGGTGTCACAGTGACCTGTTTCCAACAGACCAGACAGGAATCTTGCTTGATTTACTTGGGGTTTTTGGCTTCAACTGCAGGACAATGAATGGAAGATCAGTGAAAATACATCTTTTCTTGGGTCTCTATCACTGAAAGTGGTAGAAGTCAGTCCATTTTTCCATACAAAGCCTGACTTGTTGCTGAGGTGCTGACAGTGTGGAGGGGTTGTGTTTGGGGATTGTGTTTTGGTGGTTTTGTTGGGGGTTTTTGTTGTCCTTGGGGGTTTTTGTTGTTGTTGCTTTTGTTTATTTGGGGTTTTTGGTTTGTTTCTTTTTTGGTATTTTGTTTTGGTTGCTTTTTAACTGTGCCAACTGCACTTGTCAGTGGTGGGTGAAGGGCATCATCTCCATCTGCAGCAGCTCTGAGTGACAGACTGTGAGTACAAGGTTTTTTGCAGGATTTAAGTACTTAGTTGACAAAGGCAAACAATGTTTTCTCTTCAGCAAAGGGCCTCGGGGGGACCTGATGAAAAACCTCAAAAAGGTTCTGGAAGTTTGAGGTGGTGTGTGGAGGAGACTTACAGGAGTGACCTTCAAGGTGAACCCTGGAGGTTGGAAACCAAAATACCTCCAGTGTGGATGGTGGTCAGTTATTTGGGGTTGGACAATCTCTGTACACACTTGGAGGTCTGGTGTGATCCAAAACTGTTTCAGGGCAGAAGTGTGATGGGGTTTTGCTTGCTCCTTACCCTGTTAAATAAATATGTAATATTTATATAAAAAACCCTTGGATCTAAGATAACCAGATATGTAGAAGTAGTGGAAACGTTGTAAAGGAGTATTTCATGTTCTCCAACATAACTTGGGCATTGTCTCAGTCCCAAAACATGAGCTTGGAGAGCTTGTTCTGTCAAGAGAAGACCTCTCTCTTCTGTTTGCTGAGAGAGGGGAGTGAAAAGGAAGTTGAACCTCTGTATTTTGGATTTCAGTTCAGAGTATTGAGCATGTATTTCTCAGGTCTGTGTTTTCCAGCACTGCCTCTCCTTCTTCCCCCTTTTCAATAGCCATTCCAGGCAGTGTTCTCCCCCAGGACACCATAAGTGCCGTTCAACCTGTCTGTGAACACTGCAGAGCATCAGTTTTGTCCTTTGGGGGACTTGAAGGGAAGCAATTAAAATGACAGGAAGTGCTTGGGACTGAAAGATTTATATCTGTGGGAAGACCTTACGAAATTCAAAGCACATTTTAATCCAAAAGAATTGATTTGGCAGCTGCATAGTTAAAGATGTGCTGTTTCTTTCTGGGATGTGCAATTAATGTCCTCCAAGACAAATCAGGCAGAAGGAGAACAGCCTTATGCAGATCTGGTGTGGGGTATATCAGCACTGTGTACACTCTGTAGATACACTAAATTCTCAGCCACTGAGGAACTCTAATAAGTAGCAGTGATTAAAGCTAAAGCTGCCTTTTAAATTCCCCCTCCCACAGTTGCATTGAAAGACATTTACCTCCTACAAGAAAATAAATGCAGCAGGCAGACACTCAGCTTCTTAGTCTGTTTGATGTGTCTCCCTTGCAAAAATGGATGTTATTTGGAGAGGGAAGTGTATGGAAAGGAATTTAAAGATCATGGTTGCTTAAGGCTGAAATGCTGTATAGGAGGCTGGATACCAAGTCCTTGTGCTGGCAACATGAGCTTCAAGCACACAGGAAAATCAGACAGCAGTGCCTTGGCCTTGCCTCCCCAGAAATGGCTCACACACTGGATCTTCTCCTCATTTTCTAATGTGCTGAAGTTGTCTTTTCCAAACTGCTGGTGGGGTGTTCAAGTTGGGGTGTTCAAGTTGGGGTGTTCCTGGGATGCCACAGACTTCCTCCTGCTGGAAACTTACCTGTGTTGAATGTGCTGAGGGTGCTTGCTGATGGATGGAGTGCAGTGTGGACAACACCTGAAGTGTGCTGGTTTAAAGGTAAAACGGCAGGAAAAACGAATCCAACACAAAAGAGATTATAAATCAGAGTTACAATTTAATAACAGTATTACAATAAATGCAATGGCACAAAAAGAAATTGGGTTTAACCCACAAACCCAGCAGTGTAACCCAGCCTCCTGGGGCACAAACACAGTGGGGTTTGGTGGCCCCTGTGCTGAGCCCTACGTGGTTCCCCCAAGTCCAAAGGAAAAGGAAGGGACAAACCTGTTGGTGCAGATGATGGCACAGTCTGGTGGAGAGTGGTGGGCTCCTCCTGTCCAGGTTCTGCTCCTCTTCTGGATCCCACAAGTGGTTCCCCAAGTCCCCAAATCCCAAGATTCTCTCCCCTCAGGTGCAAATGGGAGCCCCCAGTGGGTCCCCCAGGGCAGGGAGTTCCAGACTGGGGGATGTGACTCTGGGAGTCAGGGGGGATTTGGAATGATTGCTGGCCCCTGAGCAGAGCTGAGCCCTCAGGTGAGTGTGGAGGTGCCAAGGACTGCCCAGAGGGGAGTTCTCCCAGCTCCTGTGCCAGGCTTCTTTCCCAGCCAGCTCCCAGGGTGAGGGGTCAGCTGTGCCCTGGGCAGCTGCTGCCAACGGGCCATTGGGAACAGTTCCTGGGCAATGAGTAGAGGGTGTAGAATGCACAGCTTTCGTCACACCCACACAGGGATAAACTGGTCCCAGCTGCTGAACTAGGACAGAAGTCATCACAAGCTCTGCAAGAAGACCACATGTGTTTGCATGTCTGAAGTAACAGTAACACAGATGCACATCTGTGTGTGTTGGAATCCCTTCCCTCCACATCTCAGTGCAGTTGTGTTGTCTGTAGTAACCGGCTTTGGTTCTGAGGAGCTCTGGGGCTGTTTGTTTGGAGACTCCCTGTGCTCCACACAGGCCTGGGCATCAAAGGTTTGTTGGCACCGTAACAGAAAGGGATTGAAGTTTGGTTTGGGTCATTCTGCTTTGAGTTCCAAACACTTTCTCACTCCATACATCATAAATTTATGAATTTTGGATACCTGGTGTATTTGTGATTCAGTGTGTTTCTTACTGACAGGATAGTTAATGTGTTGTCTAAATTAAGTGTTTAATAACTTAAGTGTTTAATAACTTTCCTTATCTGAAGATAAAGAGATTTTACAACCCACTGCTCTTTAAAAAGAATCTCTTCAGTGTGGTGAGGATACTCTAAAAGTGGAATACCCAAGTTTTGTGTCTATTGAAGCTGGTTTCCCACAGGTTGTCTCTGCAGTCTCTGAACCATTGCTGTACTAACCCTTTGGATGCAAACCACAGCCTAGCTTTCGAGGAATGCCTTCAGAAAGTTGGCAAACTCCCTGTGAGTCATGCCAAGGAAGTCAATTGTGTGCTTTGTCTGCTCCAGTGAAAGGGGCTGGGGCTCTGCTGGGAGCAGACTGAGCTGGCACACCTCATTTTCCCAGTGAGAGTGCAGGTGTCCTGTCCTGGGAACATGCTCTGGAGAGGTTGGACCAACAGCAAAAACCTCGTGCTGCTTTGTTGGGTTGGTTTTTTTTTCCTTTCCTTTATTCTCTCCCTTTTACCTGTCCATTAAAAGATTGCCTCTATTATTTTATTGCCTGTTCAGCTCATGCACCAACCCTGGACATGAAATCTCAACTCCCAACACTCATATTGTTAATGACTTTATTAGCCAAGATGAGATGATGAATTGCATGTCAAGTGTTTGCATTAACCTCATAATTTGATTATAACCTCGTGGTATTTCTTCATGCTAAAATCAGAATTGGCATTGCAGGAAGTTTTTTGGCTCAGGTAGCTTAACTGTCAGGACTTTGAACCAGAACCTTTCCTACCCTTCCTGCAGGGGTTTTAATGGAAGACCTGGGTCTGGTGATAGTTTTATTTTATATGGGGTTAAAATCTACTATGCACATAGTCAAGTAGTTTAAAATGTTCTTGTTAATGTATTTTCTTTAACTTTTTTGACAAGAAACATGGAACTGGTAGCCTTTCTAACAGGCAGTCATTTTAACAGCCTAAGACTTTGGATTTTTTTCCTAAAATGCCTTTTGCTGTAAATTCCTTTTTGTCCTAACTAAGCCCAGACTGGGGTTTTTTGTTTGGTTGGGGATTTTTTGTTGTTTTGTTTTTGGTTTTTTTGTTGGTTTGGTTTGGTTTGGTTTGGTTTTTTTGGTTGTGAAAATGGAGGTTAAATATACTTTGCTGAAGAAGAAAGCTTGACTGGGGTTTGGGAGCAGGGCCAGTGTTATATCATGGATTGATCTGCCTTTGTGGATATGTTAAATGTTTTGAAGGGAGATGTGAATCCACTCCAGAAGATGCTTATTGAGGACAAATGTTTGATGCCTCAGTGATTCGTGACTTAAAAACAAAGAAAAATTGCCCATTCACATATTACTGGTTTTGTAGCAGTTACTTATGACAGCTGAATTCACACTTTTTCATAAAGATGATGCAAAATTTGCTGGGTTTATTTATATTGCCATAGAAGGGCAGAGGCTCAGTAGTTGCCAGTGAACCAGTGAATCTCTGCAATAGATTGCTGTAATGCTGTAATGTATGTCAGTGTAACTAGCTGAGGAATCTGATTAATTCTGGCCTGAGTGCAAGTGCATATTTATATATTCTGAGTGTACAGCATCAGAGCATCCTCAGAAAACAGGCCCCACGCTGGGGAATCGCTGATGCTGTGGAGTTGTGTTCCCTGCTCAGCAGAGACCTGCAACTGCTCTGAGGTGGTTGTTCTCATGAAAAATAGTTCATCATCTGGTACTTCACATCATTGCTCTGCATCAGTCACACTTGCTTTGTCTCATGAGAGCAAAGAGTTTGCAATTTGATACCAAGACAAAATGTTCTGGGCAAACATATTTTAGAGAACTGACCAAGCGTGCCTGAATGTGAATATTTGCTGAAGCTTTTTCTGTAGTAATAACAATAATAGTAACAAAATTGAAACAAGTTACCTTTTAACTAATGATAAACCCTCTTTGCCTACCTTAAAAGGAGTACAATTTACCTTAAACAAGATTCTGTTCTACTAGACAACAAAATTGCAACCTCTTTTTTAAACTTACTTAGAGGGGACGTTGGAGTTCAGAGTAAAGTTTGAGTAATAACTACTCCTTGATGGAAAACTGTTGACTGCCCTTGAAGAGCCTTGAACAGGAGACAAGTAGCATTTGCCTGACAGAAAGTTCATGTTCATTGTCCCAGTTCAGCAGGTGGGACCAGTTTATCACTGTGTGGGTGTGACCAAAGCTGTGCATTCTACACCTTCTATTCATTTCCCACAAACTGTTCCCAATGGCCCATTGGCAGCAGCTGCCCAGGGCACACCTGACCCCTCACCCTGGGAGCTGGCTGGGAAAGAAGCCTGGCAGAGGAGCTGGGAGAACTCCCCTCTGGGCAGTCCTTGGCACCTCCACACCCACCTGAGTGCTCAGCTCTGCTCAGGGGCCAGCAACCATTCCAAAATCCCCCCTG
>VWZD01012711.1:354224-391581 GCA_013396695.1 Sakesphorus luctuosus
TTTCTCCTGCTGGTTTATCTTAAACCAGCACATTCATGAAAACAGATGAACTTCAATCACAGAAAGTTGGCTCAGCAGCATAATGTGAGAGATGACATTTACATGATTTTGAAAATCTAGCAGAGTGTAGTTGACCTGAAATGACCACAATGGGCACTTTATTCCTGCCCTGTACAAACATGAAACCTCGAGATGAAATTAATGCCATACTCTGTGTCTTGCAGAATTCAGCTGTGCCTTGTCAAAACTATCATCCCAGATGTGCAGGTTGTTGTAAGGACTGACAAACAGAAGCTGAGAAACAGTAGGTGAGATTTGGTAAGAGGGAAACAGACCCTCAGAGGCTGAAAGTTTTGGCAGAGCAGTGCAGGGCTGAGCTCCCACCACCTGTGAGGCACAGAGAAAGTCTGGATTGAAGCACCACTTTCAAAAACCTCACAGTTGTGTTCAAGTGTAAGGGAAGAATTGCATGTGAGAGCACAGTTTCACCTGGAGGATAGTTACATTTACCTAAATGCTGAATAACTCATTCCAGGAGGTGAATTCTGGTCATTTCTTCAGTGGTCTTGGAGAAAGTAATAGAGACAGATAAGGAGGAACCAGGATTTTACAGAGAGAGTGCTCAGGCATTGGAATGGGCTGCCCAGAGAGGGGGTGGATTCCCCATCCCTGGAGGTTTTTAACCTGAGCTTGGCCGTGGCACTGAGTGCCATGATGTGGTAAAGAGACTGGAGTTGGCCCAAGGGTTGGACTTGATGATCTCGGAGGTCTCTTCCAACCCAATTGATTCTATGATTCTGTGATCTGAATTTGTACCAGCCTGAAATGGCCCTTCAACACCTTTCCTGTGTGCAGGGAACATCAAGTTTTGAAGCATTGAACTGAAGGAACAATCCTCCTGTTTGTAGCTCTAAAATAACCAGCTGTTGGCAGATTCATTCAGCAGGGGTGGAACAGTAATGGGGTGGTGAATGCCAACAGGATTAAAACTTAGCAATCCATACTCAGTGTATATTTGGATTTGGTTGTGGGTTCTACACCAGTGCTTGGCAAACAATAACAAAAAACCAAAGCTACACAATCCAAAAAGCATAAATAAACAAAAAAATTCCACCCCACAAAGCACAGCATAAGAAAAACCCCCATCATAAACCTGAAGGAAATACATGGGCAGAAATATCTTCCCCATTCACAAAATGCAGTGTGAGAGGATTCTGGAATTTATGCTTTTAGTCTCAGTGAGCCTGTAATCCAAATGCTACTGAATTAAATTCTGCTACACCAAGAATTTTGAGATTGCAGAATACCCAGGAAACATCTATAAAGGGCAAAACTGTAATTTATCTCTAATTCCCAGTGCAGGAATCTGCAGTGGAATTGGGGAAGTGTGTTCCACTTCAGTGCTTTTCTTGTTCTATAAATAGCATCACTAACATTTGAACCAAAAGCATTTGATAGAAATAGAGCTGCAGCTTAGGAAAAAAGAGGAGGGGGGGAGTAAGAAACACCCCAAATATTCCGAAATTCCTGTTGAATTTTGTGTAACCTGAATTTTGTGTAACCTGAATTTTCTGCACTCACTTTTCCCCCTGCAAGATGTTGCAGTGGGAGGGAGGAACCAGAGCCAGGGCTCAGGGCAGCCCTTTGCTGACTGGGCTTTGGCCAGTCTGGTTCCAGCTCTGAGCACATTCCAGGAAGTGAGGACAATAGAATAAACAAACAGGGATTAATAGTTTGTTTAGGCTCTCTTTATCTCCCTGTCGATAAGGAAAAGAGTATGTGGCTGCTTCAGCAGTAATTAACCCACTTGAAAAATGAATGTTGTTTGCACAGGGACATTTGTTCAAACTGGCCTTAAGATGTATCATAGCACAAGCAACTTTTGTTTGTCTCAGACTCCACAAGATTCATTCATTTTTCTACTGTTAAATATTCTGATAACATAAAATCTGCTGTTTAAAATAATTTTGAACCATAGTGTTCTACTAATTGAATTTCTCCAGTGGTATTTGCAAATGAATTGTTTTGTTTCTTCCTTTGATGGAGGGAGCAGTTCCTTCACCTCCTTCCTTCCCAGTCTCATTAACACTTCAATCAGTAGATAGACCCTCCTGATAAACTATGGAAAAACAAATTTCTAGTTCCCCAAGTTTGGTTTACAGCTTGGAAATAAAAACTGGGATTTTTTTGGCATTTGTTTGGTTTTCTGAGCAACATTTCTGTTTCAGAACTGCATATTCAAGAAGAGACATTTCAAAGCAGTTTGAAACCACTGTGATGGGAAATGAGCAGCATGTGTTGAACTGGTGAATTTATTTGGGTGCCTTTGTGGGGTGTAACTGGAAAGGAGCTGTGCTGGGATGGTCACTTCATTCTCTGTACCTCCTCTGGACTTGCTGTCTCCCAGTCTGGTGTGTTTTGCCCCAAGTCCAGTGTCAGCCTTAGTTGACTCTGAGAGGAAGATGCTTCTTGGTGCTCTCAGAACTTGGGCACTCCAAAGGGCTTCTGATACCTTTGTCAACAAAGTGCTGACAGTGAAGAAAGGTTCAGGTGCCAGTGGCTGAAATGCTTTACAACTGCATTTAAAACAGATTCTTAGACACTTAAGAGATGTGCAAGAGTGGAGAAGTCAGTAGTGGCTTGAGGAAGTGGGATGGGTGCTGAATTTCTGGGCAGGGATGGGGCATGTTACTGTAATCCTGGCACTGCAGGTGAACCCCTTGGGCACTGCCAGAGCCACCTAAGGGACTGCACCAGCCATGAGACCTTCTGTGCCTGAGCTGCTGTTACCCTGACCTTCATTTTAGCAGGAAATCCATGGCGTGGCACACCTTGAGATAGAGTTAGTTGTACCCTCTTTGTGCACTGCTGGAGGCTTGGTAGGTGTTGAAAAGGATGAGTTGAAACACTTGGTAGGTGTTGAAAAGTAGGATGAGTGTGAGCAGGGGTCTAAATTTCCGAGTAGGAAACTACTGCTGTGCCAGTTTTACTGCAGGTGATCCATTGGTGCTGAAGTGTTTGTCCTGTGCAGACTGCATTGACCTTGACCTGCAGCAAACCCTGCACTTAGTAGTGATGTTGGCATAGACCTGATGTGACAGAGAAGTCCACTGAAATGATAAAAAATCACTTTTCTAACCAACAGACAAGCAAAACATGCTGTGATGAATTTGCTGTATTAAAAATGGTTTTGCCAGCTTGTGTTGGTCAAACTTCTCAGGAATTCTTTTGCTGCTCTTGGCTTTTCTCTGCTCAAAGGCATCCCCTGCTGTGTAGCTGTATACATGTGTAACTTTATTCTGTAACTTCCTGGTCTTTCTGGGACATAAACTAGTTTCAGATTTGGAGAGCTGTTGTGGCTCAGAGCTTGGGCTGAGAGAGAAATGTAGAAGTGGGATCAGAGCCTGCCAGAAGTCCAGTCTGCACGCATAGAACAGAAGCTTTGTGAGCAGCAAGACTTAGACCAGACATAAGACTGGGCCTGGAAAAGTGCTGAGATCCTTAGAGAGAAGGTGGTGTTTTATTTCATAGCGTTTTGGGGTCTGGACTTGTGAAACTGCAGTTTGTTTTGGTGTACCAACAGGTTTGCCCATCCTCGTGGTTATTAAACCAAGATGCTGGATTGGGCTTTTGTTTAGTGTGAGCGCTAACAAATGATTCTAGGACTCCCGGGGGGGGAAAAGGAGACAAAGTCTTAAAAAACAAAGCCTGAAAACATCCAAAGGAGAAAACTCACCTCCTCAAAACAGCCAAAGTTTGTCATCTTTTAAAGGCAAACCAGAGCTGGAGTTCCATTTTCCCTTTTCCTTCACTGGTACTTTCAGGAGGGAGTTCTCTGTGAAGGGGAATTGCCCAGAGAGGCTCATCCTGTGCTGCTTTGGGCTGTTACTCCTCACAGGGGCTGCAAAGCATGGCAAAGCAGAGTTAATGGGATTGTCTAATTCATGTTAACACCCAGCCTTGTGCTGCAAGTGTTTTCACCATTGCCTGTAAAAACTCACTTCATTTATCAGGAGCTTTTTTTGTGTGAGTTGGAAGCCTGGGTTGAATTTTATTTTCTTGAACACAAAGCTGTTCATTTTGGCAATGCAAATTGTGACTCCCAAAGAGAAAAGGAAGCTTAAAACTTCCTGAGTTGTTTCCTTTCCAGTGTGTTGACAGAGAAGGTACTTGAAAAATAGAAATGAACGTACTGGGAATAAGAAAGTAACTTGTTTGTATCTTTTGTTACAGACTTGGTTACTGGAAGCCTTCCACGTAGTCCAACAGTACTTTCAGGCAACTTCATTATCTATTAAATGAAGTTTAATTTTGAGGTAAGGTCCTGTTTAATTGTCTTTGTTAAGCATCTAACAACATAAACCCCACAACAGTAATTAAAGAGCTTGTATCTGCTGCTTGTGTATATTATGTTGTAGATTGTGTAAAATTGTCTTTAGAGAATGTGTGCAATATATACAACTCTGGCTGTGTTTATGAAGACAGAAACAAGCTGAAAAAAACAAATGTGATTTATGAATATTGAAGTGCCAAGTAAATATTGCAATTAACAGCCTGAGGATTAAACTGACCATTGCAGACATGGGCTGTTTTTAAACAGTTTCCAGGGACACTGGAGAATATGATCACGTAATAAATGAGTCCTTTAAGCCTTAGGAAAAAGGGCCGTGCCTTTCATTGGTATGAGAACAAATAGCTGAGAAGACTTAACTGTTTCATCTTAGCATTTGTAAGAGGTGCAAAGAGAACAGGGGAAAATCCTCCCCAGGACTTCCCAGATACATTTCCATCCTGTAGTACTCTCAGAAGAGGGTGTCACAACGCAGGAAAACTGCCTTTGGGCAAAATGGTGATAAATCTCACTCCATATTCTCAATCTGTTGGAGTTCCTTTGACCTTGGACACAGCTCCTGTATTAATGTGTCCCTGGCTTTGAGTGCTCATCTGGAAATGGTGTTTGAAATACTCAAAGGTCGCTGATGGAATTTTGTCCTGCCATTGCCCATGTTTGAAAAATGCCTTTAGTGAACTTTGAGAGCAGGCTGTAATGAAGGCAGCGTGGCAGTTTGGGAGAGGTGTGTGCAAGGACAAGGTGAAATGGAAGTGGTTTGGGTACATACTCAGAGCACTGAGGACTCTCCGAGTTCAGCCTCAGCTCTTTGGAGTCTGCCAAGCTGACAGAGCTTTTGGGGAAGATGTGCCCTCTCTGAGCACATCAGATTAGCTCAGTTGGTTAAAACTTGGTTGTAATAATGCCAAGGTCATGGGTTCAATCCCCTGTATGGGCCATTGACTTGAGCTGGACTCGATGATCCTTGTGGGTCCCTCCCAACTCAGAATAGTCTGTGATTCTGTGGTTGTGTGATGGAGGAGGAGGTGTGACCTTAGCTGAGCACACAGTTGGCAGTGTACAAGGCTAAGCAGAATCTAATTGCCTTGTAATGTTTGCACACAGAAGCTCAGCAGTGTGTGGTGATCTCTTTGTGTCTGTCTCTGTGGTGGGAGCAGCAGCTGTTTTGGGGTTCAATCCTCTTCTCTGCAGAGATTCAGGTTTTTCTAGAGCTGAAACCTGTTCAGAAATTTTTATAAGGATTACACAAACTTCTGATTTCTATCCTTCCATGGGAGCTTTTACCCTGGGGGTATGGAGTACTGTTAAAGCAAAAGGAATGCTGTGGTGCTTGCTTGAAACATTCACTCTGATGTCCCTGAGCTGTCTCAGGTGTCTCAGTCTCTGTGGTCCTGTGTGGTGGCTGTGACAGAGGTGTTGATTTGATGGGTGCAGGATGTTCTTGCTCAGCCTTTCTGTTTTCATTAGTGTTGGTGATTCTGCAGTAACTGAGCCTTCTGTTGCCATTGGTCTTGTTCCCCTCCTCAGCTACTCCTTTTTTTCCTCTTTGTACATTTTACCCCAAGTTCCTTTCCCTAACCATTCCCTGTTTGTTTCTTCTGTTGAAAAAAAATGTTCTTATTTAATAAAAATAATTTAATCTTCAAAAAGCACAGAGCCTGATGCCTCTACCAGGAACCTGATGTCCAAAAACTTGTTTGCAGCCAGCACTCAGCCTTGGAGATGGCATGAAATGTTTAAGTATTCACACCTTGTTGTGCCTTCCCTTCCTCCCCAGCTCATTTACTGGGATCTGTAAATGAGAGGAGCATGTCCTGAGCTCACCAGCCTTGGTGCAACACCATCTGCCAAAGGAGATGGGTATTGTAGGTGTTGTAGCTAGGACTGATAACTGCATTTATGGTGTATCTCAGGTGGGTTATGGAGGTTGGAAGAGCAGGAAAAGCTTTCTGTGGTAGCTGTTTAAAAGCACTGGGAGGAGATTGTGTGATCTGCTGTTTTATATTTGGCCTGTTTTATGGATGCATCACTTGGGTTGTGTGTAAAGTGGTGCATCTGCTTCTGCAGCACTCACTGGGCTGTGGGGACACTTCTGTGTGACCACCTTTCTAAGGAGGGATGTGTGTTGGATTAGTAGTGCTGTCTTGGCTGGCAGGCAAATGTTTCGATTATTTTTAGTATTTTTCTCTGAATCCTCATATCTTGGTGACATGAAAATTGGTAGAGAATGATGATTTGTACAGAAATTGTGTTAATCTCATGGTGATGCCAAACTGGGATTGCTTGTGAGTAAAAATTGTCTGGATAATACTGCATAGATGGGATAGAGACCAGATTGTTGAAAAAATAGAAACATAACTGAATTAATTAGATTCAAAGAATGCTATGCTTTGTTTTTAATTCTCCAATAGGTATCATTGAGCAAAAAGTGTGTTAAAGTGGTGAACTCCATGGGGCTGATGGGGAAAACCCCCAACCTGTTGAGCTGTTTGAGTTGGTGTTGGTTGTTCCTCTATTTCTTTTGTGTAATTACATTTTTTAAACCTGATTTAGTCATTTCCAGTCTGTTGTCATGTACATTTTTTGCCAAAAAATCCATGTTTGAGGCCTCTCCCATAACATTTTGTGCAGAAATAGGGTTGGGTTGGGCTGAGTCAGTAGGATCACTGTTCTTGTCCAATTGTTTTTGCAGGGAAAAATTCATGTTCCATTTCAACACTGGTAACTCTGTAGAAGTGACACCAAAAATGCATCTTCAAGTCTGAAAAGTATCTGTGGGAAGCACTTGGTGGGTTTTTAACACATTGATTCCAGGCCCATAACCACATGTTCTGTGGTTCATATTAGGAATCCAACAGGGGATCATTTTGCTTGCAACAAATTCTGTTAAAAGTCCTTCTTGCCAACTGGTTGGTGAGTTGATGTTCTTGCAGTTTTAACCTTTGGGCTTTTCTTGTCTTACCCTGCTCTGGGCTTGGTGTCAGCTGGAGAATTTTACTCATCTTTCCTTTGTTCTTTGCATGGTTCTGTTTCCAAGAGAGATGTCCATGATGGCAGCAGAGTTCTGTTCACACAACAAGTTCAAATCTAAAATGTCTGTCAGTTGTTGAAAAAAACACACCAATTCTTGATGTTAGTCATGAGAGGAGGGGCCTTACAGCAAAAAATGTCCCTATAAAATGTTATCTGTACAGGTCAGAGAATCAAACACTGAAGTGTTAGAAACATCAGCAATCCTTTTACAGTTGATTCTATGATATGGCTTTTTATATGCTCTCTGATACTGCCTGGCTCTTAATTAGAGTGTTCTTTAATTAGTATGTAGTACCTTCTTGAGGGAACATGTCATATTGACCTCCAAGTAAACCCTCAGATTTTGTCTTTACTGCTCTTACTTATCTGTTCCTCAGTTTTTACTGACTCTTCACAGTGGACTCTCTGCAGAACATGTTCTTTTTGACCGAGATTTTCTTATTGTAACTGTGTCTGACCTGTACAACAGGTGGGAGTTTGGAGCAGACAGGACCCATCAGTGCCTGCTGCTGGTTTGTACAGCCATGGTGTGTTGTGAAGTCAGCTTTGGGTTGCGCTGAGCGTTTGGATTGAGGGGGTTTCTTCTGATATGACAAGTTGTGGACTTACATTCTGGTGGGAAAGACATAATATTGAGTATCCCCTTAGCTGCCTTTTTTTTCCTTTTTTTTTGTTTGTTTAAATCACTGTCTTGGGCCAAAAGACATGGTGGAAATTCATACTTTGTGTGACAGGGATTTTGCTATAATTTGTATTCCTGACAAGCCCAGTAGATTTAAATAAAAGTGGTAGCTCAAGCACTTAGATTTATCTTAAGCCATACCACCTTAAAGTGCACTTCATTGTTCTGTGTGTGTCTGTTTTAACACAGACTGAATTTTAGTGCATTCTGGGTACTTGAACAGAGAAAAATTGGGTTACCTTGTCCACAGAGGAGCTGGAACTTTCTGACTGGGACCCACTTTGCTGTGCTCTGCTTGATATAAATGACAGTCAGTCTCTAAGCTGTCAGCCTGAATTTTCACTCAGTGACTGAGCTCTTTATTAAGGCTCCTGCTCTTCAAGTGGACCTGCAAGAAATAAGTTTCCCAAGTCAGAAATCCCTTTGTCTTCATCATCAATTTGTGGAGATTTCATGGGGATGATGGTTTGGGTGCCCAGTGGGACCAGCAGTTGTGTGAATTCCTCCTTCCACTTCTGGCCTTTCTTAAATAGGTGACTGCTGAGTTGCTCCACTACTGTTGCATTAATTCAAATAATATTTTGTAAATGTTCACTTTTTTCTGCCTCTCTTCCTCTTTTAGTGATCTGTTCTAAATAATTGTAGTAACTGATTATTGAGACCAGTGGATCAAACCTACTCAAAGCAAACTCAGTGCCTGTTAAATCCAGATGACTCAGGTGGAATCAATGAGAGCACAAAACTATTCCACATAAACCCCATCACAGGACTGCCAAAAAAATTATTTTGCTTGAGCCTCATTAATTTTCTTCTTCTTCTGGGTAGCAAAGCTGTTTCTGGAGACTTGTCTACCCCATCTGCTGATCAAAATGATCAATATGGATTTACTTCAGTGCCTTCAGTAGCTAAGTGGATTTTGTGTTATTGGATAGTTCAGTTTCTGTAACAAATAAAGGAGATTGTTTATAAAGCCTGTAAGAAACTCGAGCAGCCCATTAATTAATTAATTGCCTTCATGTTCCCTAAGGTAGATAATCAAGTAGAGTTTGTATGAAGTAACTGCTGAGTGCTGTTCTCCAGAAAGAAAATGATTAAAAAGTTCCTGGGCATCATCAGGTGATGTTTGGGAGGGTGGAAGGAAAGCTGGAGGAGAATTTCCTATGACAGCTTGTCCGGAACTCAGCAATACTGTTCCTCTGCCAACAGATGGCACTTAAAAATGAAATAAAATAGCAAATTCAGAGTAATATTTAAACCACAGTATGTGAACCCTCGAGGTCATCTTCTGTGTCATTAAATGACTCAAGTAACAACTCTGAGGGTTTGTTACCTCCTGCTCTGTGGTGGCTCCAAGGGTGGCAGGTCCAGCTCAGAGCTTGGAGTGGTGGCTTCAATTAATTCAAGCCAAAAAAAGCATTGAAGTGACTGTGCTCAAAGGTTGGAAGCCTAGACATGAAAGCTTTAAAATTGCCCTTCCAGACTTTAGGGTGTGAATATAGAGACCTGTGCAAGGCTGGATTTAACAGCCCACTTTGTAGTTCAACCTATGACTGTTATTAGTGTGATTTGGAATCTGGGGATGAAATGCTTCAAATAGTCACATTGGCTGCTTTGGAAAATGAGTTTTCTACCAGATGAGCTCTTCCACAGGATAAAAAAGGGTGTTTAATCTTCATTTGTTCTTCTTATTCTGTAATTTTCCTAGTTACCCTTAAATTACTAGAGATCAGAAAATACATTTGAAGGTATATATGTATGTATGTATGTTTATATATATATGTGTGTGTATGTATATATATGTGTGTGTGTGTGTATATATGTGTGTGTGTATATATATATATATATATATATGTATATATTCCCTGCAAGCAAGTTGCAGTGCTTGTCCTGGGCCTGGATAAACCTAATAAGTGTTCCCTTTGGTTTAAAAAACTAAAGCACCTCCCCAAACCACAACAACAAACCCCACAAAGACCAAACCCAAGCCACAGCAAACAAAAGTATCTTCTAGATCTCAGATACTGTTTTAATTATAGAATCTGTGAACATCTTTACTGCTGTGCTCCCAAGGGCTGTCTTAGGAGGGCTCATGTCTTCGGTGGAAACACCTCATTTGGAGAGGAACTTAGACAGAGGTTTTTGATTCACTTCTGATTTCTACAGAGACTCATGTTCTCTGGTCTTGGCATCCTTTTGCAGCAATTCATGCAAAGTAAGAGCAAAAGGACTCTTCAAAGAACATGTCACTGAGTGCCACGGTGAGGCTCATACCCCTGGGGCTGCTGATCTCAGTCCTAAAACTAGTCCCAGTCAAGCTTATCTTATCTAAAAGCTGCTTTGGCTCTGCTTGGAACAATGACATTCCTCCTGTTGTCCCTTGTAATTCTGACTTCCTTTTGAAGACACATTCCAGCCAGTTAGTTTGCAAATATTCCTTTGGACTTAAAAAGCTAGCTGGAGTTGAATTGCTAATAAGCTGACTGTCCTATAAACAACTCTTAATTAGACCCAAATATTTCGGCCTCTTACATAATTCTGTTTGAGGGAACTTCCTTGCTGAGTTCTTAGCAAAATAGTTGCTGTTCCTGTACAATTGTAATGCCTGAACTGAGAATATCTGTTAGTGCTTGCTAATGATTGCAGCCTGCTGTCATACAGCCTTTCACAGCTTGCCCGGGTTCATCTGCATTTTGCTGTGGGTTTTTCCTCCCTGGTAGTTTGTTTGTAAAATTCAGTACGTGTAAAATTCATGCTGTGAATTTTGCCTGAGATTCTTGAGGGTTTTTAACACAAACTTGCCTATCAGCACATGTGGTGTGTGCATTCAGCCCCTGTGGCTGAGCAGGGCTGTTCTTGGGACAGGGGACTTGGAAGAGTTCTGGCATTTTCACTGTCTGAGCGCACTTGTAAACAGAATAAACAATGTTTTGTGCTGTGCACTGTCCAGTTCCCTGTATTCTAACTGGTGAAAGGAAGGGTTATACTTTTTTGCCTCCTTGTTGAAGCTTCAAGAGCTGTGATTAGTCCTCCCAGACAGCAGTTGCTAGGCTACTTCTGCACCCTCCAAGTTGATATTGTACTTATTGCCCATTTAGAACATCAGCTTTGACTCTATTGATTTTTATCTTGCCTTTGAGGTGGTTGGAGGGACTTTGAGGTATTCCTTTGTTTCTTTGCTGCTCCATCCCAAACTTCCTGACAGGCACAGCTTCAGTCCATGTGCACAGGTGTGGTGTTTGTGCATGAAGCTGGTTGTCCCTGGAAAAGTTCCTCAAAAATGCCAGCCCCCTAAAAAGGTGTCAGAATTGAGAAGGTGGTTGTGCCAAGGGAGCCCTTGGCAGCTGTGAGGGAACTGCTGCCCTCTGGAGCTGCAGGAATGCTGTGGTTTCACCACTGCTGCACTGCAGGGAGAAGGGCAGATGCTCCTCCAGTCTGAGCTTACTTTAAAGAACCTTAATATTGCCTCACTCTTTTCAGCCCTTGATGGTATCTTAGGGTAATATTATCTTACCTTATACCTTATTACCTTAGCTATTATCTTATCTGTTGGCAATGCTTGTGCCTGTTTGCTTTGCTGGCTGGGCATCTCTGTGGGCACACAGAGCCCTGCTCATTTGCAATCCAGCACTGGTTCTAGTTTAGTTTCTCCAGGTTTCCCAGAGTGGGGACACTGTGCTGCACCTGGGTTCTCACTTGTCATCTGTGGCTTCTGAGGAGCTCAGAGCTGCTGCTCTCCCTCCCAAACCTGTCAGATCCATGATTTATTACTCCAGTCTCCTGCCTGACAAGCACAGATCAGTCACAGTCTGATTTAGAAATGTCCTCCTTCGTTACACACAGGGAATTAGTACCAGACAAACCATTTCATGTAAAATGCTCTTAATTTCCAGGAGCCTTTTGGCTTTTGGTCAGCCATTCCAGACACTGAGTGGTTTTTGGGGAGCAGAAAGTGCCCATTACTTGCACAGAGAAATATTTAAATGTGGTGTGAATCAATGTATAGAAGAGAGAGGGAATGTGGAAGATATTTCCCCCTTGTTTTTCTCTGTGATCTGAGCCCTTTCTCTTGACCAAATTCTTAGCTCTTTTGAGAAAAAACAGCTGTCCTGTTTTGGCTGTTCCCCAGGAGATTGAAACTGCCTGTCCCATTTATTGCTGAAAGCCAAGTGGGGAGATTTAGAGCCAGAGGATGATCTGGAGGAGGCAAAGGAAAACCTTCCTCTTGAGTTTGAGGACAATGTTGGAGGAAGCTGAGAAGTCCTGAGCTCTTTTCATAAGCTCTTTTTCAAATAAAGCATCCTCTGGTGTCTCTGAAACCAAGAGCACTGAGTCAAAGGAGACCAGACCAGTGATGTATTTAGGTCCTTCTTTCTTTAGAGAGTTGAATTTGACCCTGCAAAAAAAAAAAAAAAAAGCAGAGACATTGGGCACACACAGTAGCAGGTTCCCAACTTGTAAAACTGCAAAAAAGATGCCAGGGATAAATGTGCATGTCTGTTTATATAGGGTAGGGATAAAAGATTCTTTTGCAGGATGGAAAACCTGTGTGAGTAAGGGAGAACAACCAAAAATGTAGGAGTAGTAAAAACAAGAATAAAAATGGAGCAGCTTACCTGTGGATGTTGTGGGCTCCATTTCAATGGAGCTTTTGAAAGGCTTTAAATGAGCATCTGGCAGGGGCAGCACAGGGATGCATCATTCTGCAATGCAGGGGACCAGCCCAGGCTGCCTTTTGGGGTTCCTTCTGACAGACATTTCCGTGGTTTATGTGGTGCACAATCACAGAGAGAAAATATTAACAAGCTGAGAAACTACTCAATGCACTTTTAAAAGAACTTTCTCCAAATTTTAACGAGTGGGCCCTCTGCTTGTTTTGAAATTGGCCAGTGCAGCATCATGTCACACCTGACAAAGCACATGGTGCAAGAAAGCCCTGGCCTGGTTGTCACTCCTGGAACTTGGGATGAATCCCATGACTGGAGTTGCAGAGTGTTCAGGAAGCACAGGGGAGGAAGGAGAGGGGGAGGCATCACCCTGCACGTCCAGAGATGGATGAATTGCCAGGAGCTGTCTCTGCAGAACAGCCATGAGCAGGTGGAAAGCCTGTGGGTGAGAATCAGAGCCCAAAGCAACAGAGGGAACCTCATGGTGGGTGTTACCAGTGATCAAGAGGAGCCTGTTGATGAAGGTCTTGCTCCAGCTATAGGAGTTATTGCAGGCTCTCATCCTTCTGGGGGACTTCAGCCACCCCACCAGCTGCTGGGAAGGTGACACAGAGAACTGTGGGCAACCCAGGAGACTCTGAGTGCAAGCAGGATACCTTCCTGGGGACAACCCTGCCAGAGGGGATGCAATGCTGGACCTGATGGTCACCAACCTGAACCAAGCAGGGACGCAGGACTGGAGGGGGTGCAGACTGCAGTGATCATGCACTGCTGGAGGATGGAGAGTGAAGTCAGGCCCTTGAGCTTGAGACAGCAAGCTTGCAGCTCTTAGAGATACTCTGTAGGATCCCCTGGGAAATTCCTTCTTAAAAAACACATGCATGAATTTATACAGAAGTTCTTTGAGCATTCTAGTAGATTGTGGAGAAAGGACTTGTGTTTTGAAGAGTTCTTGGCCATCATTTTGGAAAGTCTAATGATGGAAGAGAGGTTTGGACAGCAAGGGAAGACATTTGAGACAAAATCCAGACTACCTACAAAATGAAACAATACAAAAAGCATCTGCAGCTTCCTGTTTCTGTAGAAAAATGCTGTCAAAGTTAGTGTAGTTTCTGAAATAGAACTGAAATGAAAAATAGCTCATTCTGGAAGCTCTGTGTAGCTGCACAACAGGCTAAAAGCATCCAGCAGATCTGTGTGGAGACTTGAGGAAAACCACAACACTGCATTGCACACTTTGGAATCTTCAGAAAGGACAAGTTATGGACCAGGAAAATCCCACTTATGATCAAGTGGTTGTTTCAAGCTGTTAGTTACCAGCTGATCTAAGTAGTCCAATAAAAAGGTGTGGTGAGAGAAAAATAATTCTGTCAGCAGTAAAATATGTTGGCAATATACCCAATAAGTGTATTGTTCTCCTCTGCACCATTTGACCTACCTCAGGGAAAGTATCAACATTTGAGTACATGTACACAGGGGTTTAGAAAATGAATTTCCAGTGTACCAAGAAAAATATGTGATTGGGGAGTTTCTGACTTCATGATACTAATGAGACTTTATAGGGAACTGCATTTGAATAAATACAATTCCACTGAGCCACATTCATTTGTTTAATGAATGTGTTGAGTGTATTAAAGCATTAAATAGAAAACTCAAAGCAGCAATGCCTTGGACTGACATGAGCCAGGTGTGCCCAGGTGGCCAAGAAGGCCAATGGGATCCTGGCCTGGATCAGGAACAGTGTGGCAGCAGGCCCAGGGCAGTGAGCCTTCCCCTGGACTCTGCCTTGGGGAGGCCACACCTTGAGTGTTGTGTTGAGTTCTGGGCCCNCACTGAGTGCCATGATCTGGTAATCAAAGTGGGGTTGGATCAAGGGTTGGACTTGATGACCTCGGAGGTCTTTTCCAACCCAACTGATTCTATGATTCTTTACTGCTTTCTCAGGTGCTTTAGTGGGAACTCCCCGGGGCCTTGGCACCATGGTGGCTCTGTCCCTGAAGATCTGTGTGCGGCAGTGCAATGTGGTGAAGACCATGCAGTTTGAGCCCTCCACTGCAGTGTATGACGCCTGCAGGGTCATCCGGGAGCGCGTGCCAGAGGCTCAGACCGGCCAAGGTGAGTTCCTGGGCTTGTCCTTGATCTTTGGCTGAGTTGAAAAACCACATAGGCTGCTGTTTGTTTTTTTTTTTCACTGTCCTATTCCTCCATTAATCTTTCAGGTTGCAGGGTTTGTTGTGGTTTTGGGGGTTTTTCCCTTCTTTTTTATTATTTAAATCCTAAGGCAACAAGTGCAAATGGATTTTTATCTACAGAAGGTGTTTGAGTTCTTTTTCTTCATCCTGTGCTGGTTTAAAGGTAAAACGGCAGGAGAAACAAACCCAACACAAAAGAGATTGTAAGTCAGTGTTACAATTTAATAACAAGATTACAATCCATGCAATGGCACAAAGAGAAATTGGGTTTAACCCACAAGCCCAGCAGTGTAACCCAACCCCTGGGGCACAAACACAGTGGGGTTTGGTGGCCCCTGTGCTGAGCCCCACGGGGTTCCCCTGAGTCCAAAGGAAAAGGAAGGGACAAACCTGTTGGTGCAGATATGTCACAGTCTGGTGGAGAGTGGTGGGCTCCTCCTGTCCAGGTTCTGATCCTCCTCTGGATCCCACGCATAGTTCCNGTTCCTGGAAAATGGCATAGACAGTGTAGAATGCACAGCTTTGGTCATACCCACACAGTGATAAACTGGTCCCACTTGCTGAACTGGGACATGTCCTGACAAAGGTTTTCCCACAGAGAATGATTTTGGGGTTTTTTTGTGGAACTTTGACTTCTTAAATAAATACCTTGTTTGCCTGAAAGATGATTTTTTCCTTGCTGGGAGAGTAATGTTTTGGTGCCATCTTTTTCAAGCAGTGTTTGTGGCAATGCTTTCTAAGAAAATCTGAGCAGACTTATTTTGTGCCTCAGCAAAGGAAGTGACAACATGAATTACAGAGGAATAGCTGGATATCCCCAAATTGTGCACAGAGACATCTTTGAAACGGGTTAATAACCAAAAGCACCACCAAGCTGTGCCTGCCATAGTCACCATGCTCCTTCATCTTAATCTGATAGAACTGTCTCTGCCTCTTGAGCAAATGAGATAAATACAGCCTGGGAAATACCCTGGACAAAAGATCTGGTTTAAATGCAGTCAAAGTCATAAAAAAATTCAGTTCCTTTGAAACGGTTTATTGCTGCACTGTATTTAATGCCACAAGAATGTCATTCTTAAAGCAGGTTGTTTATTGAGTTTTATGCACAGCTCTCAACCTCTACAGCTGGCTCAAAAATCTTGTCTAAATTGTTAGAAAAACTTAACCAGTCATGGGCAATATTACCATTCCTTAGAAGTGCTTCTCATTTGCAGGAGTCCTTAGGAGGAGACTCAGTTTGCAGATGAAAGCTGTGCATTGTTCCCACTCTGGTCCCTCCAGGCAGTGGTTGTAACAAATAGAACACCATGAACCTCAAAGGAAAGCTGAGGAGCTCTCCTCAGATTTTACAGAAGGGCCTTTCCTTTCTGGGTCGTTGCACTGCAATTATAAATTTCAAACAGCTTTATGAAGTGGAGTGAGGAACAGAAATGTTTCTAACACGTCCTTTCCCCTTCTTGGTGGCTGTTGAAATGTGGGTGTTTGCCTGTTGGTTCAGGAGACTGATCCAACCAGTTCCTGCACCACAGAGGATGTGTTTGTCCTGCACTGTGGCTGCCACCTGTGCCCACTTCCCCTCCCCACACCCTGCATGCCAGTCCTGCTCATGGGCGAGCTGCCCAGTTCCTGCTGTGTGACCCCTCAGGTCCATCCACCAGCAAGGAGCACCAGAGCAGTCAGTGCCTCCTTGGCAATCCTGTGCTCTGTGCAAGGCCCTTTGCTTTTTTAAAGGTCACAACCTATTTATAGGCACAAATTCTGAGATTTTACAGAAGTGATTCTGTATTGAATTTGGATCATAAACATCATCTCTGTCTGTATGGATCACTTGACTTTTCGGGGGGATATTTAATTAAGGTCAGCAGGGAAAGTTTTTCCTCTTATTTAGTTGATTTTGGAAGGATTTTTCCTTTGCAATTGTGTGTCTGTAAGTCAGTTACTCTTTTATTAATTAAGTGTAACGTCTTTTCTATAATCACATAAGCAACCATGTGTTTAAGGTAAATGCTGTTAAATGTAAAGTGTTGCCATGCATGGCATTTAGAGATGAACTACTGGGCAAAAATTGGAGGTGTTTTTACTTGCCTTCGTGATCATCCTCACACATGGCTGAAGGTGAACAAGGCAGGGGCAGGTGCAGAGCTGCTGGTCATGGACCTGAACTGTGGCAGTGCAAATAGAGCAGCTGATGGACAGGA
The DNA here is from genome assembly GCA_013396695.1 of Sakesphorus luctuosus. Taxonomy (NCBI): domain Eukaryota; kingdom Metazoa; phylum Chordata; class Aves; order Passeriformes; family Thamnophilidae; genus Sakesphorus; species Sakesphorus luctuosus. The sequence goes on from VWZD01012711.1 coordinate 371,345, forward strand.
ATCTGTTGTTTGTGATTGTAAAGTGTAATCTGTGTCAGTTCTTCATGCACATGGATAAGCCTTAGGTTGGCAGTCACGATCCTTCATTTTGTATGCCTGGAGTTTAGGCTTTGAAGCCTAAGCCTGGGTTTGTTTTTCTGTGGCAGTGAAAGTTTCATCATTTACTTCTGATTCTGAAAGAACCAACTGGCAGGTGTTTAGCCTGCAACAGATGCAAGTTTTGCCTGAGTTCATTACAGATATAATCCTAGAAGCCTTGTATTTTTTTTAAAAAACCTAAACCTGAATCACTTCCCCAGAAGATTCTCAAGTTTATAATAAACTCATTATGTGGAGGGTGAAAGCAAACTGTGTTTTGAAAATAGAACTGCTGCTTGGAATAGCACTCTGTGGTTAAGGCCAAACTGCTGGTACTTTTGGGTAGTCATTTCCAAAGCAGATCTGAGAGCATTTAGAAAAGGCTGTCTCAAAGAGAAGTAATTACAAATATAACACACAGTAGATGTGACATGTTCTTGCTTAGTGAAGCTCTTGTTCAAATCTTGTACAAAGCCTGATTTACCTCCCAATGTGCTGCTAATCCAAATGTTTTATGAAGCACAGAATAAAAATTCTGTCCAGGCTCATTAAGAATGGAAGGTAAGTGCAATGGAGGCTTAACCCTGAAGCTGAATAGCCTTGAAGAAATCCATGTTGGCTTTCTTAGGGTTGATATTTTCCAATGGGTCTCTGTCTCTTCTGCTCCACAGCCTCTGACTACGGATTGTTCTTGTCAGATGACGATCCTCGAAAAGGTATATGGCTGGAGGCTGGAAGAACACTGGATTATTACATGCTGAGGAATGGGGTATGGTGCAAGGCTGTTGCGTCTTTCATCACCATGTTCTTAGAAAACTTGTTTGCTAAGTAGCAAGAAGAATGTTTAGCATTTGGAGGGGTAGGAGGGTGTTGAGTGTGATCCTGAGCTTGCCCCAATCCTCTTCCTTGCTGTGCCTCAGATGTCAGTCCTTTCCTGCCTCAGGCGGTACCTGTGAGCTGCTGTGGTCAGTGGTGTCCTCAGAGAATGATTAACAGGAAGCTGAAAAATAACCTTTGTTACAAGCTTTCTCTTTGAGCTGACCTTGTGTTGCAGAGTTGGGTTCTTGTGTGCTGAGGTGCTGAGGTTGTACTTGCTCACGTTCAGCCCCAGGGCACTGCGGTAATGCTGCAGCACAAAGGCACTTTGGGCTGTCCTGCCCTCACTGGGGTTTGGTCTGGCCAATTAGGACAAGTTCTTGAAAAGTGCCATTGGCTGAACTAAAAGCAGTTACCTCTCAAGTTTGTCAAAATACTAAGTCTGCCTGTGCTATAAACAGAGAAAATGCAGCTTGGAGGGTGGGAAGGGATTCCTGTTGGAGGCACCTGAGGTGGGGGGTTGGCTTGTGGTGGCTTCCAGAAGCATTTAGAAACAGTTGTGTTTGCTTCCTAGGATATATTAGAGTACAAAAAGAAACAGAGACCTCAGAAAATCCGTATGTTGGATGGGTCAGTGAAAACAGTCATGGTGGATGACTCTAAAACAGTTGGTGAATTGCTGGTTACCATTTGCAGCAGGATAGGTAAGATTTTTGGGACCCACATGCTTAAGAATTTGTTTTTCTGCCACAGTTTAATTTTGATTGTTAGGATGTTATGTGTATGACTGGCTAGAAATTGGCACACATGTTGTAAGTTTAAATTTGTTGGAAGTTACTGTTTTGAAATCTGTTGCCCAGGTTTTATCAAAGTCCATAGAGATGTACCCTTAAACTTCAGTATTGAGCAGCTGAAGGCACAAAGTTATCTGACAGTATAGTTGCCAATTTTTTATCATATGTTACATTTACATGTGCTGTCCTCATGTGTGGTAGAGAATTAGAACTGAATTTATACTCAGTTTTAATTGGATAAAAGGAAAATACAGCTGACCTTGAAATGTGCCTAAACCTGGGGCTCTGTGTTGTTGTAAGAGTTGATCACAGGGTGATATAATTTGTGCAACAACACAGAGAAGCCATCTGAGCATCTGGTCAAAAATGTGTCCTGTCAATTACAGTCTGTCTCAGTGTTTCCTAAATAAAGACACTTCTGAAAACTAATTCATATTCAACTGTAAGCATGCACCCCACATGGATTAATTAAAATCTACAAACCTGGCTTCAGTCACATCTAGAATTCAAGTGACCTTAATTTGATTTAGATGACTCTATTTGGAAAGTAAATCATCTGTTTCGATTTTCTTTGAGCATTTCTATGGTAGATTCTAATGTGCTCTGACTAATTTACCTCAAAACTTAGTCTGAGTTATTTTTGTGAACCTGGTCATGTAGGTGAGCATTTAATGTGCTGTCTGGTGTAACATAAACATGTTTTACCAAACAGTAGAAAAAAACAAGCAGAAGGAAGAACTGAGAGCAACTTGGCTGAAGGTTGGGAACTGATTTTTGATTTGGTTTCATGTGAAATTCATGGGCAGAGCTGAGTTTTAACAGTTTTTTTAAAAAAATTCATATATTTCACCCAGTTCATGCCCCCTCAGTGGGCTCTGCCACATTTCCTGAGCAAGCTGGGATTGTTCAGTCCTCAGGGAGCAACACTCAGGAATGGGAATTTACTGTGGCATGTCTCTATTTTGGATTTTACTGCTATTTTCAATTCCAGCCTGGTTTTAAACTGGCAGCTTCTTGTGGTAGGCACCAAAAAAACCCCACCCTAAATAATTTTGTGAAAGTGGCAAATGCAGGATGTGACAAAGGAATGATGTGTTGGGAGGACAAGGCCAGATATTGGCAAGATGTCCTGAGTGCAGAAGGTGCAGAGGATTCTTCTCATCCCCCATCCTCTGGTTTAGCACCTCATCTGGCACCTTTACTATATTGGGGTTTAACCACTGGTGTTTTAATATCTCAGAAAGAGTATTTCGTCCATCCTGAAATACATGACATTTTTATTGTTACAAGCACTGGGTTTATTTATAATTCCAGGAATAACAAATTATGAGGAATATTCCTTAATCCAGGAAAGCATCGAAGAGAAGAAAGAGGAGAGTACAGGGACACTAAAGAAAGACAGGACATTGCTACGTGATGAGAGGAAAATGGAAAAGCTGAAGGCCAAGCTTCACACAGATGATGATTGTGAGTAATGTGTTCCAGGGTAATTCTTTGATTCGTATCTTTCCACAGTGTAATGCAAGAAAACGAGACAGGAATGCATTTTAAATTATTCAGTGTGTCTCAGTTTATTCCTGGCTGTATTTTGCATCCTTTTATATAAAGTGTTGTCTGTGACTGTTTTAGAATTGGGTAAATGGGAAGTTGTTGCCTCTGTGAGAGTCAGGGGGTGTGTTGAAGTGCTTTTTGTTACCTTTTTGGTAGGGGTATTCCAACTGAAGTGTGAAGTGTCCCTTCATTAAAGTTGGGTATTCAAATACTGATCCCTACTGAAAGCCATCCAAAGGTAGTTTTGTCTTTGAAGGTATAAATTTTAACTGTAAATGGAGTTTGCCAAAGAACTGAGACAGTGTTTGATGTGCTTCATGTGTCAAGTATTAAGAATCATTTTTTTTATTTCACCTGAAGACTCTAAGCTCGACTTTCACTGCAGGAAAATGTTTTAAAATTGTGTTCAGGAGTTAGAAAGGTAAAGAGTAAATTGTTTTAGGGGCAAAATGTGGTAAACTGATTTTGCAGACAGCTTTAAAGATCTGAATTTAGTATTAAAACATTGCTATAGTTGTTTTTTCAACAACATGAACGGTGCTTTATGCTGCAGTATATTCCTGTTTCCCAGCAGTGCTGTTGGTCAGGTCTCATTTGGGACCAACCTGCAGCCCTGGAGACTGAGAAGGGAAAGCAACATGTTTGGTGGAGTCTCTCCCTATAGTGGAAATGGCAGATATGACAGCAGCCTTTAGGCCTGTCACAGTGTGTGTCCAGCAGTGTGTGTGTGCCCGGCAGTGTGTGTGTGTGCCCGGCAGTGTGTGTGTGCCCGGCAGTGTGTGTGTGCCCGGCAGTGTGTGTGTGCCCGGCAGTGTGTGTGTGCCCGGCAGTGTGTGTGTCCGGCAGTGTGTGTGTCCGACAGTGTGTCCAGCAATGGTCAGCAGTATGTCCAGCAGTGTGCTCAGCAGTGCCCAGCAGTGTGGCCAGCAGTGTGCCCTGCAGTGTCCAGCAATGGTCAGCAGTGTGTCCAGCAGTGTTCCCTGCAGTGTCCAGCAATGGTCCGCAGTGTGTCCAGCAGTGTCCAGCAGCATGCTCAGCAGTGTGTTCCCTGTTGCAGTGAACTGGCTGGATCACAGCAGGACCTTCCGAGAGCAGGGGGTGGATGAGAATGAGACGCTGCTGCTGAGGAGGAAGTTCTTTTATTCAGACCAGAACGTCGATTCGAGAGATCCTGTTCAGCTGAACCTGCTTTATGTTCAGGTATGGTACCTTCTGCCTTGTCTGAGCAAACCTGGGGAGGTTAGTTAGAAAAATCCTGTTGCTGAAATACTCCTGTCTTCTGCAATTTCAATTCTGGGTGTGCTTTGGTTTTACTTTTTTGTATATCCTTCCAAAAACATGATAGTACAGAGGCTTTACTTACTGGTTCTAACCAAATACTTTCAACCCAATAATGGACACTCAGCCAAAAATCCATTGGCTTTCATGTCCTATTCCCTTAAAATTCATGCATGTCTTTAGTCTCAAGTTGGTCTTTTTAGTTCTTCTCCCCATCCTCTTCTGTGGATGATGCTTTGTGTCTAATGTGGGACCTCAGGTCAGTCTTGGAAACAGCTTTCTGTTTCTCACCTGTTTTCCCTTCTGCCTGATCCTTTCCAACCCTGCACCCAGACAGCACACAGGGCAGGGAGGCTTCCTGTCCCATGGACCATGTCATGTAACCCCTCAGAGGTTCCCTGAGCTCTTTCATGCTGTATATACCTTAGCAAAGCCAAGAGCTTCATGCAGAAGACATTATTTAACTGAAGGTGCCATTGTGATTGCCTGTAATGCAGTCTGAGCAAAAGAAGAGTTTTAAACACTTTCATAAAGTTTTTTTTTTAAAAAAAGTAAAAAAATAAAATTGAAAGTTTAATGGAATGTTCTGATGATGTACTTAGACTTGCTCTAAATTACATTTTAAAACTCTGTGGCAAAAAATAAGGCTGGCACTGCCTGTGAAACAGCAGTACATTTCCCAAGTGTTTTAGGAGACTGTCACACTGAGCTGTCCTCCTGCCACTTAGATATTTATATTTCTTTCAGGCTACTGTTAGGACAGGCTCTGTTGATACAGCCTTGCCCTTGTTTTGTCTATGGATAGGTGAGACTTCCATTGCCAGAGCATCTTCTATGACCACCAAATTTACACAAAGGGAAGAAAAGCTCTGTGTGCCTTCTCCTGGTGCCATATCTGTAACAGTAATTCAGTTTTTATGTGCTTTTACTGGAGATCATTTTCCCTCCTCTTATGAGGTAGTAAGAGAAAAGCTTTTCAATGCATGTCTATGCACACACATATATCTGTATATGTGTGGGCATACACGTGAGTGTATGTGCCTGTGTTATATTTTACTTATACATCCATCAGGAAATGGGTGTAAAAGTCTCTTTTGATCAGAGTTGTTACAATCATAGTTTCAAAAAGTTTCCACGTGTATTCACCATGAAGTAAGTTAGACCTTTGTGGATTTTATTACTCATAAGCGCATCCAGAATGAAATAATTCAGACAGAAAAGTGTATTTGTGTTGCTGGCTTTGTGTTCAAGCTTTCAAGGACTTTCAGAGGTGGAATAGTCACTTTGGATGTCGCTGACATGTCTTTGCTCATCTCCCACAGGCTCGTGATGACATCCTGAATGGTTCCCATCCTGTCTCCTTTGAGAAGGCCTGTGAGTTTGGAGGCTTTCAAGCACAGATCCAGTTTGGACCTCATGTAGAACACAAACACAAACCTGGATTTTTAGAGTAAACACTTCTAACTTCTCAATTGGGGTGACCTCAAGTGTAACTAATGTTGAGTTGTCACAGATTAAACACATTTTGTTCCTCCAAGCAGAGGTAATCAGAGTCAGTGTGTTTTCTGTAGCACATCTCCCTGTGAAAGGAGCTTTATAGCACAAAGCAGCAGCCCCAGCTGCTGAGGGGACCTTTGGCAGTGAGCACACGGCACCAGCTCCTTCGAGGGTGCCAGGTGAGCTCACAGCTGCATTCCCAGCTGCCTGGTCACCTGGAAGAACTGAGCTTTTGGTCTTCCTTGCAAGTCTCCTGCCTGCAGTTAGTGATGCCACGTGTGAGTTCAGGGCACATCAGGGTGTGTCACAGGTGTTGGGTTTGCCAGGATAGGACAGGAATGGAAAGATGCCTTCTCACTGACTAAGGTGAATATTGCTGTGTTTAGAGGTTCAACTTTCCAGCCTGTTTAGTGGCAATAATCAGTTGTTCAGACTCACCCTCTCCTGGTGTTGTATAAATGAAAATTGGTATTGTGCTCCTTGTTTCAGACACGCACTGAAGTCCTGCTTACAGCTGGCCCATCCTTTAATCCTCACTAGGATGCTTCACTGTAGGGCAAGTTTAGTTTGACTGACATTTAGATGTCCCATTTTCCTCCTGATTTTGATTTTCTGCTTGGTTTGCCTGCAGTAGAATTAACTGAGGGCCAAAGTCTGAGCAAAGGAGTGTAGGAAGGTAAAAGAAAGCTGTTTACTGCACAGTCCATAAACCTTGCCCACACAGGAGGCTCCCAAATCCTGACTGGCCTCTGAACCTTTCCTGCTGGCACTTCTGATGTCTATCAGAATTCTGGGGACCCAGGATGCTCCTGGGGTTTATTTCCTACCGCTGTGAGCAGTTCCACAACAGCCTTTCTCTGGGATTTGGCCATTGTCCCTCCACTCACTCAGGAGTATTCCTGCAGCAAACCATTGGGCATTGCCTCAGGATAAGCTGATGGTGTGTCCTGGTCATGATTTCAAGGATTAGATGTTCCCCAATAGCTGCTTTTAATTTTTAAAACAGTAATTGCAAAATGGTGCTTCAGTTTTTCTAAGATTTTCTAGGGTTCTACATGGTCATTTCAGTGTGAAGATTTTTTTTCTTTACTTTTTTTTATGGCAGCTTAAAACTGTGTTTAATGATGGACTGAAACTGGATGGTATTTCTACTTTGTATGCCTTGCTGGGTAGTTTGAGGTCCATCTCAGAGTGAATTCATTATACATATAATGTTCATTACCTTTTTAAAATCCTAATAGAAATGAAAGGTGTTAATAACTGAACAGTATTCTAGAAAGAGAACTTACTCCAGTGGAAATAATTTCAAACCAGCATTCCCGAATTTAGAACCTTGTTATGTTCTGCAGATCATTTTCTCTGCTATTTTTTTCTTTTCATTTAGGGCCTTGGCTGTATTAGAATCAAACTTTGCAGGCCACCAGGTGTAATTGCTCCCTGTCCTGTTCTGTAAAATTAAGGATTTCTGATTTAGAAGTAGTTCAGTTTTGTCCTCTGTAAAGGAAACTGTTCCAGAACTGTAATTCCATAGTAATTGGAATCTAATTTGAGATGTCCACATTTATGATTTAGTGTTTATGCATCTGGCTTTGTGACAGCCTTTTTGTGAGACCTCATGTTCTTATTTTGTGAGTCTAAGCAAGCCAAGTGATCCTGGCTCATGATGAACAATATATATAAATAGTGCAGAGAAATCCTGATTATTTTTTTTCTGAAAATGCATCTCTCATCCTTTCAGAGAAAACTTTTTAATTTGTTTGGGTTTGTTATGTTTGTTAGGGGTTTTTTTCCCCCTTGAAAAAGAGTGTTTGGGGTTTTTTTTAAATTTCATCCAACTATTTTCTACTCTTGGTGCATAAACATTGATTCCTTTCAAGTCTGGAAGTGGTTGTGTTTTATAAAACTGTATGGGGTAGCTCAAAATGTGAAATACATTGCAGAGGTATCAGCCACTCCCTGCAGAAACCTCAGGATGCTCCAGGTCCTTTAAGGAGAATCTGTCAGGTCATACTGAAAACAGCACAGAATGGCACTTGTATTGCATAAAATTGTTTGGCAACAGCTTAGTTCAGTTTGCCATGTCTGCAACATGTTTATGTGGAGAGACCTTTTATGTCCTTTTTAGCTGCTGATAAATTATTCTTGACACAGGGGAAGATTATTGCCTGCATCTTGCTAAGGCTTTGGTGGTGGTGGTTGGAATTTCCTTGAAGCTCGTGCCAAAGTAAATTGTGAAAGCTCCTAAACTCTCAGATTGCAAAGAGTCCTCCTTGGTGCCCTTGCCACACAGCTGAGGGTTTGCATGGCACCTGCAAAATAGAGATTAAATTTGCTGGGAATATTTGATAAGGAGCTCCCACTGCTCATGTGCAGGTGGGAAAGGAGCACCTGGAGTGGCACAGCTTGGCTTTTTATTTGCAAACACACTGGCAGATAAAAAGCAGAGCTTTCCCTCTCCTGTGATGTGTAAACAAGTCCTGAGAAGAGATTTTATTGCCGTGTATTAGCAAGATGTAACTGCTGCCACATCAGAACAGTTGTTCTTCCTTTGTTTTATAATTCTGGAGCTTTATGAGAGAGCAAATCGAGTGATCTCAGTGCTGAAGAGTATTTTTGGAGAGAACACAAAATCCTAATTTAGACTTTTGGCTGGTTATCTACTATGGTGGTGTGGTTTCTTGTAGCCTCGTTGATGCTGTGTGCTGAAGGAATCAGCAACGATATGGTGCTTCTGCCTGGAGTAGGATTCTCAATCCATTAACCCAGGAGAAGTGAGTGCTCAATGCTGAGCCTGACCATGTGCTCCCTGAGAGCCCCCCTGAAAGGACACGCAGGAGCCACAGGTCAGGGCAGGAACAAAGAACAGTTTATTCAGGGGGACAGGTTTATAAAGGACTTGGAGGGATTCAAATGCTCCAATAAGGGACAAGGGGGAAGTCTGGCTTCAGGCCAGTAAGAGTAAGGGGATTTACATTGAATGGGAGAGAGTTCCAGATAACAGGAGGTCACTATCTGTGTCCCAGCCCCCTGGCCCAGCAGGAGACTTCTGGGAAGAAGACAGTGACTTTGCAGTTTTACATTCAGTACATTCAAACTACACTAAAAACATCAGTTGTTAAAGCATTCTCAGTAGATGGCTGCTTTTCTTCTTCAGCCCATTTCTGGCATGACATTCTCCAAGCCATGTATTGAGAGTGCATTGCTACATCCTACAACAAGGGCAGGCTTTTGTGTTTAAAAACTCAAACTAAAAAAGCACACTAAAACAAGCAAATAATCCAGCAGAGACCCCCATCCCCTCAAAATGTAAAAGCAAAGCAGCTCCCACAGAACAGCTGAGCACATTTTTTGCCATTCTAGTTAAAAACAATTCATCTTTCTCAAACCTTCTAACTTTGTATCAAGGAGGTGGGTCTGTCTTTCATCATTAATACTGAATAAATCAAAATGGGGAGGAGATTCTCTGGGCAGACTTTTTCTGTGATTCTTTATAGTCCAAAACAGGGGGAATCCTTTAGAAACTAATTATTTTAATTATGGAAATTCCTTCAGGTGGCAGATGACCTGCTGAATATATGACAGCTTCATCAGGGTAGAATATTCCAGATGGGGAGGTGCAATCCGGTTTTGTTGGTATGCCCTTAGGTTAGGGTGACATTTGGCTGAGATATAGGGTTTATTTTATTACACAGCAAGGAGGTACAAATAAGGTATTATTTAAAGGTTCCTTCTGACTAAATTCTTGTCATGCAACATGAACTGGTTTAGTTTCCTTTGAGCACCTCAGTGTCTGGGAGCTGCAGGAAATAAAGCTGGTCCTTTTTGGCTTGGAGGCAACACACTGGTTTGAAATGTCCACTGAAATGGTTTTCTAGTTTTTCAGTACAATATTAGTGTTCTAACACCTTTTGAAGACACAGAGAAAGAACTTGGTCCCACACATCAACAAATCCAGGTGCTACTGGAAAGTAAAGCAGTGTCTGAGCTCCAGAGCTGCCTCAGGCTCTGATGGCTCCTTCCCCCAGATTACAAGAAGTAGTTTTGGATTTAGGTGTGAACCCCTCTGAGCTGCTGAGACACATCAGAGAGTTTAGAATGGAAAGTGTCCCAGCTGATGTTTGCTTTTGATAACTTTTCAAAGCATGCAGGTGTATTACACAGGGATGTAACTAAAGTGTTTTTCTTAATTATGGGAGGTAACCTCTTGCTCTCACTCTACTTTAGAGTTCTGGTTCATTGTATAGGTGTTTTGCTCCCCTTTTGGGAACTTTGGGGGACTTAAAGAAGCACAGAAACCATCTCTTCTCAAGAAGGAATTGTTAACTGTGGAATTTCTTTTTTTTTTCCCCTAGCCTAAAAGAATTCCTGCCTAAAGAATACACCAAACAAAGAGGGGCTGAAAAGAGAATATTTCAGGTAATTGTGAGGCTGAAAAACCTACTATAGTTTCACTACCTTCATAAGAAAAACAAGAGCTTTCCCAGGTATATACTCTGTGTATACTTGAATTATGTAACTATCAGAAAATCAAGTGTGAAGGATGTGACAGCATCTATTTTACCTCTTTATCAAATCCTGAAGAAATAAAAATACCTGACCCTGATCCTTTTTTCTTCACTGATGGCTATCCAATATACTTTGTTAAGAGGAGAAAGTGAATATTCAGTTTTCTACAATCTTTTTGTCGGTTGCATTGAAATGTAAAGATGTGTATTTGTACTAAATTGGGTGCACATTTAGCAAAGCCAGTTTTACCTTCATGTCTCCTTCAAACGTGAGCCTCAAGTTGTCCTACTTGATGCTGGAATTCAGGAGTGTGTCTGGGAGTCACACTGTTGGGACAGAGTGGAGCAGTTGAGTGGAAAATGGAACCATGGGCTGCTGGAAGTGCTTTCAGAGTTTGAGAGCTGGAGGTGTATCAAAGATCTGCCCACTGAAATCCAGTGTAAGCTGGAAAATTCCCAGGGCAACAGGTGAAATCAAGTCTTGTGGTTTGTGGAAGGACACACAGTGAGCTGTGAGCTCAGCCTGGGAGACAATTGGAGAGCAGGAACAGGGCATGGACTTGGCTGTGCCTGTTCTCTCTCTCTCTAACTGTTGAGTCAGTCAGGCTGCTCTGCCTGGAGCTGTTGGCACTTCTTGCAGCTGAGGGTGCCTGGTGCTGGTCTGCTCCCCTCAGCTGGGGGCACTGATGCTCCAGTTTAAGCAAAACCGAGGTGAGTGTCACTGTCATGCTGCTCATAGCATGGGGTTTATGCCCCCATCAGATATGACCCATGAGTAGTTTCAATCTCTACCTGCTTTAGTGCATGGACAAGCAGCTCATCAGTGAGGGCAGTGATGCTCATCAAAGACACACCAGCAAGGCAGAGTAAGTGAGCTGCCTTTGGGAAAAAAACAGCTGTTTCCCAGGTCACAAATTCTGGAATTTTCACCAGCTATTCCATCTGTAATGACTTTATTTGTGCTCCTTGGGATCCTCGTTGTGTTCTCTGTGCTGACCTTGACACATCCCTGGGATGCACAAGGGTTGGGAGTTGCAGCTGCTCCTGCTGTCGAGGTGGGAACAAGGAAGGTGTTTCCCCATGTTCTTGATGCCCCCCCTGCTGCTCCCAGTCATGAAAGAGCTGCCAACCAGCAGCTCAGGACACGTGAGGGGACATGGGGTGGGACAGGGAACCCCACAGTGTTGAAGTAGCGAGACACTGGGGTGTGGTTTTCAGCAGAGTGGTTTGGGAAAGCAGAGCAGATGCTGAGATGAAGTTTGAATTCCTGAGATGAGTAGCTGTTGTTACTTGCAGGTAATCAAGTTTACTAATGAGTAAATGTTTAAATATTAAATAGACACTGAGGTACAAGACACACCCAGATGAGTATTTCGGGATGAACTCTTTAGAAAAATCATTGTTTCTTCCTCAGCTGTAGAATTGTTTTCATGTGATGGAAAAAGATTGTGGATAATGTTGCAACTGGCCAAAAAAAAAGTGCCTACAAGAGATGAGAAATGGTCAAGTACAAAGTGTGGGGCTCTCATGAATCAGAAGGTTTGGGCACAAAGCAGGAATAAATAGTCTGTTTCTGGAACAAAGTGTGGGTGCTGGGACATTGAAATTATTTCAAATAGCTGAGTGAAGAGGCATGAATGGTATGAAACTTAATATTGTCAAATAGGAGGAATAGCCAGAACTTAAAACTGTGTCAGAAGTGGTTGAAATGTGCTTAGTCTGAGGCACACACTGAATGGATGATGGTCACAGAATCATAGAACCAGTTGGGTTGGAAGAGACCTCTGAGGTCATCAAGTCCAACCCTTAATCCAACCCCACTGTGATTACCAGATCATGGCACCAGTCAAGGAGGACTGTTCTGTGTGCACAGGTTGCTTATGCTCTCTGATGTGAGGAATTCTGTGACAGTCTTGCTGTTTGCATTTCTACCCAGCATTTTATCAAATATTCTGATTTTATTGATTATTAGCTCAGCATCCTGAAGCAGATAAAAGCAATGCCCATTTGTTTGCCTCTGGCAAGCTTTGATCTTGCCTAACTGATGCTGCTCTCTTTGCAGGAGCACAAGAACTGTGGGGAGATGAGCGAGATCGAGGCCAAGGTGAAGTACGTGAAGCTGGCACGGTCCCTGCGCACCTACGGCGTGTCCTTCTTCCTGGTCAAGGTAACCTGGGGGGCTGCTGTGCCACTGCTGTGCCCACGGCCAGGGGCACCCCAGGGGCACCCCAGCGAAGGGTGGCACCCCAGGGGCACCCCAGCAAAGGGTGGCACCTCAGGCACTGCAGCATTGCAGTTTGCAGGGCAATGGGAAAATCACAGAAAAGGAATGAGAAAAATCTCTGAAATATTTCAGTTTTCAGAAGGAATGAGAAAATTCACTAAAATATTTCAGTTTCCTGGAGGACTGAGAAAATCACTGAAATATTTGGGTTTCCTGGAGGAATGAGAAAAATCACTGAAATATTTCAGTTTCCTGGAGGAATGAGAAAATCATGGAAATATTCAGTTTTTGAGAGAAATGAGAAAAATCACTGAAATATTTCAATGTCCTGGAGGAATGAGAAAAATCACTGAAATATTTCAGTTTCCTGGAGGACTGGGAAAAGGGCTTGTCTTTTCAGGTGACTGGTAAAGATGCACTAAAACCCAGAGGTTCCTAATGCCTTGCTAAAAAACCCTTGTCTGTAACCAGACAAACCAAGGCTGACTTTGAAATCCTCCTCCTCAGCATGCCAGCTGCTTCCCTTTGCCAGTGCATTCCATCTTGCTTTTCCTTTCTGCAAGCTCCATTGGAGTGGGGAAGAAACCTTTCCCCCTCTTGTTCCAGGAGAAGATGAAAGGCAAGAACAAGCTGGTGCCTCGCCTGCTGGGGGTCACCAAGGACTCGGTGATGCGCGTGGATGAGAAGACCAAGGAGGTGCTGCAGGAGTGGCCCCTGACCACGGTGAAACGCTGGGCTGCCTCTCCCAAGAGCTTCACTCTGGTAAGCCCTGTGTGCTGTCAGAGGAACTGGGATCTGTGGGCAGGGGGAATTGTCACAATGCCTGATCTCCACGGACACAGTTTTCAATGGAGCCTTTTAGGGGCTTTTCAGGGGCTTCAACCCCTATCATTAAATAAATCACTTGACTGCATCTCATTTTATGAGGTTTTACTCTTTTTTGATCTTTTATTTCTTGGTCCTCTTCGTCATGGATTACAGTAGTTGTGGAGAGAAGGGAAGAGGAGCAGAAGAAGGAGAAGAGACTAAACTATGTTTACATTTACAATGTTTAAACTATTCCTGTGCAAGAATACTCAAGTTTCAGGAGGGACTGTATTCAGAGCTACTTTTTCACACACAATCTTAAAACCCACACACACCATGCAAACTATCTAACATCACACAGCTATAGCTAATTATTAAGTAATACATATTTCTCCAAAATTGCTAGATCTAAACAGTCTTAATGCAACTTATTTTAACTTTATGAAAGAGCTCTATTAATGGTACTCCATGGAATTTCTGCAGCTTCATTTCTTGCTTCTGCCCCAGCTCAAGGTCTCGAGACAAATTCCATTCTTATCTTAGCAGCTGGCACCCGCAACTTTGTCTTTGGTTTGCCAGCCTGAAAATGTATGAATCCTAACAGGGAATGGAAAAGGTGGATTTAGAGCAGTTCCTGTTGTGTAACTTGTTGTCTCTGTAATTTTCTGTCATTAGTAGTCACTGAGTCCTCAAGTAATAAATTGGCCTATATTGGCATCTGGGGTTAAGGTGTAGTTTGATGCTTCACGGCAAACCAGTTCCCCAGAAGAACTGTGTAAACCTTCTCCAAAAACACTGTTTCAATCTGCTTTGTGCCTAATTACTGAAACATTTAAGGAAATGCTTTTATTCTCACCTGTGTAAAATGTTATGGTGCTTGTCAATCATAATGTGCTTTGTGACTGGCAAGGTATGAACAGAAACTCAGATGGTTCATCCATACATTTAATAGTTATGGAAGAAACTTCATGAATGTGATATTTTGTTAATTTTTTTGGTCCATAGGGGGCCACTGCAACATTCATTTTGGGTCTGAAAAGATTGTTTAAAGTGGTACAGCCGGAGGCAGAGGCTCGAAAATCACATTCCCTTGCTTGATGTGCATCTAATTTCTGATTGCATGGGTGATTATGCTCTAGGATTAAATTCTAAAGACTTTTCTTCATTCTTGAGTGACTGAGTCTAATAAAATTAGACAAAGTGTCTCTTGGGCATTTCAATTTATGAAACATCTGTGATTAGGCTGAAAAAAGCATCTTTGTCTCTTGTCTCACCCCCAATATAACCAGGTGTAGAATCTTGGAGCAGTTTAATTTATTGTTGGATACAACAAAATGACTGTACAAGCAATTTTAAAATTTATATTCTGTCATATTAAGTTCTGTTTCTTCATTTACTTAGCATTTTCAAAGAGGTTTGGGGTTTTTTCTCCTTTTTCTTCAGGATTTTGGTGAATATCAGGAGAGCTATTACTCAGTGCAGACCACAGAAGGAGAACAGATCTCTCAGTTAATAGCAGGTTACATTGACATCATCCTAAAGAAGGTACAGTATTAACATCTTGACATGTAGCAAAAATCACTGCACAGCAGTGCAAAAACTCAAGTATTTGCAAGCTGCAGTTCTTTTTTCATAATCAGTGTTGTATCTTCTGTTTTGATGTTATTTATTATTACCTGTGAATCAGTCAGTGTTGGGAAAATCAAGGGTATTGACTCCATCACTCCATGACCAGGCTCAGTGCAGCACTCAGGGCTTTGTGGTCCTGTCTGGAAGGTGAACTGACTGTCACTGGAAATCCAGAGAAGACTCTAAAGCTTCAATTATGGATTTAAAACCATGGTCCAAGATGGGAAGAAATCATTCCCTAGAAGGAGAGTTTAAAACTACAGCAAGGGCTGCACAGCAGTTGTCCTGCTGCTCTTGAATATAATGCAGCAGAGCTGGGAATGTTTTTCTAGCCAAAAAAACCCCCAAACCCCCTAACATCATATTGCTTTAAAAATACTGTGATTAATAAAACAAATGTTTAGACCTCAGTTGTTCAGAGAGGGATAAAATCAGCATTTTTGAAGAGCCCAGACTAGCTTGAGATTTGGTTTTATGGAATGTACCTGATAGGAGGAGGAAAAGCAGACACACATTCAAAATATTCATAAATAGCAAAAAATAGCAAAAAAGAACAAGTTTGCCAACAAGCATGGAGCTGAATGGTCATATTCTAGGCATGTTGTACAGGAAAGTGAGCTGGTTCAGGGCACTGATTGCTTCTTGTCAAAGTCTTACTTTATTAATATTCAACCAACCTACACCATTATATACCGTAATAAGTTTTAATAATAAAGAAATGGCAGAGTTAAGTAGTTCAGGAGAATTCATTGATGCAACATCAAGTGGTGTGCAGTAAGAGGTTGAGGAGCACTGCCAGACTTCATCACAGGACATGCCTTTTTCTCTGAGGCTGTCAGTCTCAGGTTAATAAACATCAAATAAATTGCACGTTTCTGTAGATGCCTTAAAACTTGATTCAGAAGTGGCTTTGCTCTCTCACCCCAGATGAAAGCAGCCTTGTGTCTTCATAGAATACAGATGTTTGAATTTCTGCTCCCAGTTGCAAGGTGTTAATTCTGGCTATGTTTTGGTCCCTTCCAGCCCATGTTCTCTGGTGTGGATTGGTAGGCACATTATTTTCCTGCTGAGGTGTTGCTGGTGCAGTGTTCCCACCCCCTCAGCTCCTGTGATTCTAGTGACAGGTTGCTCATCAGTGGACAGGGAACTCTGAACTTCAGTAAATTCTACCATTTTTAACTTGGATATACTTTTTAACATCACATTATTAATGTGATATAATATGGGAGTGAGGCACAATCTTGACTAAAAAGAGGGAGTTTCAGTTCATGTATATGATTGAACTGTAATAGTAAGAAGAGCTCCTCTCTCCAGAGGGGTGTGTGTGTGTAGTTGTGCATGAGGAGTTCCCATTAAATGTGCCCAAGGTCAGAGTGGATACACCTGTTTATATACATCTATATATTATATACAATATATGTATATATATAGACATCTATATATTACATACAATATGTGTATTCAGACTACAAATCACATAGCAAAGTGGAAAGCAGTTTCTTTGCACCAGGTCACAAGTAGAAAGAGGCTGTTTCTGTAAGGCACTGCCTCTGTGATTTATGGTATTTTCCTGTTGTTTCCAGCGGTTTCGACTTACTGCCCTTGTGTATATTTACCCTCCTTATACCAGTGCAAAAACCCTTCCTCAAACATTCAGCTGTGCAGACTGCCCAGAACTTCAAAATCCCTGTGATAAAATAACCTGCAGACAGTATGAGATGTACTGTCTTGACTATGGATTTGTATTTCCTACTCATAGATTGCACCATATAGTAACATTTCAGATGCTAAATAGGACTTGTAGCACCTGAGCCAGCCTGATGTGCCTGAGTTAGAGGAGGGTGGCAAAGGGAGCTGGTACATGTCCTGTACATTTGCTGCTGTTGCAAGTCACTTGGTCCTCAGAGCACTTTTCTCTCTGTGAGAAATGACAGTATCTCAGCACCTTCCTTACACCTTTGTTCCAAAAGACACCAGAAGGGTTTTTCCTTATGTGCTTGCTCTGCCAGGGTTTAGAATCAGGGCTGCTGCAGAGCACCTGTTGTGGAGTGAAGGGTCTGTTGTCCCTCACTGCCCACAGTGTGGTGTTCAGCACCAGGTAATTATCTCCAGATAATTTGATTAGGTTTGTGACAAATGGCAAGGGAATGGTGGAGAGAAAACAAAAATCAACACATTGTTTAACTTATTTTTTTTCCTCCTCCAGAAACAAAGTAAAGATAGATTTGGGCTTGAAGGTGATGAGGAATCAACCATGTTGGAAGAATCTGTTTCACCTAAGAAGTGAGTGTATACCCCAGGAGGAAATGCTCTTTCTTTGAGTGCCACCTTTAGCCGCAGCAGCTTTTGTCAAATGAAGTAGGACAGTTGTTACTGTTAAAGAATGTTTTTTCACCCAGTGTTTCAATAGAAGGAGGTACATCCCCAGGCAATTCATCAGGCTCCCAACTTCCTTCAGGGATTGAAGAGCAGGTATTTGTCACAAAATTGTTGGTTAAGGAAACGAGCAGTGGGACCACTCTGTGCCAACTTGATCCCTGAACAAAAGAATTCAGGCTGTAATTCAGTAAAATGCTGGGATGGAGAGGTGGATAATGAAGCAGAGCTGAAAATGTTGTATTAGCTTTTTTATCTTTGAGCAAAAATGTGGGATTTACAAGGTTTTAGCTGCTTGTGTCTGCTAGTTCCGTGGTTCCAGTAAATGTGGCTGCTGGCAGCGCAGCTGTACACTGTGTTCTGCAGTTCAGCAGCCAAACCAGCACATGGGAGGTGTGAGGAAGGGCCAGGGGTTGGTGCTGGGGGGTGAGGATGTGGTTCTGATGGGCCAGTAACTGAGGACAGCAAGAAGCAGAACTGGAGAGCTGGCTGTGCCTGGGAAAAGGAATGTTAAATCTTTGCATGCAGGGAAAGAACAGAAACAGATTTGTGACATGAGGAGCTGCAATGAGCCACTCCAGCCTCCTCTTGCAGCTCTGAGGATGGCTCTGCCAGCAGTGTGTGTGTGTGTAAAGTGTGTTTGATTTATTGTCAAGCACATGGCTTAGAGCCGTTAGACTTGTTAGTATTTAATGTGGCCTTATGTGAAAATTCAACTTTTGATGGGTCACACATGTTCAGATGGGCTTTATTTTGACATGGCCCTTTCCAAATCACTTCCAGAATATACTTTCAGCTAAGTGCTGTGCAGAGAAGCTCAAAACTTGTAATTGAGAAGTACAGGATTTTTTCACAGTTGAAATCACTCTTTTTTCCCCAGCAGTGTTGTTTTAAAGCCTGAATTTCTGTCAACACTTCTCTCTATTAAAGCTTGAATCAGATTTAAATATGAGCAGCATATCTAGCAAAGCAGTTCCTGACCATGGATGGCAGTGACTTTATTTATTGTTCTTAGAAGTATCCTCCCTCCCAGCCCCTTATCTGATAGACTGTCAATTATTTTTAGCAAGTACTGTGTGTGCTTATGTGTATGAAGGTGAAAGAAGGAATGTTAGTTTATTTATCCCAGTTCTAGGAACTGCTTGCAAAAGACAAAGTTCATTCTTGTGTTTTCTATTGATCAGTCAATGATTCAACAGAAACAAAGCAGTTGTTATGCCATAAATCTTGTTCTGGTGTCTGTCATGGATCTAAAAGGGGTAAAGCTGTTGTACCCTGTGTACCAAAACTGCACGTTGCCTTCTCCTTGGTGCCTGCTCATCAGTGTTCTTTAACAGCTGATCTGCCAAAAGCCCCAGCTTGGGATTTTTTATTAATATGTTACAAAACACTTCAAAAGAAAAAGTGTAAAGTTTTCTGGCTTCTCCAAATGTTGCCAAATGTGATTTAAAATCCCAAAGGGAAAACACCTGGCAGAACTTGTGTGCTGGTTTAAAGGTAAACCAGCAGGAGAAACGAACCCAACACAAGAGACTATAAGTCAGAGTTACAATTTAATAACAATATTACAATAAATGCAATGGCACAAAGAGAAATTGGGTTTAACCCCCAAACCCAGCAGTGTAACCCAGCCCCCTGGGGCACAAACACAGTGGGGTTTGGTGGCCCCTGTGCTGAGCCCCACGTGGTTCCCCCAAGTCCAAAGGAAAAGGAAGGGAAAAAAACCTGTTTGTGCAGATGATGGCACAGTCTGATTGAGAGTGGCGGGCTCCTCCTGTCCAGGTTCTGCTCCTCCTCTGGATCCCATGAGTGGTCCCAGAAGTCCCCAGACTCCAAGATTGTCTCCCCTCAGGTGCAGGTGGGAGCCCCCAGTCCCTCCCCCAGGGCAGGGAGTTCCGCACTGGGGGGATCTGACTCTGGGAGTCAGGGGGGATTTTGGGATGGTTGCTGGCCCCTGAGCAGAGCTGAGCCCTCAGGTGGGTGTGGAGGTGCCAAGGAGTCCCTGGAGGGGAGTTCTCCCAGCTCCTCTGCCAGGCTTCTTTCCCAGCCAGCTCCCAGGGTGAGGGCTCAGCTGTGCCCTGGGCAGCTGCTGCCAATGGTCCATTGGTAACAGTTCCTGGGAGATGGCACAGAGGGTGTGGAATCCACAGCTTTGGTCACACCCACGCAGTGATAAACTGGTCCCAACTGCTGAACTAAGACAACTTGCTTTGCAGGAGCTGCCTGACTCCCAGCTGGGTTGTGTTTTGC
Source organism: Sakesphorus luctuosus (assembly GCA_013396695.1). Classification (NCBI taxonomy): domain Eukaryota; kingdom Metazoa; phylum Chordata; class Aves; order Passeriformes; family Thamnophilidae; genus Sakesphorus; species Sakesphorus luctuosus. Next base: position 391,150 of record VWZD01012711.1, read on the forward strand.
AGGTCCACCATCGTGCAGCAGCAGTTCAACCGCACGGGCAAGGTGGAGCACGGCTCGGTGGCCCTGCCTGCTGTCATGCGCTCGGGCTCCAGCGGCCCTGAGACCTTCAATGTTGGCATCATGCCCTCCCCGCAGCAGCAGGTCACAGTTGGGCAGATGCACAGAGGACATATGCCCCCACTTGTGAGAAACCTTCCTGTTCTCTATTTGTAACTCTTTTCTCTGTGTGTGTGTGTGTGTGTGTGTGTTTGAAACTTATCTGTGCTACAGGGGGTGGGAAACAGCTCCTGAGAGCAGGAGTCCTGGCTGTGACTTCCTACCAAACATAAGCTTTGAGTTTCTGTGCTGGTTTAAAGGTAAACTGGCAGGAGAAACAAACCCAAAACAGAAGAGAATATAAGTCAGAGTTACAATTTAATAACAATATTACAA
>VWZD01012711.1:391766-514035 GCA_013396695.1 Sakesphorus luctuosus
TCAGGTGTGCCCTGGGCAGCTGCTGCCAATGGGCCATTGGGAACAGTTCATGAGAAATTACATAGAGGGTTTAGAATGCACAGCTTTGGTCACACACACCCTGTGGTCTCAGTTGCTGAACTAGGACAGTATCCCTGATATATTTAGGGTCTCACATTTTCCTCATTTTCTTTAAAGCAGGCTCTCCCAGCCAGCTTTTTACTTATAAGTAGTTAAGCCAATATTCAAGGGTTAAAAAAGTTGTTTAAAGACTGGCAAAAGTAACCAATTTTAAGGAAAAGGCTTACTTTCAGCTTATCCCTAGCCCACCAGTTTAGAAATTATTTAGTAGGCTTAAAGCAGATAGTGTGTTTTCTCATTTAAATTAAAAGGCTTTCAAAAGCCCTAAAAAGTCATCAGGAAATTTAATCAATGCTTAAGATCATGACATACTGCTAGGAGTGCAGTAGATGTAGTGGATTGACCTTGGCTGTTTGCCAAATGCCTGCCCAGCTGCTTTTTCACTCCTGCTCTTCAATGAGAAGTGTGTGTGTGTGGGGATATAGGAGAGAAAAAAGCTTTATCTTGGCATAGGTCAAGATAAAGACAGGGATATCACCAATGAGCTTCATGGGAAAACAGAATCAGCTTGGGGAAAATGAATTAAATTTATTGTCAGTTAAAATATAGTTGAATGGTGAGAAACAGATGAAAACTGAAACACCTCCCATCCCTCCTTTTTTTAACTCAGACTCAAAATTCACCCCTTCATTTCTGACTGTTCTGCTCCTTGCTCATGGGTGGTCAACTTCTAACAGCCCCTCTCTGCTGATCTTTCCCCCTCACACCTTTCCCCAGCTCCAAAGTGTCCTTCCCATGGGCTACACTCATTTAGGATAAACTGGTTCCACAGTGGGTCCCCTGGGAGCTGCAGGTGCTTTGGGAGGTCCTGCTTCAGTGCTAGTCCTCCACAGACTAGAGTTTCATGCCATGGAGTGTCCCCCTGCTGCAGCCTGGGGTGCTCTGTGCCCTGCAGGGTGGGTGTGTGGGTATCTGCTCCAGCAGACCAGGGCAATCCCTGTTCCACTCTGGGCTCCCCACCATGGTGCTCTGCTGCCATTGGCACCTCCACAATGTCCCCCTGGGCACTGGCATTTGCAGGGCTGTTTCTTGCACTCTTTCCCCTCTCTGCCATGTGGTGTTTTGCCCTTTCTTACAGATGTTTTCCCAGAAGTGCCACAGCTGTTGGGCTCAGTCCTCCCTGGGTCTGTTGGTGTGTCCAGAGCCAGCTGTGCCCAGCATGGCCTCTTCTCACCCTGCAGCCAACACTGTGTAACAGACACCCAGCACAGATAACCACCCTGAAACTCTGTCTAAAACTCTTCAGTTTTCTGTTAACTTATGCATGTTGATGACAATTTAGAGTCATCATTGATTTCATTGGCATGCTGTCCCAGGAAATCAATAATGATACCGTAGAGGTAAATTGAGTTTTAATGTTCTTTGAATGCAGGTCAGTAAGGCAGCTTGGTGGGCTTTTGTGTTTGTCTGTTGGTCATCGTTTGACCTGAAAAACTTTATAAATGAGCACTTCATAAATGTGTGCAAGTACAGAGGAGTGTGAAGTGGCCCAGGTGAAACCAAGACTGTGTGAGAGATTTGGTTTCTCTATGGCATCAGGGCAAAGTCACTCTGAAATGGGCTGGTGTGCCTGTGGGGCTGTTCTCACTCTCTGTCTCTTCCTGCACATGTGACTCGTGCCTGGAGTGCCCTCTGGAGCACAGCCCAAGCCCTGGCCCTGTTTTGCCTTGCAGACCTCAGCCCAGCAGGCCCTGATGGGCACCATCAACACCAGCATGCACGCGGTGCAGCAGGCACAGGCTGACCTCAGCCAGGTGGACAACCTGCCACCCCTGGGGCAGGACATGGTGAGTGCTCTGAGCCCTCACATGAGTGGGTCTTGCTTCTCTGGGGGGTTTGCAGGTCAGTTCAGTCCTTGTCCACAGATCTAAAGTGGTATCGCTGAAGCTTTGAAAAGGGGATGAAATGGTGTGCTCTCGTGAAGGAATTCGTGTTCACTCTTCCCAGTCTCCTGAGATTACATGTAGCAGACTGCCTTGCATGGGCATGTCTGCAATGCTATTGTTTTATGGGTACATGTGCAATTAAACACAAACTATGACCAATATTTTGGTGGCAGTGACTGCCTCCCACACATGTACAAAATAGGAAGAAATCTGATTGTGTTGTTCCTGATCCAGGTTAGGGCAGGAGCACAGAGCAAAGGGGTTATTGCTTATGGGGCAGTATTTAGCCTTTATGGCATTTACCTTCAAAGGGCAGCTGTTGAAATGTGTTAGCAAATCTGCAGTGAAGGAATCAGCAGAAGGAAATGTTTGCTTGAATATTTGACTTCAAGGGCTTGCTGATTGTCCTCTGTTTCCCTTTTAAAACTCATGAAGGAATGGGAGATTTACATGGTGTCCCCTCTTACAGAGCCTCACTGCAATCCTTAACTCTTCTCTTTGTCATTGCTCTTCAGGCTTCCAGAGTGTGGGTTCAGAACAAGGTTGATGAATCCAAACATGAAATACACTCTCAGGTCGATGCAATCACTGCAGGAACTGCATCTGTTGTTAACCTGACAGCAGGTAAACTCCAGTGGGAGGGGTTGCCTTGCAGTCCCCTGACACTTGGTCAGTCTAAACCAAGGAACTGAGTATGGGGCAGCTGCAGAGAAAGTGTCTTTAAAACCCCCCAGTGCCTTGATGTGTGGAACAAACTTTGTCCCTGCCAACAGTTGTTGTCCCTCCAGTTTCTCTCTTACAACCATGATGAAAATGCAAGTTTATTCAACAAAGCAGAGAGTGTTTGCAAGCTCACTGCAAGAAAGCACTACTGACAGTTGTTAGATTATTGTGTGTTTATTGAAAGTAGGTTTTTCTTCAGCAAATTACAAGTTGAAGGAGCTGCAAGTGGATTAAAGGGGACAAGATTGTATTACCTCAAGTTCTTTCAGTATTGAAAGAGAGCTGACACAGTGGACTGCTCAGCCATTGCACTGAATGAAGAAAATTCTATTAGAAGATAGGTTATTGCAGAACTAAAAATGTAGAAACCAGAGAATTTATAGCAGTCTATTTTTTTTAAGTGACAAATTACTTAGTAGGCATTATTTGTTTCTCTTGAAATCTCTCTTCAGTCTTCCAAGAGTGTAGTTTGTGGTAGGTGCCCCTTTTCCTTTTTAACCATTAAAGCATTCTGATCACAGAAAAACATTTGCTCTGCAGGGGACCCAGTAGACACTGATTACACTGCTGTGGGATGTGCAATCACAACCATCTCCTCCAACCTCACTGAGATGTCCAAAGGTGTCAAACTGCTTGCTGCTCTCATGGATGATGAAGTTGGAAGTGGAGAAGACCTCCTGAAAGCTGCTCGAACGTTGGCCAGTGCTGTCTCAGACCTGCTGAAGGCTGTGCAACCTACTTCAGGAGAGGTTAGCAGATGGAAACTCCTCAGGTGCCCTCTTTGAAGGGCATGGCTTTGTGGTTTTTGGGACTGGTCAGCTTCTGCACTCACCTGCTCAGTGCCACAGAATGTGCCCTCTGCAAGCAGCTGTTGTGGCTGCTTCTTAATCCTTCTTCTGTTTCTGTCTTTGTGCCTTTAAGTCTTGCACCTCAATAATAGCATGTTCTGTGTTGTGTGCACAGGTTGGTGTGTGTAATAAAGAGCTGATTTATCTGGGTACTGTATTCTTTTAGAAAGAAATTTCAAACAGTATTGAGACTCAATAGGAGATGGGGAGATACTTATTCATGACTTTTTTCCTTACTCTTTTTCTCTGCTTTGACATATAAAATGTCAAGTTAATTCTTATGTTGTAGTTTTCCAGAACTGAGAGTAGTACAGACCAGGATAAAACACTTTGATTGGTTTGTTATGATTTGGAATCTGTAGCCAGTTTGCCTTAGTATGTATTTAACTAATAGATAAAACATGTATTTATGTTGTGAAGAACATGAAATCTCCTGAAGTTTCTGATCATATTGACTGTCCATCCTTAATTACCTTTAGAGTTATGACAGCAAAGTCTATCCAAGTTCTTCAAAATTCTTTGCATGTCCTCTGGGGGCACATCAGATGGAACCCCTGAGATATGGATGTGCAGTTAGTTGTGCATGTGGAAAAGCAAAGAGTTTTCCAAAGCATTTCTGTGGTGAGATGTTTTTTGGCCTTGTTGGTAGCACAGTCGCGCAGAGTTTCTTGGAGGAAATGTGACCTTCAGGCACAGCTCATTTTGTCTGAGTGACTGTTTCCCTGTCCCCTTGCTGCAGCCTCGCCAGACAGTGCTGACTGCAGCTGGAAGCATTGGACAAGCCAGTGGGGAGCTCTTGAGGCAGATCGGAGAGAACGAAACAGATGAGAGGTTCCAGGTAAGAAATTATTTGAACTTATTCCTTGCACGAATTAACACCTGAGTGTGTTTTAATGCCACAGTTTCAGAGTAAACGAAATTATTCTTGTACAAGAGAAAAATGTTCTGGAATTAAGACCTGTTTGGATTAGGAGCAATGACTTCTAGGGCTATGTTTACCTCATGAACAAGGAAAAATTGTGGTTTAAAGGACATTTTCAAACATGGGATTGCAGTTGTTGTTACTGTTAAGCAAAATTAAGTTCTTGAATTTGGTTATTAACTCTTGTCCTGTCTCTCGTTGGCAGTTTTCTGCTTGAGATTGTCATCCTATGGCAGATCTTTATCACGTGGGTAGTGGTGAACTCCAGAAGGTTTTGTACTAATAGTGTATTCACAGGAAATGGAGATAAGCACAGTGCAATTAGGGCCCAGATTTCTTCTTACAGACTGAGCCAACTGAAAACTTGACAGTCTGTGCTCATTCAGTGCAGTACCTTCCTGGAGTGGGTGGAGAAGGGGTTGTACTGAGCACAGAAAACCACTGGGCTTCTGAACAACAGCTGTATCTGCTGCTTTACTCTAAATAAAATGCTGAAGTTTTCATACAAAAAAACTTCTTACCTTCAGGAGACTTGATCTTAATCTAAGCAAAGTATACGCTTTTTTGTTCATAAGCCTGAGTTTTCCCTTTCCTTTGCCAGGATGTGCTGATGAGTTTGGCCAAGGCTGTTGCCAATGCTGCTGCCATGTTGGTGCTGAAGGCCAAGAACGTGGCACAGGTCGCTGAGGACACAGTCCTGCAGAACAGGGTCATTGCTGCTGCCACTCAGTGTGCACTCTCCACTTCCCAGCTTGTGGCTTGTGCCAAGGTGAGGCTGGTAGTGCTCCTGAGGTACCAGGGCATCATTCCAATGTGTGCTGCTGCCGTGGATTTCCAGCCATGCCAGGCAATGTGTTGATGTCACACCAGCCCTTCCTGAGCGCTCTGTGTCCTCTCCCTGGGCAGGTTGTGAGTCCCACCATCAGCTCTCCAGTGTGCCAGGAGCAGCTGATCGAGGCGGGCAAGCTGGTGGACCGCTCTGTGGAGAACTGTGTGCGAGCCTGCCAGGCTGCCACCGACGACCCCGAGCTGCTGAAGCAGGTCAGTGCCGCCGCCAGCATTGTGAGCCAGGCACTGAGCGACCTCCTGCAGCACGTGCGCCAGTTCGCCAGCCGGGGAGAGCCCATCGGCCGCTACGACCAGGCCACCGACACCATCATGTGCGTCACAGAGAGCATCTTCAGCTCCATGGGTGATGCTGGTGAGTGTCTCTGAGGAGCAGCAGCTTCCCACTGTTGGGGTCACCCTTTGTAGGTGGGGTGCGTTAATGACGGTCAGGAGAGATCAGGTGTGGGGGGAATGATAGTGTGTGTGTTGTTCTCCTAAGGTCTGAGGTCACTGATGAATGCATCCTTAAGGACCAGAGAGCCACATGTACAATGTGGATGCCTTGGAACCACTAGAACCTTTCCATGTATGTTAAGTGAACTTTTGACCAATAGTGTCCTAGCATGTTATATACAGTGAAGCTGTTACTAAAAATAAAGCCCTTTGTCTTCAGTGAAGCCTTTTGATCACACTGCAGCCTGAGTTGTCTCTGCCTCCTCTGACCACCGCTAATCTACCTTACCCCAACAAAAGGTGACCCCAATAATCAGGCACAGCAGCATCAGAAGGCTTACAACTAAGAATTTATTTTTAGTTACAGCTACACTTTTTATATACTCTTGGATTCAATATGTTATGACCCTATTGGTTAGTCAGTTCACCTAACATATATGGAAAGATCCTACTGGTTCCAAGGTATTCCACATTCTACAGGTGGCTCTCTGGTCCTTAAGGTTGCATTCATCAGTTACCTCAGTCCTTAGGAGATCCACCCCCTATACCAACTACCCAGAGAGGTGCACTGATAGCAAAAATGCTTTGAAATAAATAACTGCTAAGAAGCTTTTTGTCTTTTTAGCAGCAAAGGTGTTTATTGATAACATTGGAGGCAAAGCCTGTTCGTACTGGGCAAAAGCTTGCCTAACTTGTTTGTGTAAAATGAACCATTTATAATCTTAAGTTCATATTTAACACCTTCTAATTTCCATATTAATGACTGGGTGAAATCTTGGGCGGAGCTTTCCTTTCGGCTTGAAATTTGGGTGGTTGTCTCCTGACTTCATCCCTCAAGTGGTCCTGAAGCATTTTCATCACTGTTGGACTTACACCTTTTCTTTGTTCAATGACATGACTTGTGAAACTTGTAAAATCTTGGCTTTAACTCTACAAAATCTTGGATCTTTACCATTTCATCCTATTGAAGTTACTTTAATGTATGGCTTCTAACCCATGGCACACTGGTCTTTATAACTGCTGGACAGTCTGTACCAGAACAAAGCTACTCCACCACTTTTTCATGAGTTAAAAACACTGATTTGGGGGTTTTGTCTTGTTGTCTAGAATGCAAATTCTATGATTTTTTGTTTACATCCATTGTAATGATTTCCATCCTTTATAGTGTGATCCAAAATTCTGTTTATGGAACTTCTAAGATATGAACTCCACGTTTTTCATTTTCAAGTACAAAACACTTCAGGCAATGCCACTGTAGGTGAGTTCTGAAGGCAAAACTGAGCTGGCAGTGCCCATGTCCCTGTGCCCACAGGTGAGATGGTGCGGCAGGCGCGGGTCCTGGCCCAGGCCACCTCTGACCTGGTCAACGCCATGAGGTCGGACGCCGAGGCAGAGATCGATATGGAGAACTCCAAGAAGCTTCTGGCTGCTGCCAAGCTCCTGGCAGACTCCACAGCCCGCATGGTGGAAGCTGCAAAGGTACCAGGGTGGGGCACTCGTGGGTCAAGGGGTGGGTTACACACAAAGAGGTATCTGGGGGGTGTTTTAGGCTGGGTCTGGCTGATAACCTGTAAAGGTTCAGCATTTATTGACTTATCCTAACACTGGTTCCACAAAACCCAATTTACCAGTTACTTGGAGTTTTTTGGTTTGAAAAACCCCATTCTTGCACTGCTTTTCTTCCTGTGAGCAGCGTGGTGATCATAGAATCAGTTGGGTTGGAAAAGACCTCTGAGATCATCAAGTCCAACCCTTGGGCCAACCCCACTTTGATTACCAGATCATGGCACTCAGTGCCATGTCCAGCCTCACCTTAAAAACCTCCAGGGATGGGGAATCCACCCCCTCTCTGGGCAGCCCATTCCAGTGCCTGAGCACTCTCTCTGCAAAGAACTTCTTCCTGATATCCAACCTAAACCTCCCCTGGCAGAGCTTAAGCTCATGCCCCCTTGTCCTACTGTTGGTTGTCTGAGAGAAGAGACCAATCCCCACTCGGCTACAACATCCTTTCAGGGAGTTAAGAAGTGATGAGGTCACTCCTGAGCCTCCTCTTCTCCAGCACAAACACCCCCAGCTCCCTCAGCCTCTCCCCACAGCACTTGTGCTCCACTCCCTTCTCCAGCCTCGTTGCTCTTCTCTGGCCCCGCTCCAGCCCCTCAATCTCTTGCCTCAACTCAGGGGCCCAGAACTCAACACAACACTCAAGGTGTGGCCTCCCCAAGGCAGAGTCCAGGGGAAGGCTCACTGCCCTGGGCCTGCTGCCACACACTGTTCCTGATCCAGGCCAGGATGCCCTTGGCCTTCTTGGCCACCTGGGCACATCTGGCTGATGTTCAGCTTCCTGTTAATCCAAACCCCCAGTGATGACTGAGGCCACCCAGGGCAGTCCCCACGAACCATACCCACTGGGATGCAAAGCCTTGTACCCACCTGCCTGTGCAAATGGAGCTGCAGAACCACAGCAACCTCTTACAGAAACCACAAACAAGGCACTCACCTCTGCCTAGGAACAGGTTCCTAACCTAACCTAACCTTTCCTTGCTGGAAACCTCTTGAAACCCACTAGGGAGGAATATGTCCTTGGAATTGTTTCCCAGATCCTGCACTGAAATGATTTTCACAGCAGCAGGGCCAGCCACTCTGCAGGAACTCCAGTCCACAGCATATCCTTGATTTCCCAGCACTTTCTCAGACTTCAAATGGAGCAAACCTGCTGTGTTAAACCTTAAGTTTTGGGCTGCAGTTACTGCAAGGAATATTGAATTGGGAATTTTAAAAACTGGCTTTTTCAAAGCCTACTTTCATCTGAGTGCATTATTACACACCACAGGGAAAGCAGTTGGCAAAATCTTTGTCCCAAGCACCTAAAGTGGTGTATGAAGCTGATGTTCAGCTCCTCCCTCTGAGTGCCAAACACATGCAGTAACAACACTCCACTACCAATAGATCTGCCACATCGAAGTCTTGTGATATTTTAGTGTTCTTCTAACTCTGGTTAAGATAAAACAAGGCAATGAAGGGTGATGTAGCAGACAATCTCTGGAACTAAAGCCTTGCTGTTCATGCCCGTTTTCTGCAATAACTTTCACTGACCCTCATGGTCTTTGTTTTGAAATGTTATGCAGGGAGCTGCAGCCAACCCTGAGAACGAGGACCAGCAGCAGCGACTCAGGGAAGCGGCAGAGGGACTGAGGGTGGCCACCAATGCTGCTGCACAGAATGCCATCAAGAAGAAGATTGTCAACAGGCTAGAGGTTGGGAAATAAATAGTGCTGAATTTTTTTGATCTTCCCATTCTCAACTAAAATGGAGAAATGATAGATTTGAAAAGAAGCCTTTCTTAATTCCTAGTTTTCAGCTGCGATTTTGCAGTAGTCTGATTCAAGTGCAGTGAGATGAGACAAGCAAGCAGATCTAAGTAGGTAACCAAGTTGCTGAATCTGTCCAGAACTAAAAATCAGGAGTATTTCAGGAAATAAATGCTGTCATTTTCTAACTGCATGCAAGAAAATTTTATAGAAAAACATTTAATTTGTTTTGCTATTATATATTGCCCCACAGAGGAGTGCAATGTGTAGTGAACTTCATGCCTGGCTGTATTAAGTGGGCCAGTTGGTGTTGTACAACACCTTGAAATACCTTGGATAAATTGTTGTATTTTAATGTTGTCAGAGGGAGATGTTGATAATAACACTTCTAGAAATTTAAAGAAGGTTTTCTCTTTTAGACTCAGGAATACCAGTATTTTGAATCTCTCTTTTTTTAATAACTTTGCTTTTGCCGTAGGGCAATCTCAGTAGAAATTGGCTCCCTTGAGCCCTTGGTCAGAGGTATTAATGCAGCAGTGAAGCACCTCATGTCCTTTGCCTGTGACCTCTGGCCTTTGGGAGGGGATAATTGTTCAGACTGTTCTGCTCATTGTATTTGACTTGTTTGCTCATATGGCCACCTAAGCTATGGCAGAGTAAGAATGTGGAATCCTTTTAATTCTGTCTTTATTGGCAAGTTAGAGAGGGTTAAGAGCAATCAAATCACATTCACCTGGAGAGAGAAGAGCAATCCTGAGTTTCCTTAAGGCAAATCATATAAAGGGGTATAATGTGTCCATCTGTCAAAGTTGTTCCTGTCAGAGCTACCTGTAAAGTGTATTTCATCCTCTGAATTACTCAGGCTTTCACCACTGCTTTACCTGTCTCTTGTTCTCCCAAGATTGCAGCCAAACAAGCTGCAGCTGCTGCTACCCAGACTATTGCAGCCTCTCAGAATGCAGCTGTTTCCAACAAGAACACAGCAGCCCACCAGCAACTCGTGCAGAGCTGCAAGGTAAGCCCGGCTCAGCCCCCTGACACATAACCCTGCAACTCTGCCCTGTGGGCAGCTGAAAGTCACACTCTGTCATGCTGTTGCAACCTCAAAAAGAGATTTAAAAAAACCCCAAAGCTTCCCACATACATCTGTGTGGGTTCTGGAGAGCCCTGCTTTCCTGTGAGTGCCACACAGCCCCTGCCTGTGACAAACCCCTTCCTACAAGGTTGGCAGGCAGGTGTCTGCTGAGTAACAGCCAATTCACCTGCAGAAAGCACTTCCAGTCCCAGTGTTGCTGCAAAGCAGAGCTGTGCTTGAGGCACTGGTGGAGGTTGCTCAGGGATTTGTGACCTGGCTGTGCTTTGGTGTCATGACACAGATCTCCATAGACACAGTTCCCAAAGGAGCCTTTAGGGGCTTTTCAGGGGCTTCAACCCCTATTGTTAAATAAATCACTTGACTGCATCTTATTTTATGAGGTTTTACTCTTTTTTGATCTTTTATTTCTTGATTTTCTTCATCATGGGTTACAATAGTTGTGGAGAGAAGGGAAGAGGAGCAGAGAAGGAAAAAGAGAAAATGGTGCAACTATGTTTACATTAACAATATTAAGAATACTCAAGTTTCAGGAGGGACTGTATTCAGAGCTACTTTTTCACACAGTTACACACAATCTTAAAACCCACACACACCTTGCAAACTATCTAACATCACACAGCTATAGCTAATTATTAAGTAATACATATTTCTCAAAAATTGCTAGATCTAAACAGTCTTAATGCAACTTATTTTAACTTTATAAAAGAGCTCTATTGATGGTACTCCACGGAGTTTCTGCAGCTTCATTTCTTGCTTCTGCACCAGCTCAAGGTCTCGAGACAAATTCCATTCTTATCTTAGCAGCTGGCACCTGCAACTTTGTCTTTGGTTTTCTGGCCTGAAAATGCATGAATCCCAATAATCTGAGTCTTGGCCACACACTCAGGGCACGAGTGGGACCTTCAGCAGCTCTGTGGCCACCAGAGCAGGCCCTTGGCTGTGAAAAGGGACTGAAGGAACCTTTGGGTTTTCCACAGTGAGTGGCAATAGTGATTTATACTCTCATGGAATGAAGTTCTTAATTAACATATAGGTTATATAATTGGTTACATAACTAACAAGTGATCCTGCTATTCTGATATTCCACCTCCAAGAAACTGGCACCTTAAATGTCACCCCAGAAAAATAAGTTACAGGCCTTGCTGTGGTGTTACCATCATTCCTGACAAGACCACAGATTTCAGGGTTAGGCCTGAAGTCAAGCACATTTCTCCAGTTTCAAAGGTAGAATTCAGAGTCTGGTGAGAAGCTGATCTCTCTTGTGTTTAAGTTATATTTGGTACATTATCTTCTAACTTTGGCTAATAAAGAAAGTACATTTAAATAAAAGAATAGAATGCAGAATGATTTTCGTTGCACTGAAGAGCAGTGACGTGGGAAACAGGAATAAAACTATTTCAGAAGGTATTGTTAAAAGCCACATTAACATTCAGCAATTACTTCTTGTCATGGTGGCAAAACTAAGAAATGTTGGAGTCAAATAAGGGCACTCAAGTACATCTCCAAATTGTGTTGCAGGAAGCTGCTATTTCAGGATGAATTTTAAAAAGAAAAGCAAGCTGACTCACTGTATTGTTTGCAGTTCAGTCTAATTTTGTCATGGTGCTCATTTATCAGATAGCAGAGAAGATCCAGTATCTACTTTTTTTAATTTTTGTGGTGGTGGTGATTTAGTGTTTCCCATCTCAGGTAAGTGTTAACTGTGGAAAAGGACCATAGGGAAAGTTTTAGCAATACACTTGCCGGACTATCAAGTTTGTATTGTTGAAGGTCAAGACTGAGGTGCTTGTGGGTAAAAGACAATGTTTTTCTAAAAGCAAGACATTCTGTTTAGAAAAAAAAAAAATCTGTTCCCTCCACTCCTGGCATTTGAACATGCAAAGGAAGTAATTAAAAGTACTTGGTCAGCATAATTCTGTGTAAAAATCTTGGATTATTTTGTAGGATCCTTGAACTAAAAAGCAGCTTGAATAAAGATTTCTTGAGGAGAACATCTGTAAATAAATCCTTTAGTACATCAGTTTGGTTCCATGAAATCCTAAATTAGTTCTGTGAAGGTACAAGAGTATTTTACTTATAAATGCTACAGTTGTCTTAAGGAGAGTGAGGACAGTGCTTGTTTTAGTGTCAGAAGATTTTGAGTTCTTATTTACTTACTAAAGTCTTTTCCCTTTGTTTATTTTAGAATGTTGCAGACCACATTCCTCAACTGGTGCAGGGTGTAAGAGGAAGTCAAGCTCAGGCAGAAGACCTCAGTGCCCAGCTTGCTTTAATAAATTCCAGCCAGAATTTCCTCCAGGTGAAGTGAATCAATCACTGCAATAGATGCAAAGAGAATTTTTCAGTGCTGCATGTTTTAATTTGTGAGAAATAAACAGTAGACTGGTAAGAACCATGTAAAGAAGTTCATCACTGACTGTGAGCCATAGCTGAGGAGAATTTAACCCCTCAGGTGAGATGGCTGAATCTAGAGACTGAAAACTGCTGAAATTGAGGATAAAAGTAGCAAAAAAATAATGTTTATGGAGAAGGGACATTGATTGCTGTAGCACTTGCCTTCTGGGGAAGAGTTTAAAGAACAAGGTGGAGTGAATTCAGCATCTTTCTAAGTAGAATGAATCTGTGAGATGCTGCTGTAACCTTCTTAGGCAGGGCAAACCTAGTGTTGCAGCAACCAGCTCCAGCATTCCTCAGAAATAAAAGGGACTGTCACCACAGGCTTTTAGGGATTAACCTGCGTAATGGATCTAGACTGAAGTTTTGAACAAAACACAAAATTTGACTCAGTGCTTTTTCTAAAACATCCTAAGATCAGGATGGAAAGATTAGAATATTGAGCACTGATAACAGAACTATTGAGTTTATTGTTGACATTACAAGAAACAAACAGAAGAAACAAATTTTAATGGCACCAGTGAGTCTTGCCTTACACATGGTTGCTGATGGCAGGTCTCTATGGTTCCATGTAGGCAGAGGTGTCACAGGCCATGCTCTCACTCTGGTTAAGCATTTTGCTTTATGATTCACTCTGGGACATTCAAATGATCCACCCATCTCCCCTCTGGCTCTGTGTGTGTACAGTGGTGATGATTAAAATCAGCAAAGTATTTTAATTGTGTTAGAAGTAGCCCCTATCATAGCTTGAATTAGTTTTCAGTTTACATAGTTCTGGCAGAGTTTAGTATTTAGAAGCATAGAGACAAATTTGCCACCTGTGCCACCATGTGCCACGTGGATGCTGAATGGCAGAAGAGCACATTTAAATGTGAGCACTCTGGGCCATTACAGAAAACTCTAGAACCTCCTGAACATGTGGATGAAAGAAGTTTCTTTATTGAATCCTAAGGCTTCTTTAAGGAAAATGAGCTGGTCAAACCAACTGTGTTCCCTGTTGTTCTTTCAACAGCCTGGCAGTAAGATGGTGGCCTCTGCCAAAGCTGCAGTGCCCACAGTGACTGACCAAGCAGCAGCAATGCAGCTCAGCCAGTGTGCCAAGAACCTTGCCACCAGCCTGGCTGAGCTCAGAACAGCCTCCCAGAAGGTGGGTAAATGCCAGCTCTGGGCAGCTAAAGCTTTGGCTTTGGGGCTCCCCGAAGGGAGTGGCTCGTGCTCAGGCACTGCTCACTTCTCACTGTGCTTTTGGTGCAGTTTGCTCAGACTCCAGGTGGCTCCTGAGTCATAACACAGGGGAGGGAGCAGTGACAAGAGAACTGAAAAGCTTCTGCCACCCTTTGCATACCAGAAAGATAGGAGGAGGGTGTGCAGAGCAGCACATCCAGGCTCTGAGCTGCTGGTACATTTGAGGGGAGCGGAGAGAGCCCAGCTGTGGTCACTGCTGTGACTGTCAGCTGCAACTATCACCTCTCAAACTCAGGGAAGCACAGGCACTCTGTGTTTCACACAGAGATTTCTGATCAATAGAGTGTGGCTTAAGAAATAAAATCAGTTGAAAATCTGCTCTTTTTTTGTGTGTGTGCCCTGAGGACCAAAACCAGGATTGGTGCATGTAGGTGGCTACACCTGAACCAGTATTAAAATTTCCAGCTCAGCCTGGTGCCTGTGGCTGCCACATCAGGGGTTCAGGGTGGCTTTAATCACTACCCAGTTAGTCTCTTGGTCAGAGGTGAAGCCCAGACTGCAGCAGTTGTGCAGCCTGGTGGGCAGGTGGGTGTGCACAGCCTGAGTGCATCCCATTCCCCTGGTACCTCTTTACAGCCTGTTATTCTCACCACACACCAAGAATGTTGTGCAGGAGTTTGGAATCCACCATGTACAACACTTAGACTGCCCACAGTGGCCTCTAAAATGATAAGAGGAATAATTTGGGAGGGGAGGTTTTCTCTGGAGCTTTGACCCTTTGTGATTGTTGCTGCAGCTGCTAACAGTGCTGCTGGTGTGGTCTGTGCCCAGGCTCATGAAGCATGTGGCCCCATGGAGATCGACTCTGCGCTGAGCACGGTGCAGACGCTCAAGAACGAGCTGCAGGACGCCAAGATGGCAGCGCTGGAAGGGCAGCTGAAGCCTCTGCCAGGAGAAACTGTAATGAAGCAAGGGTTGTCTTCTTCATTTAAAAACCAACACACCAAGCTAGCTGTGAAAAAACTTGAGTGTTAGAGCCAAAAACAAGTCATGAGGCTGATGCCTTATCTCGTGTATCCCTATGAACACAGACACACTGAAAACAAGTTAATGGAGAAAGATAGAGGGTTTTATTATTTCGAAGCTTCCACGATCAAACCCAGGGGGGTTTGACCCCGAGAACAGGAAGTTTGCAGGTTTTATACCCCTTATTAACATCCAATCAGGACTCTCATTTCTCTTAAATGCCCACCCAAAAGGTCTGTCAATCTACCCCCTTCGTCATGGGGGGACAGTTGGGCCTTCTCCTGTTTGTCTTCTGTTATCTTGCAGGTGTCTGCTCAAAAACATTTGGCCTTGACAAAGCCTGAAAGCAGTTCCTAAACGTGTGAGAAAGGCACTTAATATGCACACTTAAAATCAGAGTAACTCAGTAGGGACTATATGATTCTAAAACCTTCTAAAATTACATTAAATTCTTAGGCATCAAGGCTTTGGAGAATGATGGTGCTGGTGGGATTTTGCACCAATTCCCTTAAAAAGAGGACATGCTGCTGCTGCAGCACATGTGTGTTCTGTAGCAGGATTACTCATAGGGCCTCCTTCTCTGTTGTACAAATTACAATTTAGGAGCAGTAATGTTTCAGTCTTGTCAAAAAGAATTCCTGGTGAGAACTCAGTAGTTCTAAGACAGCCAGCCCTGGCAGGCTCAGAAAGTGAAGTGGTTTATTTGGGAAAAAAAAAACCCAACCAACCTTCTCCTCAGATGAAGGTATTTACTTCCATTGCTAATTATAAAATACTTTTGTTGTTCATATTACCTAATATATTAGTTTATTTTATCCTGGGCAAGGAAAACATGCTAGTTGGGTTTCAGAGAAACTGGGTATGTGTTCAGTAGCTGAGGTAGAAGTTTGAGTTTTTGTGGGATGAGGAATTTTTGAGTACTATTTAAAAAACAATGGTGTTCTAGTTGAGCTTAAACCAAGAATTTTGTCCTTTTCAATTTTTCACAGCTTGAGAAATGCACTCAGGACCTGGGAAGTACATCCAAAGCAGTTGGTTCTTCAATGGCCCAGTTGTTAACTTGTGCTGCTCAGGGCAATGAGCACTACACAGGTAATGTTTGGTTCATGATACCTCTGTAAAACCTCTACTTTCCATAAAAATACTTGATAAAGGGTTTTCTTATCACAGAACTACCTAAATGAAGGAAGTACTCTTTTTTTAATTTTTTTTTAATGCTGGTAGTCAATTGTGGCAACTTACTAAGAATTGCTGGTGTGATTCATGTGCTTCCTAAAAGAACAGTGATGCAATCTGCTCTGTGTCTTCAATCACAACAGACTGGGACATCTGTTGTTTTTGTAAATATGTGCCACTGAAACTGTGAAGGACAGAGCTAAAATGTGTTGCAGTGTAAAGGTCAGTGCCACTGGAAATGTTGCTCTGTCCTTTCAGGAGGTTTAAAGGATCCTCTGGATATGTTTTGACACAACAGGATGCAAACAGAGCAGGGATAGGCTGGTGGTGTTCAGAGCTGCATCTCCTGCTGGCTGGTACCAGTTTCCATGGATAATGCAGCTGCTCTCTGATTCACGGATCACATTTGCACAGGTTGGGTGAAGCCAGCAGGGAATGTGGGCATGCAGGTCCTGCAGTTTGGTTTTGTACCTGTACTTTGAGAGACCAAAACCACCTTAATAAGAAAAACACTCCTACAGGAGGGACAAAAGTTTGCTCTTTGATGTTAAAATGTTCTCTGTCCTTATTTCTGTAAGAAATGAAAGCTGTTGATGGAAATGGTACTCCAGGTTTTTTTCTAATATTACTGATTAAATGCATTATGGCAATTACCACTTCATTGGATATAATTGCATCAGGGCTCTATAACTTACAGTTGCTTTCATTTGGAGCAGATGTAATTGCATTAAGATGTTTCTCTCACAGTTATGCAGAAGTTAGCACAGAGTATCTGGCAAAGGAGTACAGATACATCAGTACAGCTGATACTGACCACTTGAGTCTGGTAACTCTCTTATCATCAAGTTGTAAGAAACACTACAGAGCAATGAGTTCCTTTTCAAAAGTTTCAAACATAGAAGAATGATACCATTATTATTGGTCTTATGCCTTAGCACTGGAGTTGATGGATGTCCTTTAATGTTGGCCCAACAGACACACAAACTCATTTCTTGACATCCTTTCTGTGACTTCAGTCAGTTCTTTTTTTATGGTTGTATTCACAGTGATGTTGGCCTATATCCAGTTCTATCATTGCTAATAATCTTTTTTTTAATTGCTTGAACTTAAACTGTTGTTGTGGATATTCTCTAAAAAATCCAAGGCTGGGTTTGCAGGAGCAGCAGAGATGCCACAGCTCTGAGCTCATGTGCACCATCTGTGCAGACAATCACTTTCCACACAGCTTAGAATGTGAGATTTTCCTCACCTACAGGTTTTAGATTATCTTCTTTTTCAGTGCTTCACTAAGATGTTGTCACTGGTGGAGAGCTGTGCCCACAACATGCTCTTTGGGCTATAATGTTTATGGCTCCACTACAGACTTTTCTCTAACCAGTTGATGCTGTGTATTTCAAATGTGTTCAGATTTGAAGAACTTCCTTTAAATTGCATGTTAATTGTTATTTTGCAATGGGATCACTACGTGCAAATTCATGTCATAAAATACAAGGGTTGTCTTTAAGTGTCCTGATGGAATCCTTGATGGAATCTCAACACAGGAGTTGCTGCCAGAGAAACCGCTCAGGCTTTGAAGACCTTGGCTCAGGCAGCACGAGGGGTTGCAGCATCTACTACTGACCCTGTGGCAGCTCATGCAATGTTGGATTCAGCCAGGGATGTGATGGAAGGCTCTGCTATGCTGATTCAGGAGGCCAAGCAGGCCCTGGCTGCCCCAGGGGATGCAGACAGTCAGCAGAGATTGGCCCAGGTGAGTCCCAGGAATTGTCAAACACCCTGTGAATCTGCTGCAAATGCAGCATTAAACAGAGGAGAGAACAGAGAATAAGGCTGCAAGGAATGTGAGCGTTCTGTTCCTTCCAACTCTCAGACAGTAACATCCTGAGTGTGTTAAACAGTGCAGGTGCTCTGATGTGTGGCATTGTAGTCATCTTTCAGAAAAATGCACAGAGAGGCAGCTAAATGCTTTTACTCACAACATACATGAATAGACTCACTCTGAAAGTGAAACAGCCATTAACTGATCATTATTAAACAGAGGATCTCTGTTCATGTTATATTCAAAAAGGGACTGCATGTTTTCTACAGATGTGGCACCACTGCTTTTGAAGACATTAGGGAGTGCCAGGTCCATTTTTACTGATTTGAAATGTTCTATGATTGGCCTGCATTGTAAATAATTCTGATAATGAGACTTCTGTTTGATCAGGACTTTGTAAAAAGTAGCATGCAAAGGATTTCTGTGATTAGTATATAGGGAAAGGCAGGGCCATTCCCTGACCTGCAGGGCTGCAGCCCTTTATCCCAGACACCAGCAGCAGGGGAGCAGCTGCCCTGCCAACACCACCCTGTCAGGTGAGTGAGCATAAACCACAACTGCTGCTGGGCTGCAGGTCAGCAAACCAAGAGAGTCACAAGCCTCAAAAATGGTCCTGTAAGAGGCAGAATGTAGGAACTGCTGGCTGTGGAATAGAGGCTGTGCCTCCTGTCAGTGACCACTTCAGCCTTTCTCAGTGGGAATGTGTTTATCTGTGTGTTGTAGGTGGCAAAAGCAGTGTCTCACTCCTTGAATAACTGTGTGAATTGTCTGCCTGGACAAAAGGATGTGGATGTGGCCTTAAAGAGCATTGGGGAGTCCAGCAAGAAGCTCCTCGTTGATTCGGTGAGATGTCTGTTAACATGGAAATGAATTTCAGAGAACTGAATTCCCCACGTGTCAAATTATTGTTTAGTAAATGTGCCTTAAGTGTCCTTCATGTAAGCTCTGTTTAAGTGTGTGCACCTTTGAGCAGCTGCTCCTTTGGCTGAAATGCTGTTCTAGTTTAATGGCAAAGGTGAAATGTGTCTGTGACTTGTGAGGGCAATATTAAAATTGTTGTCATAGATTGGTCTTAAGGTTTGGGGGTTTGGGGTTTTTTTTGAAAATGACAGCTATGACTTAACATTTTGGAGAATATGAAAAGTAGAAAATGATGGTCCTTCCTCCACCTAGAAGTGATCAGTTCAGTTGAAGGAGCATTGAGGTCCAAAAGATGTTTGGTCATTTTGTGCAAGGACTAGAATTTTTCTATTTCTGTTTAACTGCATCTGTGTCCAACCCCCCCTTTTTGCACTGGTAATTTCCAAAAGGATCTATGATTTAAATAGCTCTTTTTGTGCACCCAACAGTGACCTTGATATCCAGTGAAGGAAGGAGGAATTGTATTTTGATATGTTTATGCAATGCCTTTTGGTAAAACCAGGGGGTTTTACCAAACCTGGTTTACCAAACAGTTTAAAGTCATTCTGAAGAGCTGCCAGTACCTGTGTGGTGTTCTGAAAGTCTTATTTGTGGAAGTGAATGACTTGGAGACCAAAATTCTCCAACTTCAGCCACTGAGTTCATCCCTTTGAATTTTATAGTTGAGCTATGATAGAGCTGTTGTTGTTCCCTGTCCCTTGAAAATCTTACAGACTTGCCTGTCCTTTGAGGCAAACAACAGGACTCAAGTTGCTGTCCAGATTTCTTGGTGACAGCTGTCCCACAGCTGGACTGCTCTGCATGCAGAGCTGAACCCCCAGCAGTCCAGTTGCAGCATTCCCTTCCAGTTTGTGTGTGAAGCTGTGCTGGTTTAGAGGTAAACAGGCAGGAGAAAGGAACCCAACACAAAAGAGATTGTAAGTCAGAGTTACAATTTAATAACAATGTTACAATAAATGCAATGGCACAAAGAGAAATTGGGTTTAACCCACAACCCCAGCAGTGTAACCCAGCCCCCTGGGGCACAAACACAGTGGGGTTTGGTGGCCCCTGTGCTGAGCCCCACGTGGTTCCCCCGAGTCCAAAGGAAAAGGAAGGGACAAACCTGTTGGTGCAGATGATGGCACAGTCTGGTGGAGAGTGGTGGGCTCCTCCTGTCCAGGTTCTGATCCTCTTCTGGATCCCATGAGTGGTTCCCCAAGTCCCCAAACCCCACGATTCTCTCCCCTCAGGTGCAGGTGGGAGCCCCCAGTGGGTCCCCCAGGGCAGGGAGTTCCAGACTGGGGGATGTGACTCTGGGAGTCAGGGGGGATTTTGGAATGGTTGCTGGCCCCTGAGCAGAGCTGAGCCCTCAGGTGGGTGTGGAGGTGCCAAGGACTGCCCAGAGGGGAGTTCTCCCAGCTCCTCTCCCAGGCTTCTTTCCCAGCCAGCTCCCAGGGTGAGGGGTCAGGTGTGCCCTGGGCAGCTGCTGCCAATGGGCCATTGGTAACAGTTCCTGGGAAATGGCATAGAGGGTGTAGAATGCACAGCTTTGGTCATACCCACACAGTGATAAACTGGTCCCACCAGCTGAACTAGGACAGAAGCTCACCACTCTGTTACATTCTGTGTTCTTTGGCTGTGTTGAGCTTCGCAGCCATGAAGGGTTGGTGTGACATGACAGACATTAACCACAGTACTTGGTCTGTTCCAGCTACCTCCAAGTTCCAAGTCGTTCCAGGAGGCTCAGAGTGAGCTGAACCAGGCGGCAGCAGACCTGAACCAGTCAGCAGGAGAAGTTGTCCATGCCACACGGGGCCAGAGCGGGGAACTGGCTGCAGCCTCTGGGAAGTTCAGTGAGGATTTTGATGAGTTTCTTGATGCTGGTATTGAAATGGCTGGCCAAGCACAAGTAAGTTCTGGATCATTCTAATGAAAACCAAGGACAGGTTGTCTGGCAACACAGCACAGAGTGCTGGTGTGAGCCTGTCCAGATGTGCCAGGAGATGTTTGTTATGAAGGAGTCATCCCTAACTGGTTATCTGCAGGGAAGGGAACTCAGCATTTGCATTTTGCTCAGCTTGGTGGTGTTTATTCCTGTGTCCACTCAGAAACACAACTTTGTGCTCCCTTGTCTGGTGTGGGCACGGGCTTAAGCTCTGCCAGGGGAAATTGAAGTTGGAGAGCAGAAAAAAATTCTTTGCAGAGAGAGTGCTCAGGTATTGGAATGGGCTGCCCAGAGAGGGGGTGGATTCCCCATCCCTGGAGGTTTTTAACCTGAGCTTGGCCGTGGCACTGAGTGCCATGATGTGGTAAAGGGACTGGAGTTGGACCCAGGGTTGACAAGGGTGGTATTTTTGTGAGAGTGACCCCAGTTAGATGCTGGAGAGCCTGTGGGGGGCACAGAGGCTGCTGGAATACAGAGAGTACCCAGACTGAATAATGTGAAGAGTTGTGCCAGGCAGAGACACATGAGAGGCCTGACAACAAAGCCATTGTTCCAGGAGTAGTAAAGTTTCTGCATTGCTCCTCTGTGAATGCAGCCACTGTTGGAAGCCCAGCTCTTTGCTGGAGGGGTTTCTGTTCCTGGGTGTGAGTGAAGCTGCAGGCACCTGTCTGGGGAGCAGGGGCTTTGCTCCATGCCCTGCCCTGGGCTCAGATGTGGTCTCAGGTGGGTGAACAAACTGGGCTTCCAAATGTGGTTTTAACCCACTATTGCAACTTCTGCACTTAATATTACACTGCTGTGGCTTTCCAGACTAAAGAGGACCAGATTCAAGTCATAGGTAACCTCAAGAGCATCTCTATGGCTTCCAGCAAGCTGTTACTGGCTGCCAAGTCTCTCTCTGTTGATCCTGGAGCTCCTAATGCCAAGAATCTCTTAGCAGCAGCAGCAAGGTAAGCATGTGTTACTTGCTTTAGGGGTTCTTGAAATATTTGCTTTTCTCTGTGATATTTATATTGTGCTTAAATATTCTTCTGCTACTGACAGTTAACTGAGTGGTTGGAACCTATTTAAATGAAAGTAGGCCAGAGGAAAGTTGTTTATGTTGGAGTGGTTCCTTAACTGGCATAACTTGTTACCCTCAGTGGAAATAAAAACCAGCAGCTGAAGTCTTGGCCTGGTTTTTGAAAGGAACCAGTGTATTCTCCCTGCTGTGTTCTGACAAGGCACACACACAAGCCTCTTAATACCTGAAAGAAAAGAAATTAGATAATATTCTTATATAGAATGTCCTTAAAAATTGGGGTGTAGCTCTTGTCACTAACAATGTGCATGTGTGTATGGTCAGGAAAGGGTCAGGTGCTACATTTGATTGGGGGAGGATGCCCTTATTTCAAGGATTATAAATCCACTCCTGTAGTAAATGACTTCCTAAAGAATTTATGCTTTACTTTGTCATATTTGTTTGAGTTTTTATAGAAAAAAGATAAAAAAAGGTGAAAATTCTGACATCCATCTTGTCTCCCTGGAAATAGATAGTATCCAGGAAGGCTGTAGATAATCAAAGCCAGGCAGCTTCAAAGGGAAGGAGCTGCAGGAGCTTTTGTTCCTGCCATGGATTTGTGCTTTGGGCTCGGAGCATTCCTGGTGGGAGTGAAGTGAAGTGTCCCCAGGGAGATCCAGGGAGTGGCTGATTTCTGCCAGGCTGGAGTTCCCTCTGTGGCAGCACAAGGGGCTGGGGCCATGCAGAGCCTTCAGGTGCCCAGTGTGCCCATGCTGTGGGTGTGGGAGTGTGACACTGTGAGGAGACTTTCCAGGCACCACATACCCATGTGGAGTAGATGCTGTACCAATCCTCAGGTTAAGATGCTAAGGAGACACTGCATTTCCCTCCTCAGGGGCAGCTTGCCAGGGTCTGTTCTCTTGCCCTGTTGTGATACAATCAGGGTCAAATATTTTTATTTTCTTTTCTCATGAAAATGCAAAAAGAGGCACAGCTTCCTTATTATAAGGTGGCTTCTAATTTTTCCCTCATCATCTGCAGTACTGGGATTAACCTTCATGGTTCTTTTTTTGCTTTCTTCCCCCTTTACTCCAGCTCTAATAGGCACCCCCAGCCTTTTCAGTAGCTTTGTCTTCCTTGTGGAGGAATTTTTCTTGGCTTCCTCTGCCAGTCTCCCAGGACTGCAGCAGTGGCTGAGTTCCCTGCAGAGTCCAAGTATCTGTGTGCTGTATTTGATGAAAACTGGCTTTTTGAGTCCTAGCAGTCCTCTTCCACCCTGGGATTGGCATTTGGGGGGCCACCTTCCTGGTTCTGCTTCTTCCAAAGGGCTTTAAAAGTCCTGTTTGTCCATTGGATGTATTCCTGGATACAGGTACCTGGTGTGTAGTTGTGATTTTCATGAGACCACATGGCATCCTCTACAGCTCTGACAGTTCCCTCTCTTTAATTGCTGGTATTCTCTGAGTCCACACGCACAGTGTCTCAGGTTCAAATCAACAGTGGACAAGGTATTTTTTGCAACGAGTTTCTCAGGCAGTGAACAGACCTTTCCATTTTTCCATCTGTTCCTGTGTCTGCATGCAATGACAGTGTCTGATGCATAAAAATCACTGATGTTCAGGTGAACACCAGGACCTCCCCAAGGACACCAAAGCTGCTGACTGGAGTGGGAGTCCCAGTTAAACAACTCTGCCTGATGGTTTCCATTCTTTTTGCCCTGGAATGTAACATAAATGTAGGAGGCATAATAAGCACATCCTTCTTCCTTTTGTAACAAACAGTAGGATACCATCCATGTTATCCATACATTATCACATGCCTGTTTTCTGGAAGGGAAAGTAATACAAGTGCCACTCAGTTTTCAAGGGCAGAGGAAAGCATCTTCTCCATGCTCTCCAATGTCACTCATTTTCCCTTCTTCTATAAGCTGCTTTCCCAGGTTGTTAGCTGGGAGTCTAAAATGAATGGAGTTATAAGGAATTTTGCTTCTTATCAGAGCATTCATTAGAAAGACCAATAGTGAGTATTGTGTGTCAGGTTCAGCCTGTGTTCCAGAGGTGTGAGCTCCCACAGAAACAGGATGCTTTTGTTCTCTGTGGTTTTAAACCTAAGGGAGAATATCAACAATTTTGTAAATGAGTATAGAAATTTATAGCAGGATTATGTGTGTGTAATACAGAGTGTTAGACAAGGCACAAGACCTTGCCAGTGAGGGGTACAGAACTTTACATTCAGTCATTTTTTGATGTTAGCCCCTTGTTTCTGTGTCCTCTAAGACTTCTGGAGTGCTGGTTGAGAAATGATTCAGTCCATATAGACCTGCAGAAGTGCCACAATACCTTTAAGCAGCCACGCTGTGTCCCTGAGTGGTGGATTGACCTTGTCCTGCTGCCAGATGGTGTTTCCCCAGAGGTGCCACCCCCCTGTGCTGGGCTCAGCTGTGTCCTCCCTCCTCTGTTGGTGTGGGCAGAGCCAGCTGTGCCCAGCGTGGGGCTGTTCTCACAGGGGCACCCCTGCAGCCAACACTGTGCCACAGACACCTGGGGCACTTTGCTGCTGTGAGAAGAAGCCTCTGTTCCTTCTGGGCTAACTTTGCAATTGTTTGCACTCAAGGGAGAGATCTGCAGGTGTGGATCACTCCCAGATGCTTTAGGGAGAATGTTTTTGTTCCTGGGAAGCTGGAACAAATGAACTGTTTAATGTACTGTAAAACCCAAACACTGAAAAGAAAAAATGTACTAGAAGATCCCGGTTTTATATCTTTATGCAGTGCACACTTAATGAAGCAAAAGTTTTGCTAAGAGGAATAGTTTAACTTTAAAATCCACCTTTTTTCCCTCTACTCTCCCTAGAGCTGTGACTGAGAGTATCAACCAGCTCATCACACTGTGCACCCAGCAAGCCCCTGGGCAGAAGGAATGTGATAATGCACTCAGAGAACTGGAGGTATCGCTATATTTCAAAAGTCTTTATGAATAAAAGTGGGCCCCAAATGTTTGTTTCCTTTGTGTTCTTTGTCTGACCAGCTGCTGTCACTGTCTTTTCACTTGATGTCAGTGGCAGGGATTTGAGTTGCATATGAGGTAAGTGTAGAACCTGTGTGAGCATCTTGTAGTTTTGGCCAGAATGGAATTTGCTGCTCTCTCCCCATCTCTTCCCTGCCTTCCAAAGGCACACTTTAATCCCTATTACTGATACTTGCCATGACTTCAGAAAGAATCATAATGAGATGGACGTATCTATTCCCAACAGTGCACTGGAGGGAGCTGCAGTATCTCAGTTCTTCTGTTTACACCGTGTTGTTACTGACATCCCACTTTAGATGATGTTGACTGACCATCTTTTGCCTTGACAGTTCTTAGTGTAGATTTTTGATGCTTTGTCCCAGCCAAACTGACAGGATGTGTGTCAGCACAATCTTTTGCAAGGTAATGTTTTGTCCATGGGTGAAAGGTTTGACTGGCTAAATAGTGGGTCAGTTCAAAGACCTAATTCCAAGGTTTTGCACTGATCCCAGACACAGCTGCTTACAGTAGTGGGAAACAACATCTTATTATTTAAATTAAATGTTTGTTGTTTAGTGTCAAGGTCAGAACATCAAGGGCCTGTGAAGAACATCTGCACTGGCCTGTGCAGAGAGCATAAAACACAATTAAGCTTTTTATTTCTAGCCCTTAGTATCAAAAGGATGCAAAGGCCATTGAAGTGCATTCCAGGATATTGTGAATTTTGTTAATGTCTGAGTCCATGGTTATCATACCAAAGGGTTGATAGGAGTTCCTTTAGGATCTGCTTTGTGCTTCTGAATTCTCAGCTTCTTAAGCTTGGAAGTGTTTTCTCCTTGGTCAGAAGGAGTGGCAGAAAGTCCAAAATACAGAAATAGAAAACAGGAAATTGGGCCATAATGTCATGGAGCAAACAGGGAATGAAGTGCTATTTCTCAGGACTTCCTGAAGGACTAATGGGGAGAGATCTGCAAAACAGCTGGGATGTGACAGATGAGGATTTCCAGCTAATGAGCCAGAGAAAACTGATAGCTTAGAGGAGAAATGTAGAGCAGAACAACCCCCAAAAGCCCTTGCAGAGGGTTCTGTGCCCATAGCACCCAAGTGCATGTGCTGGCATGGATTGGGGGCAGAGCCTGCAAAGGGCAGGAAGAAGATCTGTAGCATCTTGAACTTTAGGAAACTGTAGGCAGAGAGGGACAGTTAGTGAAGAATCCTCTGTGTGTGGAATGAGATTCATTTCTGGAAAAGAGGAAACCCAGGTAAAAGCACACAGTTCTGAAGTCAGACTGGAGACTCTCATTGCAGTGACTTGAGAAACCTCTCAGATTTTAGAAGTCTTCACTTCCAATGTTCTCTTCACAAAGTTTAAACTCTTACCTCTTCATTTCCCCAATTCATCACCTATGTTCCTAATCTTCCCAAGGCTTCTTAAGTACTGATAATCCTTGTTTCTGTAGCAAGACTGTGTCTCAGCTTGGATTGGATACCGCTGGTATGCTCTGTAGTTTGCACTGGAGACTCTGGAAAACTCTGTGTGCTGGTTTAAAGATAAACTGGCAGGAGAAACAAACCCAACACAAAAGAGATGATAAATCTGTGTTACAATTTAATAACAATATTACAATAAATGCAATGGCACAAAGAGAAATTGGGTTTAACCCACAAACCCAGCAGTGTAACCCAGCCCCCTGGGGCACAAACACAGTGGGGTTTGGTGGCCCCTGTGCTGAGCCCCACGTGGTTCCTCTGAGTCCAATGGAAAAGGAAGGGACAAACCTGTTGGTGCAGATGATGGCACAGTCTGGTGGAGAGTGGTGGGCTCCTCCTGTCCAGGTTCTGATCCTCCTCTGGATCCAATGAGTGGTTCCCCAAGTCCCCAAACCCCAAGATTCTCTCCCCTCAGGTGCAGGTGGGAGCCCCCAGGGCAGGGAGTTCCAGACTGGGGGATGTGACTCTGGGAGTCAGGGGGGATTTTGGAATGGTTGCTGGCCCCTGAGCAGAGCTGAGCCCTCAGGTGGGTGTGGAGGTGCCAAGGACTCCCCAGAGGGGAGTTCTCCCAGCTCCTCTGCCAGGCTTCTTTCCCAGCCAGCTCCCAGCCTGAGGGGTCAGGTGTGCCCTGGGCAGCTGCTGCCAATGGGCCATTGGTAACAGTTCCTGGGAAATGGCATAGACAGTGTAGAATCCACAGCTTTGGTCACACCCACCCTGTGGTCTCAGTTGCTGAGCCAGGACACTCTGTTTGGAGAGGACTTCACTGTCTGACCTCCAGTGAGTGGCTAAACTTGCCCCAGATTTCAGCTGAGCAAAGTAACACAGGGGTTGCAGGAACAGCAAATGTGTGTCAGTGGGAAGGTTATACTGGCTGGAGTTTTGCTGTTCAGTGTCCTGATGGTCTCCACAGCAGTTTAAGTGCTGCAGGAACCTTGCAGATACCTCCTTTGCTTTTCAGATTGTTATTTCATAGGGCAAAACAAGGAAGAGTTGCTGCAAAGTGTGTGAACCTGAGGCAGGAGAGGCAACTGGAAATTTTCTTCTTCATATCACCTTTCTCTCTATTTTAATTTCTGTAAGGCTTTAGCTTAGGCTTTTAAAAAGCAATAGCTGGGCGGTTAAAAATGCTGCAGGTTTATCTTAATGTTTTGTTACCAGAAAAGCCTATGTGTTTAAAATCATGCCTTGATTTCCTTTCAGGTGAAAAGCAAATTCAGATATATCTGTTAGTATCTTGCTATACTTAAACAGTTTTACTGGAAAGATTAAGTCTTTTCTCTGTGATATTTGGCAGAAAAACAGTGTTCCTCCAGACCTGAAAAAAGACCAACTGCAGATATTTTTATGTATAAAAGAATTAACCTCCTGCATTTGTCAGCTTTGTGCAAGTTTTGTTATCTAATTGCTTTCATTCTTCTCAAAAAATATGTGACAGATGTCACATTGCTATTTCCAGGACTCAGAATCACCTCAGAAAAAGAAATTAAACCCACCTAAGTGAATGTAGTTTTCTGACAGAGGGAGGCATACTGGGGGAATCTGCTGGCAGTGTGGATGTGCAGTTAGTTTGGTAGCCCTTTGTGTTTCCAGCAGAGCCCAACAAATAGTGGCTATTTTTCCTACCAATCTTTTCATTCCATTTATGAAATTTAAAATACTGAAAACATTTAATAGTCTGTTGACAGCTGACAGAAAAACAGATTGTCTTGTGTGAGTTGAGCATCACCCCCTGACCATAAACCACCAGTGTGTCAGGCTCTGTCAACAACCAGAGTGTCTTTTGTCCTTGCAGACAGTGAAGGGGATGCTGGACAACCCCAACGAGCCTGTGAGTGATCTCTCCTACTTTGATTGTATTGAGGGCGTGATGGAAAACTCAAAGGTAATTTCCTTTTTCCCACCCCTGTGCCCATTGGAAAGCATGTTGGAATTTTTGGAAGTTTCCATGTGCATATCAGATGTGTTGAAGGGGCAGTCAGTGTTTATAGCCAAAATGTGGGCTGCAATCCTTGATAAGAGACAGGTCTCTCTGAGGTCATTTCAGTTTTTGGTCACTTAGAAGGCATGAGGCCTCAGTAATTAATTTTTAATTAAGTGACTGTTATGCAGTGCTGTTAAAGTTTCTCCTCTCTCCCTTCCTCTCCTGTGCATGAGGCAGCACATCAAACTTTGGTGATATATTTTGACTGCAGCTATGTTAGAATGGCCCAAAGTGAATGGGAGGCTTGGCAATGAAATACCATTGTATCATTCTGTGCAGAAGAGATCAGAGAAATACCTGAGCAGCCCAGATACTCCAGCACATCAGAAAGTCTGTGTGAAACCTCTGAAGTTATTTTTAATTGTACTGTGCTGCACATCTTTCTTTGAAGCTTGCTTTTGGTGTCCTTTTGATAAATGTGTTGGAATTGTCTCAGATCCCTCCTTCTCTCAAAGAAAAAGAAGGTGCCTGGTGGGTGTTCATGTCATCTTACATTTAATGCTCTGCAGTCACACCTCCTTTGGAATTTTAAAGCAGAGTGAGCTGAATGGAGCAGTAACACTGTGGGAGTTGCTGTGTGTTCTGACATTCAGGTGGTGCCAGCAGTCCAGGTGCATTTCATTTACACTGAGTTTCTGGATTTGGGGCCAAAGATGACCCTGGATGTGCTGACAGCACCTGCAGGACTGGCTGTCCTGTGAAAGGCACCTGAGTGCTGTGCTGATAGTGGATGACAGCAGGAGTAATGAGGCTTCACTCTGTGTCCTCACAGTCACCTGAGCTCTGGTAGTGCTCCTGTCCAGCACTGTCAGTCCGGGGCTGCTCTGTGTGTCTGGTCCCTCACACCACACACAGCAATGTGCTCTGTTCAGAGAAGTCACTAACTAGCTAAAAATTCAGGGAGCCAAGTCCCAGAGGTTTGTGAGCCAGAATTGGCTCTAGGCCAGACAACACTTGCCTTTAATTTGAAGGATTCATATCTGGAAGGTAACTTTGTTTTTGAATTTCTGAAGTTCTTGGAGAATCAACTTTGCTTTTTCCTTTCCGAGGTTCTTGGAGAATCAATGGCAGGCATTTCCCAGAATGCAAAAACTGGGGACCTTTTAGTCTTTGGAGAATGTGTTGGAGTTGCATCCAAGGCTCTCTGTGGCCTCACGGAGGCAGCAGCTCAGGTAAGCTCCTGAAGCCTGTAAAGCAAGTATGTTTTTATTCTTTAGCAAGCTCCTGTTGTGGGTTTGTCAATCTGAGCTCCATCTCCTTGTGGTGAGGCAGATGATGACCTTGTGCTGCACAGTGATTCCAGATCACAGGAGTTGTGCTCTCACTGCTGCACAAGGAGCAGGGTGCAATAACATGCTTATTTTATAAGGAAGGGCAATGACATCCAGAAAGAAGCAGCTGAGGATAAAGCAAAGCTGCAGCATGTGGAATTTGTGTTTGCAGCTCAAGCTCAGAACAAATTACATCACAGGGAAGTGCACAAAAAAGCAGCTCCACTTAAAATTGATTAATCAAGTTTCATTTTAGTTTGTTACACTTCTTAAGGAGCACTACTAATTTCAGACATTAGGAGTAAGAAGAAACCTGTTTCAGCTGTTCAGATATTTTTGGAATAACCAAAATTCTTGAGCTGCTGCAACAAATTGGGGTCTGGTTGCTCTGGTTTCAGTGCTCCAAAAACTGAGTGAACTGCAGGGAGCTGATCCAGCCCCCCTTAGGGAAAGATTTAGCTGTGGGGGATCCTGCTCTGCCTGAAAACCTCTGGATTTCCCCACATATGTAATGTCTCAGAGTGGACTTGCTCTCCCCCACACCTCACCCTGTGCTGCCTGAGTGACATATTGAGCTGACAGGGAATTGTGTCTGTGATGGATACAAGACACCTGCAGGAGTGGTTGTGACAGTTCAGACAAGTCCCCCTTGTGCAGAGGCAGGAAAATTACTCATTGAGAGAGGAGGTAGGGTTGGCCATGAGACACCTTGAGCTGTGGTGACAGCACCTGCACTCCTGAGGGGTCCTGCATTCAGCAGCACTGCCTTTGATGAATTGGTTTCCTACTGAGTCTTGACAAAAACCTTCACCACCTCCAGTTGTGGCTAACAGTAAATAATTTGCCCATACTTGTGACCATTAAGGCTCTCTCTGTTGGCTATGCAAGTGAAAAAGAATGTTTCCAGGGATACCAGCTGTCTAAACAGTGGCCAGATTTGTTTTGACTAAATGAATTTTTCAAGTGTAAGAGTAAGCCCTCTTGGTTTCAATGGTTTTGTTGCTAAAAAGAAATGGTAATTGTACTTCATAGTATGATTTCTGAATAATCTCTTAGAAATGGTAATTGTACTTCATAGTATGATTTCTGAATAATCTCTAAGAAATGGTAATTGTACTTCATAGTATGATTTCTGAATAATCTCTAAGAAATGGTAATTGTACTTTGTAGTATGATTTCTGAATAATCTCTGAGCACTGTGCTATGACTTATAGCAAAATTATTGAAGATCCAAGACTTAACAATCCTAAGAAATTATGCTTTCTTCTTTTCTCCATTCCCAGGCTGCTTACCTGGTTGGTATCTCGGATCCAAACAGCCAGGCTGGTCAGCAGGGGCTTGTGGACCCCATCCAGTTTGCCAGAGCCAATCAAGCAATCCAGATGGCCTGCCAGAATTTGGTAGATCCAGCCAGCAGCCCATCCCAGGTGATTGCAGAGGATTGCAGCGAGCCCATCACGGTGCCTTTGCTTCCTTTGTGTCCAGGCAAAGGAGCTGTGCTTTGAAGCTGGTGCAGAGCTGGAGGGTGCCAACCTTTGTGTCCAGGCAAAGGAGCTGTGCTTTGAAGCTGGTGCAGAGCTGGAGGGTGCCACCCTTTGACGCTGTGCCGTGTGTTTGCAGGTGCTGTCAGCTGCCACCATCGTGGCCAAGCACACTTCTGCCCTGTGCAACGCCTGCCGCATCGCGTCCTCCAAGACTGCCAACCCCGTGGCCAAGAGGCACTTCGTGCAGTCTGCCAAGGAGGTGGCCAACAGCACTGCCAACCTGGTGAAAACCATCAAGGTACTGATGCCTAAGAACTTAGTGGGGTTTTTTGAAGAGTTTAGAACCACATAAGTTGCACAGATTCTTTTAGGTTGCTCAAATCCTAAAGTCAGTTACTAAAGCTCTTTCCCACAAGATTGTGAGCTTTCTCATGCCCTGCCAAGGCCATGGTGTTTGTGAGAAGCCACCTGTAGATAGCAAGAAGATAAAACATAAGGCCTAGAGGTCCTGGAAGATTTCCAGGGGGCAGTCCTGAAGACCCCCATGGGTGGGGCACAGAGGAAAATGAAGATCATGATTGGTTGTTAATAACTCATGTAAATTACTAGAGAAGTTACAGAAGTTGTAACATTCCTGGTCATGGGTCACAGACCTCCTGGTGTGCACCTGAAAAGCTTCTAATAAAGGTAACCTGTATATCTTTCTCCATTAAAACTGTTTTTGGGTGTCTATTTTCACAGGAATAGGCAACAGTACAAAGGCTGCTTCCTTGGTCTCCCTGCTTCCTTTGTGGTTTGAGCTTTTTTTGCATTTCTTTCATTCCTGTTGAGGCAGAATGAGAACAGAGAGTGAAACCAAAAAAACCTCGAAATAAATAACTGTTAAGAGACTTTTTTATTCTGTTAGCAGCAAAGGTATTTATTAACAACATTGGAGGCAAAGCCAGTTCATACTGGGCAACAACTTTTGTGTAAAATAAGCCATTTATACAGTTTTGGGTTCAAAGTTAACACCTTGTAACTTCCATATTAATGACTGGGTGAGATCTTGGATGGAGCTTTCCTTTCAGCTTGTAATTTGGGTAGTGGTCTCCTGACTTCATCCCATGGATGGTCTTGAAGCATCTTCATCACTGGTGGACTTCTGCCTTTTCTTTGTTCAGTGACATGACCTGTCAAACTTGTAAAATCTTGGCTTTAATTCTACAAAATCTTGGCTTTAATTCTACAAAATCTTGGCTCTGGGCTCTCATGCCTATTTTAAATGTCTAAGTGTGATTAATTTATGGCCCAGGAGTCTGTTGTGTTAGACTTGGGTTCAGTGAGTGGTGGAACAGAACATGCCTTGAGTAATTCAGCTCATTTTCTTCTCTTAGCAGAACTGGGCACTTTGACTCTTGCAGGCCTTGCTCTGCCTTCAGTAGGAATATCCTGTTACCTTCTTGGATGTGGGTGGTTTAAAAGATCACTAATTACATTTTTGAAGGCTGGAAAACACATTTAGTGCTAAACTGCTGAAATCAAGATGGAAAGAATTGGGTAATATTAATACTAATATTAATATTAGGAGAGGCAGCTGGCCTATCCAATAAGACACCTCTCACCACTGATGTATTTAATGATCTTGCACCATGAGAATAGTCTGCAAACAGATTTTAATGGAGGCTTTTAATGGAGTTAAATTGCTTAACATGTGGTAGGTATTTCTGACAGCTTATATATAAGAGAAAAAAAAGCTGCTGAGAGCCAAACAGAAGCCATTTATGTTGCTAACAGTCTCCTGTTAATAGTAATTTTTATTTCCCAGATACCTGCCAGCAATTTGGCAGGAGGTAGTTTTATTTCATGCAAGCAGAAATAATACTTGTGAAGCCATAGAGGACTGGAGATTCTAAACCCTTCTGGAAGCCATGAGCAGATCTAATCTGATTTCAGTAGCTGAAATGTTTGCTGTGGGATTGGGAAGGACATTGGTTGACTTGTGTGGAAATGAGAGTGATAAATTACTGCTTTGCTTAAAAAAAACAACTAACAACTGAAAAATTTAAAAATAGGTCTGTAGGAAACAACCACCTTCACAAACCACAAAAAGGTGGAATTTAGCCACTTCCACCCTTTGGAGCATGAGGTGCTGAGACACAACTTGAGAGAGTCTTGGGAGACAGAAAAACCTTTGCTCATTCTCATGAAGCCAAGCAGCAGTTTAAAACCTGGGCTCAATAACCAGCTAAGAAACACCTAAAAGATCCCATTCTTTGCATCAGCCCTGTTTGTGGAGAAGGTTTTAAATATCATCAACACACAACAGTTCAAAACTGGGAAGAATTAAACCAACTGCCTTCAGTTTTGGTAAGAAAGCCATAAACTCCCTGCTGGTTTCCCTGCAGGCACTGGATGGAGATTTCTCCGAAGAGAACCGCAACAAATGCAGAATTGCTACTGCCCCTTTGATAGAGGCTGTGGAAAATCTGACAGCATTTGCCTCAAATCCAGAGTTTGTCAGCATCCCAGCCCAGATCAGCACTGAGGTAAGGCAGGAGGCTGCACTTCCACCCTCCAAGAGCTGAAAATACTGAACTAAACACGTGTTGGCAGAGAGTGAGTGTAAAGACCAGACCCCACAATATTTCCTGGGTGTTCACAGGGCATTCTGCTGTTTTTGCTGGACCTCTGACCTTGAATTTCCCACCAACAGGAACAACAGTTTGGCTGCAGCAAGTGCTGCAGGTCTCCTGTTAGCCAAGCATAGGGCACTGCATGCCTTGGTAGCTGGATTCTTCCATGGCATACAGTAATAAATGCCCCTTTTCCCCTCAAGAGCAGCTTTAACAAATGAAACCTAATTAGTTCTGAAAAGGATTGAAGGACACCAGTGGGCTTTATCTCATTCTCCCACAAGTTCTCCATCCTGAAACTCCATAATGACAACAGAAGAGAATTTGAAGAGGCTAATAAAGGATTTTTTGGTTCTGTGGGGTTTTGTCTGCTTCTTCCTGCTTTTGCCAGGCTCTGTTCCCAATGGCAATACCAGGTGATGCAGTGACTGTTGCAATCTCAAACCTGTGGGGCTGTGTTGGAAATCCAGGTGTGCCCTCCAGGTCTGTGGTACCTGAGCTTGTCAGAGCACTGGCAATAAAATGGATGCAGAGATGCTGACCTGGTCAGAGTCATCACTCAGAGTTAGTATTCCAATCAACTAATTCCTGGGAAAAGAACACACATGTTGGAGATTACAAGTTTTGTGACAAATTAAGTAGATTTTCAACAATAGTTCTGTAATTTGTGATGAGACAAGTGTCATTGTTCTCTCCTTTTTCTCAACTGGAAGGTGCCTTCCTAAACCTGAGACATTTTTCTTAAGTATGTTTTAGAGAAAGCTGCTGGACTGTGATTGTTTTAGCTCCATTTCTGTGTTGACTCTCCGTGAATAGTACAGTGGAGGAAATCACAATGCCATTTCCATGCTGTTAATGAAACAGACTTTTAGGAGCAGAAAGTGTAGATGAACTCAAATAATCATTTCAATGTTCTTCCTGTTCCTGCCCCTTTCTGACCACAGGGGTCTCGAGCACAGGAGCCCATCCTGGTTTCTGCCAAGACCATGTTGGAGAGCTCCTCTTTGCTGATCAAAACCGCCCGTTCTCTGGCCATCAACCCCAAAGACCCTCCCACGTGGTCTGTGCTGGCTGGGCACTCCCACACAGTCTCAGACTCCATCAAGAGTCTCATCACCTCTATCAGGTGTGTCTTTTGGGGGACCAAAGTGGGGGTAATAACGGAGCAGCTGTTCATACAGGGAAATGCCATATGGCCATTAGCACTGTGTTGATTTTCCCTGGTGGCAATGACTGTGTGAGGCACAATATCTGCCCAGTTTCATGGGTGTTTAATGAGGATTGATGACTGCAGCACAGGGCTGGGCTGGGTTTGTGTTCTCTTTTCCTTCTCTGGTTCCACCCCCCATTCACCCTCAGGTAAATGTAATAGAGAATGTTGTATTCAATGAAAATTGTAGCTAATATTACCTCCATGCAGATCATATACCAACTTGTAACACGTGGTAAATAGCTTTTTTTTTTTTAAGGTGGGTCAGACAGTGTATAAATTACCTTTGCTGTCTACCCTTTGCTTTAATATTCTCTGTGTAGTTGCAAGAATGCTGTAGCAAGAAGTGAATATTCTTTATTTTTGGACTAAACCTCTCTGTCCCTTTCTTGAGGAAAATTTAAAGCATGGTTTTATATTTAACCTCTTTGTATTGATTAAATCAAAATGGCAGCAAAACAGTGAACTAAGCAGTGTTTGCAGTTTCATTGATCTTTGATAATAACTGTACTGAAATAGCAAACTGCATGTCAGGGCAAAGTACTCAGAAAGTCATTTTTGTTAAAAGGTTCCTCAGGCTGAATGTGAAACCTGATACCTGAGGAATTGTTTTCTGAGACAGTCAGTATCACTGTATCAAAATGTGAATGTTTTATCCTGATGTCTCATGCATTTTCATCATAACCTTTATTATTGGGCCAGTCTGGTCATCCCAAGGAAGTTGAATTTCAGATTTTCTTCTCAGGCAACCATTTTTTTTTCTGTCTAACCATTAAGAAAGCAGAGTCTGTGTGTGTGTGTGTGTGTGTGTGTGTGTGTGTGTGTGTGTGTGTGAGAGTGTGCTCTCTCCAGANGTGTGTGTGTGTGTGAAAGTGTACTCTGTCCAGATACCAACGTCCTGCAGGTAGAACAAAGCCAACTGTGGTCCTTGCTGCTCTCCCCCACGCGTTTTGTGTCCTGTCAGGTCACACCTAGCCCTGTGTGACCCCTGCAGGAGCTGCCTCCTTGCCCCAGGCTCAGCCCAGTGTCTCTGTCCTGCAGGGACAAGGCCCCAGGGCAGCGAGAGTGCGACTTCTCCATCGATGGCATCAACAGGTGCATCAGGGACATCGAGCAGGCGTCGCTGGCCGCCGTCAGCCAGAGCCTGGCCACCAGGGATGACATCTCTGTGGAGGTGAGGGGCACAGCAGGGCACAGGCAGCAGTGCTGGGTAGCAGTGCTTGCCTGCCCTGTGGCTTGTCCTGCCTTGGAAAGTTTGGAGCTCAGCACTCAGCACAACCCACTGCCCTTGAGGGCAGGAGTGTCCCTACTGGCATCTTTCTAGGCTGCCCAAGGTGTGGCTTCTGGAAAGGCATTGGAATTGCCAGGCAAAATTAGGGGGGCAAGTAGGTATTTTTTGCTGCCACCCACATATTATTCTGCCTTCCTATGCTGACATGCCAGGCTGATATTTAGAGTTCCTGTGCTGCCTTGCCATGTGGAAACCAGGGTGTTCCTGACACTGATCTGTTACTAGAAGTCCAGTGATTAAAACTTGGTTGTAATAATGCCAAGGTCATGGGTTCAATCCCCTGTATGGGCCATTGACTTAAGAGTTGGACTCGATGATCCAGCTCAGAATAGTCTGTGATTCTGTGATGTAAATGTTGATGTCCTTTCTCATAATGCCTATTTTGTCCTTAAATAAGTGGAATCTGAAGTTGATATTGATTTGTTCACATAGAGAAAGCTTCCTTCTCTGCCACCAGCCCCCTTCCCTGCCCTCTTTCCCTCTCCTCCCACAGCAACTCACGTTGAGGTTCTCAGGTTGGTGTTTAGTGTCTTGTCATACTCTTGCTCCTTGAAATTACATTTTTATTTGAGTGGCTTCTTTGGGCTGTAATCCTGCACAACAGAAACATGTGAGACCAAAGAAAACCAAGCAAATGAAGTTATTGCAGGAAATATGTGAGAATTCTTTTTTATTGAAACCATGAAGTTATCTTGGACCCCAGGTCGAACAGCAACAAATGTTACCAAAGATGCCATTTATTTATAAAGCACTACAGGAATGTAACAAAGGACAAAATTAGTATTTCTTTTCTCCTGCCTTTTGAGAGTGAGCTAAACCTCAGTGTCTGCCAAGACATCAAATGTCTCTGAATTAAAAGCCACTATTATGTCTCAACCAGGCCATTAATATGCTTTTCATTTTCTCCTGTCCTGCAGACAGGACTCAGGAGGTCAGTCCTCATCTCTGTCCCTCAGAGATGGCACATTCTTCTTTTATCTTTCCTTAGTCAGTGGATTTCTCCTGCAAGCTTCAAAGTCTCCAGCAGAGCTTTGCTGGGTTTCTGGTTGGTGCAAATCTTAGTCAGGACAGGAACAGTTTGGGGGTCTGGGAGGACATTGGGCAGTGAGAAAGGACACCTACCCCAAGTGTGCTGCTGTCAGCTGGAGTGGGAAGGAGCCACCTGCCCCAGGCTGGTCATATAAATCTAAAGAGGGGAGGCCTTTCTGACAGAGGGTAAAGGAGAAGGAAGGAGTGTGTAAAGCAAGCCAGCAGTGTGGATTTCTGCATTCTCCCACAGCAGGTCAGTGGAACAGTGTGGGCTGATAGGGGGGTTGTCACAGTGTTGTCCAGCTTGAGGAGGGAACAGCTGTGATGCTGAGTGAGCTTTGTGTCCCTGTCAGGCCCTGCAAGAGCAGCTGACATCAGTGGTTCAGGAGATCGGGCACCTCATCGATCCCATCGCCACCGCAGCGCGGGGGGAGGCGGCTCAGCTGGGCCACAAGGTACGTGCTGTGCTCACAGAGGGGCAGCTGGATGGCAGGGAGAGCCTCCTTTCACAGCAGCTTCTCTTCCTGGGAGAGCAGAGGAAAGCATGTGTGAGGAGGAAGGATCTGGAATTTTCAAACGCTCAAAGCCGAGGCCAAATAAACCTTGTTTACATTTGGGGCCAGAGCAAAGATATTTTCACTGAGGTTTTTGGTGAGGGGCTTTCTGTAAATGTGTCCCTCTGTTATATGGAGTGTAAGTGTGGTCCAACTCATAAGACGTCTGTCCCAAAAATCATGATACATTCCTGAGAGAAAAAAGCCACAAGTTTTTTGTGCCAGTGCCTTTAATACTGGGAAGGAACCCCTCTGCCAGCTTGAGAGCTCTGCCAGAACTGTACCCGAGTAACTCTGTTCAGCTTTGGATAACTATCAAATACTTCATAACTTCCCAACTACTGGCAGTTTTGATTCTTGGTTTACTCAACCCTTTGAGGAGTGCAACAAATCAGGATTGCTACGGTGCAGGTACTTAGGGAGTCACATTCCTCTTCCTGCTTGTTAGGTAAAAGTTGATCTGAGCTGAGCCTGGTTTTCCTGGTGAATGCTGTTTATTTGGCAGAGTGTAAAAGGCCTTATGTTTGTGAAATTATACCTATGGTTTAGTTTTTACTTTTCTTTTTTTTTTCTTTAATCATCTGAGAAGCAAACTAGAAAAGAAATCTGACCAGGACTTAAAATGTTACAACTCTTGGCCATCCACATAGTCATTTAGATGGAGTGAACCTTTTAATATGTTTTCCAGCACATGAAGTACTGCCATTTTTCTTCCCTGTGCCAGCCTTCCCCTTTCCTAGAAAGTTGCTTATAGCCCCCTCAGCCATGTGCACACTTGAATTTCTGAGGCTTTGGGTCTATCAGATGATGCCACAGTGGACTAATTGTGCATGTTTGGTGGAATAATTTGGCCCAAAACAGTACGGTGGTTTTGTATCCAGTAAAAACTATGGAAACAAAGTCTCATGGATTTCTGTTGTGGCTTTGGAGAAGGTGTGTCAGATGACAGGTAGACTGTAAAAATATTCACTCATATGTAATACATGCTTAGTTCCCTGTAATAAATTTGCAGCCAAAAGTAGCTGTTTCCCTGGAATGAGTGTAAATCTAATCAGGAACCAAGGAAGACAGAGAAACGACCTCCACAGGTTTCTGAGGACTAAAACACAGCAATGGAAGCTGCAAAGAACTGTGCCTTTAGATACTGCAAACACTGTGGAGCCCAAGTGAATAACTGAGGGGCAAACCCCGTGTGTTTGGTGTGTCCCACACCTGCCCTCTTGGTCTGTCACAGCCACTGCATTGCAGACCAGCACTGGGTCCCCATGGCTCCTTTTAGCCCAAGAAACACTGCAGGGCTGGGCCACGTGGCTGTCTCAGGGAAATGCTCAGGCATCAGGAGTGAGGAACCACATCTGGAGGTGACATTGGCCCAGTGGTGCCTCACACAGCTGAGCACCTTCCAGGGATGTGCTGGACTCTGGTAAAGGTGATTAGGGAGTAAAGGCTGTGCATATGAGCAGTCTCAGAGGTGAACAGAGCAATCCAAGCCCAGTGCAGTCCCATTTGTTATCTGCTGTCCACAGCAAAGATTGAAGGATTCCTCCCCTGCACAGAGGGGATGCTTTTCAGAGGATGCTCTGGAGTAGCATGTGGCTCCTGTGACAGTCTTGAACATGGCTTTGTATGACCTCAGAGGACCATGTTCTTCCCAGGGAGAAGACATGTGGCTTTACAGAGTAGGTGGGAGGTGGGGGGAGACAGAATGGCTGGACACAGGGTACAAACCCAGCACTGCACAGGACACTGCACAGAGCACTGCACTAGGACAGTGTGTGCTCCTGGAGCCAACCTCACGGTCAGCAGGGAATGTGATTCCTCTCAGTTACACTTGAGAAATGTGGTTAATGTCTTCCTGTGGCTGTTCTGGCTTTCTTAGGTAACACAACTGGCAGGTTACTTCGAGCCCCTGGTTTTAGCAGCAGTTGGTGTGGCATCCAAAACACTAAATCATCAGCAACAGATGACTGTGTTGGACCAGAGCAAGACACTAGCAGAGTCTGCCTTGCAGATGCTGTATGCTGCCAAAGAAGGGGGAGGAAACCCCAAGGTAAGGTGGTTGTGTGAAACTGAGGGTGAGAGAGGAGGGCAGGTGTGGCAGAAAAACCAGCACCTACCTACTGTACAGTGTTTGCAGTGAAAATGCCACTGACTGATGTCTCCTGTCTGGGAGTGGGAACGTTTCCCCATGCCAGGGTTCCAGTCTGCCTCACAGCACCCTCTCAGGGGACACTAAGGCAGGGTATGAGAGCAGCTATCTGGGATCTGGGCTCTGATCCAGAAAGAAATGGTTGAAGGACAGGGCCTGTCTGGTCCATGGCCCTATGGGATGGGGACCCTCCCAAGTGTGTCAGAGATGGAGCAGCAGCAGCACATGACAGTTCATAACTCAGGTGTGATTGGCTCTTAGAAAGGGTCACAGTCCTTAAAGGGTATTTAAAACCACTGCAGGGCCTTATCTAAGAGGCTTAAAGTGTTGTTTGCCATCCTGCTTGTAGGAGTTCACAAACTTTGTTCTGGCTCCCCAGCTGTGGTGTTTCACTGATCATCTTTGCCCTGAAGCGTTGCCTTCAGTGCTGTTATTGCTTTCATTTCTTACACTTGTGATTTGTGTGTTGTTTTGCATGGAGAACACCCTCTGCCTGTCCCTGTTTGCTCACCTTGTCTCCTCCAGGCGTCTCACACGCACGATGCCATCACCGAGGCGGCACAGCTGATGAAGGAGGCTGTGGATGACATCATGGTCACCTTGAATGAAGCTGCCAGCGAGGTTGGCATGGTTGGAGGGATGGTAGACTCCATTGCAGAGGCAATGACCAAGGTGAGCATGGGAATTCTGCCCCTTTGTCACGTTGTGCTCCATTGCAGGGCTTTGGAGGAGCCGGTGCTGGTTGATTCTGGCAGTGGTCAGTGATGACACAAAGTCACAGGAAACCTAAAGATTGTTTGATTTTGCAGGTTGTGAAATAAAACTGATGTGGGCACTGGTGCTTGTGTTTACAACCTACCCAGTACCTGTCAGTAGAATTACTAGAAAATATTTTTGTTCAGCAATATGCTGGCATTGAGCTGCCATCTTAGGTCAACTGGCCTCTTATTTTTGTTTCCTTTTCTTCCTAATTTTTCATATTAGTCTCCTAAATGAAAAGCAGGTCAACTTTGAACAAATTGCTTTCAGACAAGATGATGTCAAAGTTTGAAATGCCATGTTATGCTTTGTAATGTATTCTGCTGAAGATGTATAATTGCAAAATGTCCATGAATTCAATCCAAATAATGGGCTTTTCCTATCCTGGCTTAAGAATTGAAGACTTTAGCACATAAAGAATCTTACATTACCTTCTGGCATGAGCACTGAGGTTTGTAACCATTGCACCTTCCTTTCTGTATTAGCTGAGAAGTGCAGGTGGTTTGACCTTGTGTGAGAAGTGGACTTCACGTTCAAAAACTCTGCACTGTACTGTCTCTGAGTCTTCCATGCTCATAAAGCCTGGGCTAAAGTATTTGCTGAGCTTTTCTGTGCATCCTGGTGTGCTGTTTTCACTTGTGTATCTTGAGAGAGAGGAGATTAGTTAAATTGTATTATATGTCCAATTTCATATTCCTTGTAAAATGTGCTGTTGGTGGGGACTTTTTTAAAGCTATATTTTTCCCTTTTTCTTGCAGCTGGATGAAGGGACACCTCCAGATCCCAAGGGAAGCTTTGTTGATTATCAGACCACAGTGGTGAAATATTCTAAAGCCATTGCTGTCACAGCCCAAGAAATGGTAAGAAATTAGCTTACAAGAGGGTACCAACTCTGTGCATAAGGAGCATGGAATTATTTGCACAGTGTTGTGACATTCTTGATCATCAAATTTTCAATACACTTATCTCTTTAGGGGTAATAGAGCAAAAGAAGTGGTGATTTTGTCAATTTATCTTTTGCATCTTAGTGGTGTGATCACAGGGGGGTCCTCTGTGGGAGGAATGCTGGATTGTATCGTGGCTCTTTTGCACAAAACCTTAGTGTTTGGCTCATTTTCAAGGAGAAATAAAAGGAAAACTTTTCAACTACATGCTTTTTCATCAACCCATTTAATTGGGCTGAAATACCACCTTTTGTTTATTGATGCCTTCAGGTTACCCTGTCACATTTGTTTCATTTAGCCTGCGAAATAACATCAGTGTTTTCAGAGCCATATAACACTCAATGAATGACTGCAGATCAGCATCTCACATTGTCCTTTTCTTACATTTCTGTGATTCACCGGTTTTAACAAAAGTGACACCTGTTGAACTGAGATTGTTCCTGAGCAATGTTTCATGTGTTTGCCTTTTGAACAGTGCTGTGGTTGCTCATTTGTTTTTGAGAGAGTTGAGGGGACTGTTTATGTTTACTCCAGACTGGATTTGTCACGAAGCTGATTGCTCTTGCAGTCAGGACAGGCTGGTGATTCTGGTCTCTTCCACAGTATAAATTTGTCTAAAGCTAGCTTTGTCCCAGGGATGGAACACCGTGCCTTTTACTAACATTCATTGGAGACAGAAGAATTATCTCTGTTAAATGGTAGGCTTTTTCTAAAGAGAGATTCAGTTATTTCCCAGAATCCATCAGGATGGAAAAGACCTCTGAGATCAGAGTCCAACCTGTGGCCCAACTAGACCATGGCACTGAGTGCTCCATCCAGTCTTAAACATCCCCGGGGATGGTGACTCTGCCACCTCCCTGGGCATCCCATTCCAGTGCCCAATCACCCTTTCTGTGAAGAACTTCTTCCTAATGTCCAACCTAAACCTTCCCTAATGCAGCTTAAGACTGTGCCCTCTTGTCCTATTGCTGGTTGCCTGGGAGAAGAGACTGACCCCACCTGGGGAGGTATTTACACTGATATGTAGTATTTATATTCATATATAACCTGATGTTCTACATAGTCCTGCCTGTTTCTTCACCATCTCATTCCTACATCTGAGGTGTGTTTTGCATCAGTCCTCAGGTTTTTTTCCCATTTCCATGCTACTGTGCCATGACAGCTGGGACTGATGGAGGTCAGCTCAGCTTTGACAGAACCAGCTGGCTGTGACACACAAACCCCACTGCCCTTCCCAGTCCAGATAACTGTGTGCCAGCCCATGGCCCTGCTGGGTCAGAGTGTGAATTACTGGTTCTAACTGCTGCTCTGTGGTTACCCCGTGTGTTCAGCCTGGTTACCATGACTCTACTAAAGCATGTCAGCTTGGGTGTGCCCTGGAGCTGCTGCTGGAGGGCAGGTGCCCTCTATGGCCAGTGGTTCCCCCACTGTGCAGGTGAATGTGCCTCTAACCGGAGTGCATTAACCAGTTCTTGGTTTTTCTTTCTCTCTGCCTGTGTTCTTTTTGCAGATGACTAAGTCGGTTACTAACCCGGAGGAGTTGGGAGGACTTGCCTCGCAAATGACCAGTGACTATGGGCATTTGGCGCTGCAGGGCCGGATGGCCGCGGCTACGGCAGAGCCGGAGGAGGTCTGCGCGTCCCGGGCCCCCTCCCTCCCCTGTGCACAGTGCCACTAACATGGGGGGGTCTCTGCCCAGAGAGCCCTGTTGTAAGCATTACCCAGGCAAAGAGCAGAAACCCTCTGCCACAACCTCTGTCCTGCTTCAGAGCCAAACAGCGTGGGATAACACTGGAAAATCCCATAGGCTGCAGCAGAACCTCCTGAGTTCTGAACCTCCTGTAAGCTTTCACTTACAGGCACCTTGCAAATGCAAAGGAAACTCTCCATTTGTCACTGCACAGCTCTCCTTCATCTCACGGGTTTGACAAGTTACAAATTTACATATGCTTTTTTATCTTGCCTATAAGGGATTTTAAATGTAACTTCTTGTCCTGAAAATGAGATGCAGGCAAGTGGTAGGAGCACAAGTGCCTTTTGCTGACAGGACACGTTCTGTAGCTCAGAGTCAGATGTGTGAGAAGTTTCTCTTGTGCCTCTTGCTAAGTGAGCAAAGCAGACTGTTCACCTCAGTTGCAGTAACCTGTTATGGCAGTTGCTTATGTTCTCTGAGCCCAACTACAGTAACCCTTTTGCCCCTCTCTTCTTCTCACTCTGTGCCCCTGGTTATGGAGCACAGACAGACTTTGTCGAGTTGGGGTAAGAGGGTATCTCACCTTCTCCAAATGTTTCATATTATCGAGATAAAAGACCTCCAAAGGGTTTTTTACTTTGTACTTACACATGCTGCTGATACACTACTTGAGTGTTTCATGCTCAGTAGCAACATGAAAAACAATGGCTTGCACTTGGCTTGATACTGTTAAATTGAATTGCCATTTCTGCACGTTACTTTCTGCCTGAGGTTGAAATAATTCCATTTGTGATACTAATGGCTGTGATTCCTGCTCATTTATTAATCCCAAACCACACCATTATGCCTAAGTACATGCAGGTACTGAAACTGTTTCCAAACAATGACCATGCATCTTATGATGTAGGATTATTAATAAATCAGGATTTTCCATGTTTCAGTGCTCTGCATGTACATGGTTGGCACTGGAGACTGTATGAGGTTCAAAACCAGAGTCCTGCACTTTTTGACCCAGTTTCAGCAGCATAGAGTAAATGTGTGGTTTTTACCCATCACATGTACCTTGACTACAGCTCATGCTGACTGGGGTACACACCTTATCCCTTCTCTTTCTGGTTCTCTGGTGCTCCTGTTTCATCAGTGAGCCTTCTGCAGGGTTGTGCTTCATGCATAGATGGATTTTCACCTGTCCTTTGTTTCTGACCTCTGCAGAGAGCATAATAAAGACTCCCCAGAGTGACCATGTTTCCCTTTCTATTGACACAGTGTGCCAGTATGACATTTC
This sequence comes from Sakesphorus luctuosus, assembly GCA_013396695.1. Classification (NCBI taxonomy): domain Eukaryota; kingdom Metazoa; phylum Chordata; class Aves; order Passeriformes; family Thamnophilidae; genus Sakesphorus; species Sakesphorus luctuosus. The sequence goes on from VWZD01012711.1 coordinate 436,163, forward strand.
TTTATTTGCTTTGGTCTTGATTCCTTTCTCCCTGTACCTCCTTTTCCATCTAGATCGGGTTCCAGATCAAGACTCGGGTGCAGGAGCTTGGCCACGGATGCATCTTCCTTGTGCAGAAAGCTGGAGCTCTGCAGATCTGCCCCACAGACAGCTACACCAAGAGGGAGCTGATAGAGTGTGCTCGTGCTGTCACAGAGAAGGTGGGACAGCCCCATGGTGTCTGTGCACCACGGGGAGCAAACCACTCCAGCTGGACTCAGGAAATTGTTTCCTTTAACTTCACATTCTAGAACAACAGTGTCTGAATTACCCCAAGTTCTGACTTCTCCTTCAAGTTCAGTGCAGTTCATGTGCTGGATTAGCTCATGATTAGCCCCTGCTCAGGCCTTGCCTCAGAGGGGGAGGTTGGGCTGGAACTAAATCCTAAGACATGAGATGTCACTGATGCCTTGGGAGGCACTCACTGGCCACTTACCGAGTTGAGGTTGGTCAGTGACATGTGGTTTGTATGTAACAACATCCTGCCCTTTTAAGGCTGGCCCAGAGTAACTGCCTGGAGCTGCATCTTCAAACTCTCCAGGGCTTTTTGTTCCTGGGAAACATCCCCTTTGAACAGGTGGCCTGGGTAGCTTGGCTTTGCTGACCCTTTGTGGTGGCTTCTTCCTCCTTTTGTTGGGCACAAACATTGAGAGTCAGTGCCAGTTGCTTTCAGATTTCAGATTGGTTCAGCCTGTGTTAGTGTGCTCCAAGCTGTACCAGTTTGCCACCATAATGTGCCCCAGAAATGGCTACAATCCCAAATTTAGGCAGGGCTAGGCAGTGTCTTGTGAGTAAAGTTAAAGCTGATGAAGAGAGTCATAATTCACAGGACCAACTTTATTCTAATGATGCCTTGTTGCTCTGTGTTATTTCTAGGTCTCCTTGGTGCTGTCTGCCCTCCAGGCAGGGAACAAAGGCACCCAGGCCTGCATCACTGCTGCCAGTGCTGTGTCTGGCATCATTGCAGACCTGGACACCACCATCATGTTCGCCACTGCTGGAACCCTCAACGCTGAGAACAACGAGTCCTTCGCTGACCACAGGTCAGTGGCACTGAGGGGCACGAGGAGTCCCTGCACAGGGGACAGTGGAGCTGACAGGAGACACTGGCACCTGGAGAGAATTCTTTAACCTTTCTAGATTCCTGTGAATGGAATTGGTTTAGCAGTGGAGTGAGAGGAGAAATAGGAGAATGGGATATCAGTAGAGTACAGGAAATTTGAGTTTGGTTCTTTATGTGATGGAAGTATTTTAAAAAGTTGAGGAACATCTGGTGGCAGAGCTTCCAACAGAACTGCAACTATAGCACTACTTTGGCTTCTCTTTTTGTTTTGTTTGGTTTTTTTCTATTCAAGCTGTCTCACTGCACAGACTACCACGTGCTGTTATTGCAGTAGTGAAAATGAGCTGTGCATGACATTGAAGAGGAAACTTTCATATACTTTTTCCAGCAGCTCCTTCTTGACTGTGTCGCTGTTTGTCTTGCTAAATCATGCTTATGGTTCCTGCTGCTGTGGGCAGCAGTGATGGACACAGAAGCAGCACAGCAATGTCACAGTCTCTCCACTTGGGCAGAGATAAGCCCAGTATTCCTTTTAAGTAGCACTTGCAACAAAATAATCCCCCAGCATTTTCCATCACTTTAACATGGCCAGATTTAGTTCCCTCCTCCCCAGTCAGGGCGTTTAATGCAGGAGACATTAATTCCAGGCTGACATTCCCCATGAATATGGTTCTAGATTCAGTTCATTTGACTTGTTTGGGAACTGCACACTCAAAGTGATTCCTTCATTTACCCAGATGTTGCTTTGGATTTGTTGTCCTGACATATCAGAGTATGTATATGGGGGAAGTGGGGAGGAAACCCTGACTAGGACACGTTCCCTCTTCCTGTTCTTGATACTGCTGTGCTCACAGATTATTACTTTAGTTTCCTTACAATATGTTGATTAATATAGACATTCATTAGCTGGTACTTTTATCACAGCATGGCCAGATTTCTTTTTGATGTTCAAAACAATGCTCTCTGCTGCTGCTGCCCTATCTAATTCCTTTTCAAGATGGGGTCATTTCAATAAACTTCCCTGCATTTGCCCAAAATGCTCTGCTACTGTTTTAATGGTTATGTTTTTTGTTGTTGTTTTTTAACTTACACCCTGACCTGTGGTATATTATGAGCAGACAGTGGCATGATGGCTTAGATCAGCTTCTTTATGTAGCTGTTAGTCACCATAACATTGGAAAACACATTTTTTTCCTCTTCTCCTTTTCCACTTCCTTCCCTGCTTCCTCTTTTTTTTTGCTATAGGGAAAATATCCTGAAAACAGCAAAAGCTTTAGTTGAAGACACAAAATTGTTGGTTTCTGGTGCTGCCTCAAGTCAGGACAAACTGGCCCAAGCAGCTCAGTCCTCAGCTAACACCATCACTCAGCTTGCTGAGGTGGTCAAACTGGGAGCAGCAAGCCTGGGATCTGATGATCCTGAAACACAGGTGAGATGCTTTAAGATATTTCTGGTACTCTGAAGGAGAACAGAGACAGTTTTCACTTGGTAGAACTGTGTGGGACTTCTGCTTTTAAGCAGCAGAATAGGGTTCATCTCCTGTGGGACTTTTCTGGGTTTACTCAGATGTCACTGGTTTTTCAGAATACAGTCAAGAGATTAAAGCATTGAGTGGAACTGGTTGTGCCTTTGTGTAACACTTCTGCTTTTATTTCACTGCTGTGTTCCAGCTGGGATGCTTTTGGCCAAGTATTTGGCTCATTTTACTGACTTGTGACTGGACCCCTGGCTCTTTTATTCTGAAGAGTTTGCATGTCCTTAAAGCTGCTCCAAAGCTTCCAGCTGGACTGTGCACTGTCATCTGTGCAGCTTGACAGGCTCTTACCATTCTCTACCTATACCTGACTGGTTTGTCAGTGGTACAGGAAACTTTTCAATGTGGGTTATTTCTAATATTTCTTCAGCTGTTCATTTGAATCTCAGTGAAATGGGGATTGGCAGCATATTGCAGATGTGTCTGTGGAGTGCTCTGAAGCAGATGTGTGTTCTGTTTTGTTTGACCTGTGTGATGGACTGAACTCCTGACATGTTCCTCTCTAGGGAAATACTGCTGGGAGCACTCTTCTCTTCTCTTCTCTTCTCTTCTCTTCTCTTCTCTTCTCTTNCAGGGGAATTTCCATAAATCAGCACCATCTGCAGACCATTTATCACACATGGCTTTTTTCTATTTGTAAAAGCTGAGAGTACAGTACTCAGAGTAAAAACTCTTGGGCACAAGTCATTATTTACTTGGAGCAATTTTCTGTTGCCACTTTGATATTATAGGTGCATTTTGTGTCCTAAATACAGCACTCAATGCTCTCAATGTTTTTTATAACAGTAGCACTTTACCTGCTGGGATAGTTTCAGATGGCTTATGCTGCAAGTTGCCCCAAGACACAGGCAGCTGGACAACAGAGAATCCCCTAATTCTGTCCTAACTCATAGATCTTTTTCTTATTTATATGGTCAAATAGCTTCTAAGCTACCAAAAGTTAAATAAACTCAGGAAAAGCAAAGACTTCTCTTGTTGTATAAGTCACAGTGAACTGCAAACACAAAGGGGTGAGTGAGGCTGATTTGTTGTTGTTTATAATGCTGCAGAAATGCAGTTGTTGAGAAGTCCTTGTTTCTAGTGATTACTTTTTTTTTTTGCTTTCTCATTTGTCATGCATCTTTACACATTTTCCTTAAAACTAACACTCCTGAATTCCATCAAAACACTTTTTTACTAGTTGAAAGGGCAGAGAAGGATTGGGAGGACAGAGTTATTCCAATAATACCCTGAAATAATTAACAAGTCCTTGCCTAGGACTCTTGTCTTTGAGCTTGGGTTGAGGAGACAGTATTGCCAGATTTGACTTTTCCTTACTTTAAGGCAAACCAAGTTATTCAGGATTTAATTCCATGTAACCTCTTTGAGAAGTTCAACTTCCCCTCCAGACCCTTCACCTAAAAGCTTCTCTAAGAGCTTAGTGTCCTTTTTGTGTTGTGGCACCCAGAACTGCACCCAGGACTTGAGGAGAGGCTGCACCAGAGCAGAGAGAAGGAAATCCTACCTGGGATCAGCATTTCAGCTTCTTCCTGTGACAGGAAATACTCAATTTTGTAGACTCTGGCTGATCTAGGAAATGCTGTAGCTCTCAGCTAAGCTTTTCCTATTCCAGAATATTGTGGTTTTTACTGGGGTAGTGGAAGGGTGGGATTATTGAGTAGATTCTTTTAGCTGTGTTCTGAACATCACCCCCTGCTGCAGATTGCCCTTCCTTGCCTGAGCCTTGCACCATTTCCCATCCCTGCAGGTTGTCCTGATCAATGCTATCAAGGATGTTGCAAAGGCCCTCTCTGATCTCATTGGTGCTACCAAAGGAGCTGCCAGCAAACCAGCAGATGATCCATCCATGTACCAGCTGAAAGGAGCTGCTAAGGTAAAACCTCATCCTTGCACTGTCTTTGAGTGTCTGTGCAACCACATCTGATAGACATGGGAAGCTTGGACCTCAGGAACTCCTCCCTCTATTGGTTTCATGGTCATCTGGGATGATAAAGAGAAATAAGAAGATGCTCTCGAGTTTTAATGGAGCTGTCAGTTTTTCTGGGCTGTCAGAGGGTGTTTGTGGGTTTGGGCACAGAACTATAACCTTTCTGAAGGGAAATTTCTTTCATTTGCAAGCCTGTATCTGAGGGCAAGTTCTCCTTTCATGATATAGATTAAAATTTATCCAGTGTAAAATTACTACATTCTAAATATTGAATATTCAGGCTAAGCAGGGGGGTCTCCTAATTTACATCTTGCAGCCCAGTGAGGGTTAGGGTTAGGGTTAGGGAGGGAGGAAAATCAACCCTCATATGTTAGAATGTTGTCCATTTCCAACTCCTCTCTCCTAGATCTTTCCAGGAAGCATGTAGGTATCAAAGCTCAAAACTTGCAGAGATTATACCATACCTGTGATGATGCCTTTAGCTGTATTTTCCCTGCACACAAGGTGTATTATTGCACTTGCATGTGGATTTGTGTCTACAAAATATCTCCAGATATGGAGATCTAGGTAGTATTATTTCCTCTTTCACCTTATGAGAGTGTTGTGGCACCTTCTTGCTTTGCTTGAAGCTTTTCTTGCTCTCATATGTCATGCCTGCCTATAAGATCTGTGCCTCTCTGCCCTTTAGAGCACAGACAGCAGTATCCTGTTGGGGCACTGCTTGGAAATAACTCCACTAGCCAAGAAAAGTGGCTTCTTGGCTCTTCCCACTGTGTTTTAAGTCATAATTAACAAGAAGTTGGCTCTTCTGCCTCTCCTTTCTTCGCTGTAGCTGTTGTTTCTATCTCAGCACATGGGGATGGAGGGAAGATGTAACTATTGCAGTGACAGTCAGGTCATTCTGCGTCAGAACTATTGAGTTGGGAACAAGAACAGCAAAACTGATCCTAGATTTTCTTTTGGGCTCAAGGCTGGGGTTTGCCTCCTTGCTCACCTGAGGTTTTACCTGATTGTGGGAACTGTACTGGATACATTTCAGAAAGCAACACCATACCTTGATTTGTTTCTCCTTCAACTTGCAGTGTAAGGTGTGCAGGAGGAAAAGTCAGCAACATACTCTGTATCAGTTGTGATTTTTCCATTTTTGTGGTAATTTTTTTGCCTGAACACTCACACTTCATATGGTATCTCTGTGCAGTTAATTGTACAACATTTCTGCAGCTTAGGAGTAGCTTTCAGGATCTGGCCAACACAAGAGTTGGTGTCTAGTCCTGTAAAACAAGTGCAGCTCATGAAGTCTCTTAGGTCCTATCAGAAGTAACAGTGCTGCCTTGTTTGACTTGCCTTGTTTCATACCATCTCTGAACAAGGGGAGAAAAGACTCACGTGGTTTTGTCTTCACTTTTCTCCAGGTGATGGTGACAAATGTCACATCTCTTTTGAAGACTGTTAAAGCAGTGGAGGATGAAGCTACTCGGGGGACCAGAGCTCTGGAGGCCACCATTGAGTACATCAAGCAGGAGCTCACGGTAAGAGCAGAACACCCCAGGATGGGTTTGGGGAGTCCTTGTACTGCCCCAGGGCTGCCCACAGCTCCTCCTCAGGCTGTGCTTTACTGCCTGTGCTGCTCTGGGTGCAGTTTGGGTCTCTCCACCTGTTGTCTGAAAGGAGAATTCCGGTGCCAGCTCAGCCTCTCTGTTCCCACACTGCCAGTGCCACTCTGGGACTGAAGATGCTGCCATCAGGTGCAGAGCTGGAAGCAACTGCTCCCTCCTTCTGCAGACCTTCAGCTTTCCCTGCAGATACTCTTCTCTGTGCCTGATGCTCTTCACTCTTTTTGACCCTGGCTTTGGTGGTGTCTCCTCAGCATCACTGCCCTACTGCATCTGCAGTTCAATCATCTTTCTATTTTTCCTTTATTATAAAATAGTATAATCAGTGATACACAGCCTGTTATCTGATATTCTGTGTAAGCAGGAATTAATGATAGCATGGAGTTCTCTCCCAAATTAGGTATTAGACCATGACAATTGTTTTCCTTCCTCTTTAAGATATAAAAATATAGCCTCCAGCTGCAGCTTTCAGGGTTTTTTTCACTAGCACAGTACTCAGTGACGTAAATAATACCTGCATGTTTGTGAAGAAGCCTGATTTTTTCCCTTCCTTTACTTACAGTAATTTTTATTAAAAAAAACCCTTAGACACAACCTTCAGCAGAAAATACTTTGGTGCATGAACTGCAGATTAACAATTCTTAACTTTTACTACACTGGCACAGCTTTGCCTTGTCCAGTGCTCTCCATAAAACAACCTGGTTTTGTTGTGTGAGCAATGCTGTCATAATGAAGAAATTTATGTTAAATTATTTTCTTTTTAAATGCCTGGATATAGTCATTGGGAATTCATATGACAGTGGTAAAACCTCCTGACCTTGTACCTGATCAGGAATGTTCTGTACAATATCCAGAGCATGTTATTGTCATGTATCCTCAATAAGGCCTGACTTTACATCCCTTCCTCTAACTCTGAGCTAAAAGCTGTCCAGAGCTGTCATTAGAGGATTGATTGTGCATTATCACTGCTGCTTTCTCAGTTTGGGTGGCATCTCCTTGAGGTATTCCTGCTTTTACTTTTGTCAGCATTTCTAGGGAATAGATCTGTGGTGGTGTTTCCATCCCTTTCATGGGGAGGAAAGGGGAGGGTCAGGAGGAACAGAGGATGGCACATGTGTGCTCAAGAAAATGCATCAGGTTTGACTTGGAATTTCAGGGCCTGAATCTGATCAACATCAAATATCCTGTACACATTTAGCTAGAATTCCATTTTTAACATTGCTTCTGTTTCTGGAGAGAGTGAAAAACTGATGAACTTGAGAGCATGGGAAAGACCAGGCTCATTTGTGTTCTGAAGGCATTAGCCTGCTTGGGTTGCACTGTCAAGAATCCTCTCCTGATGAATTGTGCACTCCAAATTGCCCCTGCACAGGAAAACAATGGCAAGCAAATGCAGACTAAAGCTTGGGAAAAGAAACTACCAGATCAAAAGGAAGGTTACCCAGCTCTTGTGACGTGCATCTTCCCACAGTTCCTGTATCCCAGTGCTCAGGAGTACTGTGCCCTGTCAGATAATTGGGATTATTTTCACGCCATTCACCCTTCAAAGTTACATCTTTAGGTTTCTAAGGGAGGACTAAATATAGTACAAGAGGCAATGCTCCCCTTCTGCTGTTTTAAGCCACGTGAGAATGTTTCAGTGATGCTCTTGGGCTCGGTGCCACCAGTGAGTTCTTGGTAGGGCCCAGCTTTGCAGGGGAAGCATCTCCTCAGGTGAGCAGAGCAGCTTGAACAGCAGTCAGGATGAAAAAGGAACAGAATGAAAGGAATAGTCATTCTTTTAGTCCTGTCATGCTCAATGAAAGGAATAGTCATTCTTTCAGTCCTGTCATGCTCAATGAAATGGATAGTCATTCTTTCAGTCCTGTCATGCTCAATGAAATAGTCATTCTTTTTGTCCTGTAATGCTCAAATGAAATGGATAGTCATTCTTTCAGTCCTGTAATGCTCAAATGGAAGGGATAGTCGTTCTTTCAGTCCTGTCATGCTCTGAGCAGCTGTCTGAAGAACTGCCGTGCGGGTGGTTAAGCAGCACACGAGATGAACGGGTTAACCTCTTTTACTGTACCCTTTCCTCAGCTTGTTGCTTCCCTCTGGTGTCTGGAGGTGAGCAGGCTTATCTGCTCCAGGCTTATGACAGGCAAGGATGATATTCCAGCGCTCCAAATATGTCCCTAATTTCCTGCTGTCCAAAGACTGCTTCTGTGTGCCGCCTCCTCCTCCCCGCGGGCGGTGTCACAGCTCCCTCTCCGTCACCCGCAGGTGTTCCAGTCCAGCGAGGTGCCCGAGAAGGTATCGTCCCCAGAGGAGTCCATCCGCATGACCAAGGGCATCACCATGGCAACGGCCAAAGCCGTGGCAGCGGGCAACTCCTGCAGGCAGGAGGACGTGATTGCCACGGCCAACCTGAGCCGCAAGGCAGTGGCTGACATGCTGACGGCGTGTAAGGTAACCGTGCGCTCCCTTCCCTGGGAAGGATCATCTCGGGGGGTTTGTGCTCTCAATCCGTGCGACGTTCTCATTGTGCTTTGTGTTCATGCCCTGCTTTTCACAGGAGGAAGTTGAGGGTTAAGGATGTTAAGGGGAGGTCTCTCTCTCAGGGAGGGTTTTGTGTGCTGTGCACACACGAAAAAAGCAGCACTAATATTGACTCTATTCTTTTTTATGGAAATAAGAAATTTTATTGGAGCTGAAATTTCCTTGTTTCCAGCCAGAAGGCAAATAATCTGTGCAAGTGGTAGAATATACAAATAATCCTGTGGTCACAAATATAATTTCAATATTCCTAGGAACAGTGAAAGGGATGGTGAAAGGAATCACTCTGGTCTATTTTTAGTAGTCCTTTCACCCCTAACCAAACCTATCCATTTGCTCAGTTTTTTCTGTGCTTTCTAAAAGTCTTTTGCATTTGCACTAAAAATAGTGGTGCTGTGTTTTCTACACTTGCTCGAGCCAGACAACTTTCCAAAACTGACCTGCAAAACCTGGAGGGAAACCGTGTGCCATATGAAGGGCTATGAAGCCTTTTGGCTTTGTTCTGATGATAAAAAAGATCCAGGCATAAATAATGAAAAAAATGGGATTATAAAGATGTCATTCCTTTTGGTTTTCAGTAGTAACTGTAGTAGTAAAGTGCATTTGCCTGTAAATCATGGTTATTTCCTTCTGCATTTCTGTGTAAAGAAGGTGGCAGTAAAATAATGGTGCTCTTGGTGTGGTGTCTGATATTCAGTATTTGGCCTGCATCAGTCCCTGATTAATTTTTAGCCCAATACTGCCCAAGAAGAAAGGTTAGTTTTGCTTTTAAAATGATCCTCAAACAAAAGTGCAACTTAGAAGTGGATTTATACAAAACCATTGAATGAAACTTTTTACTTGACCTAGTTTTCCAACAGGTTTTTTTAACATCTCACAGTTGTTGACCACTTTGCACCCTTCAGATTTTGGTTCTCTATTCTCCATAATCTCAGAAGGTCAGCAAAACAAAGCAGCTCTAATTTGCATGGGAAAATTAAACTGTACTACTTACATGAGAACCACCATGGCCTAATTAGTCTTAGGGACAACCCAGTTAATTGAAACTAATAAGGGAAGCTAAGAACAGTTTATAGTCGTGCATCATTCTGACAGATCCATTCAGATGCAGATCAATACAGATCCTCTGGCATTTGGAAGTGGCCAGTGCAGGCACATTTTGGTTTCCATCTCTCCAGACAGGCAGAAAGGTCTCAGGAGCAGAACCCTCTGTTTCTGTGATCTTATAAATAATATATAAATGTTCCCTGATGCACACACAGCTCCAGACACACTTTGGAGCATCTATTTGTGGACATTCATCTTTTCATGTTTACATTTGCTCCCAGATGATGTCATGGTTTCTGAGTGGCTCGTGCTTCCCAGGCATCCAACAGGATGTGATTCCCTGCAGAGTGAACACTGGAAGATGCTGGAAAAGCATTTGTGATCTCCCAGGGCATTGCTCTGACAAAGAAAGGAAAATGGCTGGGAATCAATTTGCTTACCTGTAATGATACAGTGCCAAGACATAAGATCTAGTTTTGTCTTATCCAACTTTCTTAAGATCATTGGGCAAACAGGAGTAAAAAGTCTCCAGGAATACCAATTTTATGTATCTAAAATGTATGAAAAAATAGCCTTGTCATTTAACAAAGCTTTTAAATACTCAGTTTGAACCAGGCTTGATTTAGAAAATGTTAGTTTAGGTCCTGATTTAGAAAATTCTGCTCAGAGACTTAGAAATCTTGTGCCATTAATTCTACAAATTGATTACTGCATTTCCATGATAAGCCACATTCCAGGAATTTTAGGGGTGGGAAGCAGCAGTCAGCCCCACCGTGCTGTAAAAGCTGTGCAGTGCAGTGCAATTTGGGTTTGGGATATTTGACAAGCACTGGTGGGGTTTTTAGTGTCATGGAGCTAATCTGTAGGGTAAATCATCAGCTTTTTATGTCCTTGGGGCTAAGGCAGAAATGCACGTGTATGATCTATAATGGAATTGTACAGAATGTAGCTCTGACTTCCCTGGTGTCAGGAATTTAAATTTAAGTTCTCTTTCATTGCCAGTTGCCTCAGGCAAGTAGCATAAGGGATTTGCATTATTAGCAGTTAGATAGATGGTGGTGCTTGTTCTGCTCTACATGAATTTACAGTGCTCTTTACTAATTCTCTGCTTATAAGTAGATGCTATTTCCAAAGACAATGGGGTTGCTTACTGGGGGATGTAATGAACCAAGACAACTCTTGTTCAAGTCAGTGGAACACTGTAATTACATTTATTGAAGGGTAGAGCAGGCCCTAAGAAAGCAACAATTTCTCTCTTTATTACCTATTTGTATAAAGTAATGACTGTGCAGTAAGTAACCTGTGCATAACATCCCTGTTTGTAGTGGTTGCTGTTGAAAAGGAAACAGATAGGAGAGGTCCATCAAAACCGTGGAAAACAACTGAAGGGAGTGGTGACTTGGATCATTCCATAGCCAGCAGATTGAGGGAAACAACTGCTCACCTTTCCTAGCACTAGCTGGGCTGGGCCTGGGCTGGGGCTCCCTGCCAGGGGGAAGGCACTGGGCTGAGCTCAGCAGAAGGCTGACAGTGGAGAGAAGCCTCAGAGTGAGGACACAAAACTCTATTCTGGTTCATCTTGAGATGTTTCTTCAGATTTTCTGGCCGAGTCTGGAACACAAAACATTTCTGTTCCAAGTCCCAACTGGTGTAGTGAGATGCCTGTTGGGATGCCCTGGGCTACAAAAATTACTTCCTAAAATGACTTTTGTCACTTCTTTATGTTGGTGTGAAATATATGGCTTGTTTTAAGACTGATTAAACGTTAAAAATGCTCCCAGAGTATTCTGATATCAATCTTGTTTATGTATGCAAAACAAAAGGCACTTTATATTTCTCTCCTACAGCTGCTTGCTCTAATCACCTGTGTTACAGTAGTATTTGAGTGCAGATGAGACATTTTAAGGTCCTTTAAAATATATTAATAAGAAACACTGGGAGAGCCTTTACCCTATTTGAAATTTAAAAAAACTGTTCTGGGTTTTTTGGGCTGCTGGAGCTCATGTGAAGTGTGCTGAAGAGGAGGAGAATCCTGTGCTGTCTCCTCCCATCTCCTCACCCTTTCTGCTGTTGGCTGGCAGGATGAGGAGAAGGAGGCTCTGCTGGTCCTGAGTTTCCCTGCAGAGGGAGCCCAGAGCCCAGCGCTGGTGGGGATGGTGTGGGTGGCAGGAAGGGCCTGAAATAAGTGAGCAGTGAGATAATCCCTGGCCCAACCAGAGATAAGAGGCTGCAGGAGTGGAAGGAGCTGCTCTGTCGAGGAAATGCTGCTTTTTTTTAATTTTTAGGAAGTTTCACCTGTCAACAGTTGGTACTTCTGTTCAGTAAAAGAGTTCTCTAGAAGTTTATTGTAGAAAAGCCACAATAATACACCCTTTGCAGTGCAGAACAGTATATACACAACCCAAGAGCCCAGTGAGCCCCAAGATGCTTTACAATATTTGCATTAGAAGAAATTACAGTAGAGGAGAAAACTCTGTTTTCAGATGGTTCTTCAAGGGTTGCTTTATTTGTTCTGAGCTGGCAGAAAGCAGGAGCACTACTGCTGCTAATAGCTAAGGAAGGAGCCCAGGAAGGGCTGCAGATGCTCACCCAGACAGGAGAATGTGCTGATAAAAGGAGAAGTGTTCCTGTCACAGTGCCTGATCTCCATGGACTCAGTTCTCAGCTGGGCTTTTCAGGGGCTTCAACCCCTATTGTTAAATAAATCACTTGACTGCATCTCATTTTATGAGGTTTTACTCTTTTTTGATGTTTTATTTCTCGGCCCTCTTTATCATGGATTACAATAGTTGTGGAGAGAAGGGAAGAGGAGCAGAAAGAAAAAGGGGATAGGGTGCAACTATGTTTACATTAACAATATTTAAACTATTCTTGTGCAAGAATACTCAAGTTTCAGGAGGGACCATATTCAGAGCTACTTTTTCACACAGTTTCACACAATCTTAAAACTTATATATACACCATTCAAACTATCTAACATCACACAGCTATAGCTAATTATTAAGTAATACATATTTCTCCAAAATTACTAGATCTAAACAGTCTTAATGCAACTTATTTTAACTTTATAAAAGAGCTCTATTGATGTTACTCCATGGAGTTTCTGCAGCTTCATTTCTTACTTCTGCCCCAGCTCAAGGTCTCGAGACAAATTCCATTCTTATCTTAACAGCTGGCACCTGCAAATCTGTCTTTGGTTTGCCAGCCTGAAAATGTATGAATCCCAACATGTTCCCAGTGCTATTTACAGACCTGGAGCTCCTTGAGCAGTTTGCTTACAAATTTCCAGCGCCAAAGGGGTGGCCTCAGGCTCAGATATCATTTGCATGCTATAAAATAAATCTCTTTCCCCTGTGTCTGTGTGTTGGCCTCCTCTTGTGGCAGCAGTTGTGGGTGCCAGTGTTGTTTTGCCTCCTCAGCAAGCGTCGTATCACCCCGATGTGGGCGAAGAGGTGCGAGAGCGAGCGCTGCGCTTCGGCACAGAGTGCACCCTGGGCTACCTGGAGCTGCTGGAACACGTGCTCCTGGTAAGCATCCTCTGCATGCACAGCCTGCCCTGCTTCCAAGGACCTGCCCTCCTTCTGCACTGACTGCTGGGGACATGTCTTAGCAGTTTGTCATAAGGTTATGAACAGTTTTGTTGTCCCGGAAAAGCTGAAGGAACTTCAGCTCAAAGTATGGGACAGAAGGAAGATTGGAGTGCTTGGCTGGAGCTGCCTCCTGGATCAGAGCTGGTGCCAGGCTGGAGCTGGACCTCAAGAAGTTAAAATGAGACATTTCAGTATTCTTTTAAGCCCACAGTAAAAACTAGGCATTTTAAGCACAGGCTGTCCCCCAGACCAAAGGGGTGACATAACCTTTAGGTAGGCACATTCCCAGGCCTTCTGCACTCCCACCTGCCCAGGGCCATCCCCAAATCCCCAGCCAGCACTGCCTCACAAGGAGCTCTCCAGCACATCACACATGACACCCCCAAAGCTCTGCATAAAATCTGCCCTCAAATCCAAGCTCAGGAATCCTGCTGTCCACTGGCTTTTCTTGACCATACATAATAATCACATAATATATTCATTACCCCATAGTATTGAGTTCTTCTGTAGCTATTACATTTGTAGGAAGCAATAACATGTTTGAACTAACAGTTGTGAGAAACTGAAGTTTCTGGAGGACACTTAAATCAGCCATCAGCTCATGGATGCCCAGAGATTTCTTTTAGGTGGCTTTCAGCTGCCCTGTGAAAGTCTGTGAACTGAACTGTGCAGGCACTGACTGCAGACTGGCAAATCCAAGGCAGTTTTGCTGCTGAGAACATACATAATATGCCTAATTATTTACATCAGCTGGTTGAAGGATATATCATATACAAGTCCAGCCACAGTTACTTTGCCTCTGTGAGGGGAAACAGTTCAAGAAAGTTGCAATTTGCTCATGTAGTTCCCAGAGCTGTAAGTAATTCAGCATTATTTGTCTGATCCATTTTTAGTTTAGAAGTACTTTGGGGAATTTTTCAGATTTGATCTCTAGAACTCTGTCATAGTACCAGTTTCAAACTACATGCCAGGACAGACCAGAGACTGACGACAACTTGTGCTCATTTTATTTCTCTCTCTCTGCTTAAGGAAAGAGGCTTAAGGTAAGAAAGGCCAATTCCTCCAAGAAAATGGAACAGGTCTTTCTTACCTTAAGCCCCTTTACCTTCAGGGCCCTAAAGCTCTAAGGAAGCTCGGCCTCCCCCTCCAGAGTTTGCTGCCTTAGAAAACTCTGGTAGTTTAGAAGCCCTAGGTCTGCAGTCTCATTTAATTTCTAACCTCCAGAAACACAGAGCAGATGAGATCAGAAATCTCTAATTAGTCCCTCTGGTGGTGCAGTTGCTGGTGAGTTCAGTTGTGCCCCCAGGGAGGTGAGGGATGGGTGACCAGGTGCCAGGAGGACGACTCAGCAGCCCTGTTTCTTTGAAGATGATACTTTTTAGGTGCAAGAGCTGTCAAATGCAACATCTCAGATTTCTGAAGCCAAGGTATTGATTTGTGCAGAGGTTGCATCAGGGAAATGGTAGGAAAGGGTGCAGGAACACACTATGTCAAGATGAGAATCTGCTGAGGGTTCTCAACTGGCTTTAAAACAATGCAGTTCATAAACCACTTAGTCTTAAAATTTGCTTAGTTTTTCCAGTTCCAACATGCCCAACACTCTCATGGGTACTACTAGTGTCACAATGCCATTCTTGGCTGTAGTCCTGACCACATTTCTTGGACATTTTTGCTTGTGGGGGAAGATAACCCTCGGATGCTCCGTGTCTGCCCTATTAAAGGTTTATGCATTGTATAAACTTTGGTTACATTTTGTTAGCACTGCAGATTGTTTATCCATGGAGGATTCATCTGCTTCTGGTTACTGTGGAAACTGGCTGGCTAAGGATCATACACACACAGGCTGACATGGCAGTTCCAGAGGGACAGAATTCCTCCTGTGGCAGAATTCTCACCAGGCAAAGTCAGGAAAAATACCAGTTTTAGTTTATTCTGTCACAGGAAAGGAGTGAGGCATTTGACTGCAAAAAGGAAAATGCTGGCAAAAGGACACAACCTGTTTTCATGTGTTCCTGGAGGAGCTTTGTGGGGAGCTCTTGAAAACATTAAGAAAATGCACACCTGAATGTGACTTTCAAGACTCGGCCTCTTATTTTGCTCTTTGAAGCTTTCTGTGTGTCTGTTTGGAATATACACTAATTTCCAGAACTTTTTCTTTACAATATGGTAATTAAAAATGAAAATGTTCTTGTCTAGGGAAAGAATTTAACTTCACTATCTGAGTGTCTGATTGTTTTTTCATTTAAAGAGGCACAGTTTAACATTTGATATAAATTAAGTTCAGAGATGTGTGACTTTCCCTTTTGTTTAAGGTCTTGCCCAGGATTGACATTTCCAATGTCCATCTTTTCTAATTTTTTTCCGGGACAGGCAACTAGCACTGGCCTCCAGAACTCTGTAATCCTGTCTTTTAGAAACAGTGACCAACCAGTGTCTTAATAGCAGAAAATCAGTGTAGAAAGACTGAGCCTGATTGCTCAGTGTAGTGACTGTAATCCCTGAGCAAGGAGTGCTAAAGTGCATGTTCCTCCCACATACTCCCATGTGGGCCTCTATTTTGGATAATCCTGCCCTGGGTTTGGGATTAAGAACTTCCAGACCAGGCTCTCAGTTCCTGCAGCAGAGCAGGCAGTGCCACTGGGCTCCTGTTTTCTCTCAGATGATTTCTGTATAAAATAACTCTTTCCTTGGTGTGCCTTGGGAACCCCCCAGTGTTCTCTGGAGTCCTTACCAATCTGCATTATTACATTTGGGCTGGTTTTGTAGATTCTTCAGAAGCCCACCCCAGAGCTGAAGCACCAGCTGGCCTCGTTCTCCAAGCGCGTTGCTGGGGCTGTGACGGAGCTCATCCAGTCAGCAGAGGCCATGAAAGGTGAGTTGGGAGCCTAGCTGCCACCATGGGGTGCTCTTTGCTCCAAATCTGTCACTTTTGTGACAAATCTGACAGCTTCCAAAAATCTGAGATCACCTCCAGCCACCTTTTGTGGGCCTATAAAATTTCTCTGAGCTGAGAGAAATGCCAAAAATTCAACAACACCAACAAAATACTGAAGGAAGCAAAGCAGTTGTCCTTTGGATACCCCAGAAGTGCCACACACACTTTGGGGGACAGCAAGTTTTGTTCCCAGGATGGGCAGGATCCCTTTTTGGGGATTCTCTGCTTAAACAAGTTACTTTCATGACACAATAATCCTGCTAAATACTTTTTTGCCCTCTGCTTTACATTCTACTCTGTAGCATAACCTACAGTGGTTTTAGGCCACTGTGGCATTTAAATCAGCTTTCTGTGCTGTACCTTCCATGTGGGACACTTGGCATGTGACTGTAAGTCCCTTGTTGAATGGCAGCTCCCAGTTATTGTCCTGATCTCCATTCTTTGCAGGAGCAGAGTGGGTGGACCCAGAAGACCCCACAGTGATTGCAGAGACAGAGCTCTTGGGGGCTGCAGCATCCATTGAGGCTGCAGCAAAGAAATTGGAGCAGCTGAAACCAAGAGCCAAACCCAAGGTGAGTGTCCCTCTCCATTGTTTCTTGGAGGTTATGTGCTGGTTTAAAGGTAAAGCAGCAGGAGAAATGAACCCAACACAAAAGAGATTAGAAGTCAGAGTAACAATTTAATAACAATAAAATGCAATAACAATATTACAATAAATGCAATGGCACAAAGAGAAATTGGGTTTAACCCACAAACCCAGCAGTGTAACCCAGCCCCCTGGGGCACAAACACAGTGGGGTTTGGTGGCCCCTGTGCTGAGCCCCACGTGGTTTCCCAAGTCCAAAGTAAAAGGAAGGGACAAACCTGTTGGTGCAGATGATGGCACAGTCTGGTAGAGAGTGGTGGGCTCCTCCTGTCCAGGTTCTGATCCTCCTATGGGTCCGACCAGTGGTCCCTGAAGTCCCCAAACTCCAAGATTCTCTCCCCTCAGGTGCAGGTGGGAGCCCCCAGTGGGTCCCCCAGGGCAGGGAGTTCCAGACTGGGGGATCTGACTCTGGGAGTCAGGGGGGATTTTGGAATGGTTGCTGGCCCCTGAGCAGAGCTGAGCCCTCAGGTGGGTGTGGAGGTGCCAAGGACTGCCCAGAGGGGAGTTCTCCCAGCTCCTCTGCCAGGCTTCTTTCCCAGCCAGCTCCCAGGGTGAGGGGTCAGCTGTGCCCTGGGCAGCTGCTGCCAATGGGCCATTGGGAACAGTTCCTGGGAGATGGTACAGAGGGTGTGGAATCCACAGCTTTGGTCACACACACAGAGTGATAAACTGGTCCCACCTGCTGAACTAGGACAGGTTAAGAAAGCAGAGGGTGCACAGAGCCCACCCACTGCTGTGTTCTCTGTCACTGTCCATCAAACCCTGACAGAGTCTCAGTGCAAGAGGCACTGCCCTGGAGGGCTCTCACCCTGGAGGTGGAGGGTCAAAAGGTGCTTTTCAGGGATTGAGCCAAGCCAGGGAAGAAAAGCCAAATGTTGCAAGTGCTTGTAAGAGTTATGGCATAAATTACTGTCGATTATTTACATTTCTGTTTCCAAACACACTTTACTAATGTGGAAAGTTGTTCCCACTCTCTTTCCTTTGAAGACCCTTTGTTGTCATCTGAGTTTGTGTAGTTGAGCAGGAGAAAGCAACACCAACACAGAAGGGATTCCACAGAATGCAAAAGACCTGCAGGATTTTCTAAGACTAAAACCACAGAATTTTAAGACTAGTTGCTTCAGTGTCCAATCAGACCTGTGGTATGACCATTTCTCTTTAATTCTCCTGAGGGAAATTAAATTACAGCTCATTATGATAGCAAGTTGCATATTGTCAGGTCATTTCAAACCTGTCTGTGAATAGATTGTAAAATTAAGTCAACTATTTTCCTGTGCAGTACAGAGGGAATGTATGAAACTGCTGGTGCTTATGGTTGTATGCAGAGCTCACAAGACTGGACCCAGAACTGCTGCCTTTTGCCTGGTGTTGAACAACAGGCAGGTTTTATAAGAAATTACCCAGGCTGCATCTCTTTAAAATGAAAATCAAGCTTTGGCTGTGGAATTGACTTCAGGACAGGATTATGTAGCCATTTTCCTGTTCGTGCTGCTTTGCAGGTGCAAAACTGTTTTCAAAGTAAAGCTAATGAGAAGCCTTTCTCAAAATCAGGGCCTGAAGAACATTCAGTGCTGGATGATTGTTTTGATGCAGGGCGGGATTTTGTTATTCAGGAGCATCAGATGAAATAGTTCTTGGAAGCTCCAGTCTTTGAGGAGTTCCCACCTCTACCCCTAATTTAGTGATGGGAATAAATTAACTTGTGAAAAAGAAATGCTCTTTCTCCTGCATTTTTAACAAGTACACCCATTTTGTTTGTAAAGCAAAATGGTCCTTTATAATGAGATGCTGCAGAGCAGAGGACACAGGCTGAGTGAGAGGGTGGAGGGCTCCTCCATCACCTTTTCTATGCAGTCACTGCACAATGGCTGTGAGTGTTGCCTGGGAACCAGGGAGCAGCTCCTTCCCAACATCCCAACCACTCCAGGGCCATTGGAACCTCCCAGAGAATGCAGAGCTCACACCTGCTCCTCACTTAGCATGGTAATTGGAGTGTCCAGCCTGCCTGTGATTTGTTGGTGTGGTTATTTGTCATGTTCTGAAACTAAAATTCACATCCAACTGTTTGCTTGGTTTGGGATTTCAACAGCCTTTGCATCCTTTCCAGATGTTTAATCTTTTTCACAATATGGATTGCAATCCACATCCAAAGGTACTAGAAAGATCACACAGGGGCTCAAACCCCACTTTTTCTGCTGCAGACTTGTAGGTTGTATCCTGCCAGAGTAGGATTTCCTGTGCTGAACAGGCTGTGTCTCTGCTGCCCATCCCTGGCAGCACACACAGTGCTGTGGTGGGACCCCCTGGACTGGGGAAGGGCTTGGCACAACTGCTCAGTATGGGAAATGCAGCAGCAGGAGCTAAATTCTCCAGGGGGACAAACCTCTGCTCTAGCCAGACCAGCATCCTGCTTTGGGTCACAGGAATGATCCTCAGTGAACTTGCAGAGATGTTTGCAATGGCTTAGGTCAATGTTTTAGAATATCTGCCTGCAGGATATCCATCATCATCATCCTTATTATTTGTTGGATGATTCTAAATTCTTTTGGTGAAGGTTTTTTATTGGGGCAGGGAGTTGGAGTCATTTCAGTTGGGCTTGAAATTTTCATCATTGTGTGTTCCAGTGTGTCTTCTACTTCAAAAAAAAAAATTAAAAATCAGTAGTTGAAGGTAGTTTTTTCTCATTTGTTACTCTAGTTAATTTTTTAATACTTTCAGGGTTTTTTATTTCTTCTTTCCTTGTTTCTTCTTCGTATTTTTGCACCTATCATCCCCCCTTTGCTGTCTTAGACTGGCACCAATAGCATGAGACATCCTCATTGTCCACCACTGGGAATCATCCCAGAGAACAATTCCTAGTAAGCCCCAGGCCTGCAAACTGCTGCCTGTGGTTTGTTGTATGATGCATATTCTGTTTGCTTTAAATGCTGGTCCCTTGGCTGCTGGTGAATGAGCTCCCAAAATGCTCAGTCCAGAGCCCTGTTCAGACCTGTCTCCTTCTGGGCTTTTTTTCCTTGGAAGAGCTTGGAGGACTCTACTCAGCAGGTGTTGTTACTCCTCTCTGTCACACCAAACCTGCTCAGTTCTCCTTGCAGTGTTCAAGGTGGGAAATGATCTGTGAAGCAGATTGTTCATTAGGCAGGATTTGGCTTCCTTTAAATTTTTCCTGGATGTGGACTCTGTTTTTTCTGTTTTCCAGTTTGGAGGGTGAGGTGTCTTGCAATGCAGACACATATTCCTCCCGTTCTGCAGATGTGCTACTGGCTGGAAATTAACAGTGCCCAAAAATAGTCACAGAATCATAGAATCATAGAATCGATCGGGTTGGAAAAGACCTCCGAGATCATCAAGTCCAACCCTTGGGCCAACTCCAGTCCCTTTACCACATCATGGCACTCAGTGTCACGGCCAATCTGCGTTTAAAAACCTCCAGGGATGGGGAATCCACCCCCTCTCTGGGCAGCCCATTCCAATCCCTCAGCACTCTCTCTGCAAAGAAGTTTTTTCTGCTCTCCAACTTCAATTTCCCCTGGCAGAGCTTGAGCCCCCCGTGCCCCCTTGTCCTATTGCTGAGTGCCTGGGAGAAGAGACCAACCCCCACCTGGCCACAACTTCCCTTCAGGTAGTTCCAGACAGTGCTGAGGTCACCTCTCAGCCTCCTCTTCTCCAGCACAAACACCCCCAGCTCCCTCAGCCTCTCCCCATAGGACTTGTGCTCCAGTCCCTTCACCAGCCTTGTTGCTCTTCTCTGGACCCGCTCCAGCACCTCAATATCTTTCCTGAAGTCGTTTCATGAAGAAGAAAAATATTTTACCTAATCAAAACTACATACTAACACTGGGAAAAAAAACACTTTTAAAGCAAGAGGTGTGATAGATGAGGTACAAGAGCAGAGAGCATTGCTGCCCTGCCCTACTCTTGGTGCTCTTCATGCTGCCTTCATGTCTTTAGCAGTCCATAGGAGTTCCCTGCTGGCAGCTTTCAGCATTTGGTCTTTTTATTTTTCCCCAAGATGAATCAAACCTGGATGCCTTTTTCTGCAGGACTCTGTGTGATATGTTTGATATATTAGGTTGTTATTTAATCCAACTATATATCAAACATATTCCTACAGTGTCCTGCACTGTCTCCGGGGGTCTTAACATAGAGGAAGGCAATAAGGAGGAGCACAGTCACTCACAAGCAGGTTTAGAAGACTTCCTGCAGACTGCTGATCTAATCTGATTGCAAATATATCTGTGGAGGGCTCCTCTGTCAGTGGAGTTTCTCTTGGAGAGACTTGGAGGTTGTCTTTGGCTTTTGGAGCAGCAGGAATGGTGGTTGTGTTTTCCATGGCTCAGTGCAGGAATGGTTCATACTGGTTTTCTTTTTATTAAATAGAAGATGAGAGCTGCTTGAAAATAAAATTAATTGTCTTTTGTAGTTTTTGCTACTGTTTGGCAATGAGATTGGGGGCTCATTTGTTTTCCTGTTTACCCTGACTTTGTTTATGCTGCCCCTGATAGTGGAGATGCTGTAGAAAAATGGTTAAAATACACCACAAAAACATCTCCTTTTTTTCCCTTATGTTGTTTTTAATGGCATAATCAACATTTTCAGGGCATTTCATGCTACAGACTCTATAACTAGCCTAATAATTTTGGTTTGTCTGTTCTGGTGACTTCATTTTCCAGTCCATTTCTACCTGACCATAGTCAAAACCAGCATATTAGTTTCAGCTTGAGGAAGATGAGCTGCTGATCTTCATGGGGCTGCTCAAGGAAGGGGAGGCTCTTTACTTGTGTCATAGATTTTCTAAAGAAATCCTCCCTAAAACCTTACAAGGTGATATTTTTTTGCCATGTATCACATCACTGCTCTTAACTTCAGTCATGAAGGCTGTAACAGGTTGTGAGGGTGCTGTTTGTGAGTGTTTGAGTGGGGTGTAAGGCTGCTTCAGAAATAAGTTCTCCACAGAAGGGATCACCTGCCAAAAGAAAACTTTTTTCTTTTTTCCCAACAATAAAAGAAGTTGTGAAATATCAGGGAATACAAGATTTGTTCTCCCAAACCCCCCAAAATTCCAATATAATTGGAAATAAGAAGGAAAAATCTGTTACCTGATGAGATAGGAAGGTTTAGGTGTCTGAATTCCTGCTGAGCTTCACCTGCTGCTCCAGGATGGAAGTTAATCCAGCTGTTGTATAATGGCATTCTCAATAATGCAGCTTTGATTTGTCATTACTCTCTTTGAAAAATACTATTTTTTCCTTAGCACTTGTGTGCAGTGTTTAGTCCTCTCACTACCCTGAACTGAGTTCAAAGTTTTCCTTCAGCATCTTTTTGGTGGCTGGTTTTGCACAAGTTGGGCTCCATCTGGGCACACAGAGCTGTCCAACAGATCAGAGGATGGCCATGAGTGTTTTATTAAACTTAGCAAAGACTGACACCTCCTTTATAATCAATAAGCAGATACTGAAATGCTCACCCACTTCAGCTTGAACTCCTGACAATGCTGACATATAAAGAATACACATAATGTATTTTGTGTTGGAAGTGAAGATGTAAAAACTCTTGATAACAGGGAGCCTTGGACAAAAGTGAAAGTGCAGTAACAGTCTGTTAAAAGTGCAGGGACAGTCTGTTAAATTTACTGTCATTCAGTGGTACTTTGGCTGATATTTCAGTTTAAGTCTTTAGCCAAATCAAGGTCAATAATGCATCTATTTTAATAAGTAATACAATTCTAATGGTGACTATACTGGATTCTATTTAGTCACTTTGGTTATGGTGTGATTGAATTAAGGGGTTTATAACTAAGACTTGAGGCCTGTTGCATCAAGGCAGGGCTGATGTGATGAACCACTTGGGATGAATAAGGGTCACGATGTTCCACTGCAAGCATTGCCAAGACTTCCTGTGGAACTTGCTCACTTTTCAGAGCAATTTCTTTTAGTACAAAGATGTGCTTCAGTTGATGGGAATAGCCTAAGAGCAAGGCAAAAGAAATACTTTTCCATGGATTAGGTGGCTTTTCCTAAAGGACAAGAAAAGCCTTAAATTGCCAACAGCTTTATCTACACTCAGTTTTTAATTTGAGGTCATTGTTTTTCTGGTGTCTGTGGATGCTGTGCCTTTCTCCTGCACTTTTAGTCATGTGGCAATTTGTGAAGTGCTGTAGGACCAAGTGCTGCTTGATGGGCCATTTTGTAATAATTTGCAATTACTCATCATTATCTTTTATTATTTTATAGTTGGCAGCTATTTCATCAGACTGCAGTAACAAGGAAACTAAACCTGACTTAAAAGTAGATGGGTGTGCTTAGACTGGCAGATGAAGTGCCCAATTTTCTGTGTCAAAGCCTGCCTGGCTGGTGCTTCCAAAGTTAGTTATTTGGCACAAGAACTCTGTGGTTGCCTAAGTTAGAATAAACCAGTATGGTGGTGGTTTCTTGTAGCCTCGTTGATGCTGTGTGCTGAAGGAATCAGCAACGATATGGTGCTTCTGCCTGGAGTAGGATTCTCAATCCATTAACCCAGGAGAAGTGAGTGCTCAATGCTGAGCCTGACCATGTGCTCCCTGAGAGCCCCCCTGAAAGGACACGCAGGAGCCACAGGTCAGGGCAGGAACAAAGAACAGTTTATTCAGGGGGACAGGTTTATAAAGGACTTGGAGGGATTCAAATGCTCCAATAAGGGACAAGGGGGAAGTCTGGCTTCAGGCCAGTAAGAGTAAGGGGATTTACATTCAATGGGAGAGAGTTCCAGATAACAGGAGGTCACTATCTGTGTCCCAGCCCCCTGGCTTAGCAGGAGACTTCTGGGAAGAAGACAGTGACTTTGCAGTTTTACATTCAGTACATTCAAACTACACTAAAAACATCAGTTGTTAAAGCATTCTCAGTAGATGGCTGCTTTTCTTCATCAGCCCATTTCTGGCATGACATTCTCCAAGCCATATATTGAGAGTGCATTGCTACAAACCAGCACTGCCAAACAGCCTGTTCTGACAGTGCAGCCACTAACCCTCCTTGTTATACTGCACTGGGTCCTGGCAGCTGGTGATGGGATCACCAACAAAATACATCCTGCTGGATTATTTTGTATAAAACCCTACCAGAATACGTGGCCCAGGCCTGGTTCTGTTTAAATAACAATTACCATTTATCTCTCTCTCTTTTGTTAACTGCTCAGAAGCTAAAAAAAAAGGTGTTTAAATGGAGAAATGTTTTCAGTAGGAAGTCAGGGATGTTGTTTTTATGGATTTGCATTTTAAGTAGTCAGAAACCTCACTAGGAACAGCTGATTTCTCTCTTTTGAAAGATGTGTTTGGGTGATAAGTGTCCCAGGCAGACCTTTGGAACTCTGATCTCCAAGAGCTCCAAGCTGGACTGCTCCACAGAGCTGCTCTCTGGAGGATGGCAGCTCTTGCTGTCAACTCTGTGCTCTTGCTTGGGATCTGCTTTACATTTCTTAGTGCAGGTGGATGAGACAGTCACTGTTCTCTTGCAGTGCCTGAAGTCCTTCAGTGTTTAAAAAATGCCTTGCCTGGTTTAGCCCTGCTGGAAGGCAGTGTTATGGCACTACAAAGATAACCTTGATGGGAAAAACAAGGATTTCTTTTCAGACCTGAACTTTTCTGAATGTAGTTTAGAGCAGCCCTGGTGTAAATAATGTGGCAGGAAGTTGGGGGCAATTCTTCACCTGTCTTGTGTGACACTTTATTTCAGTGTGAGCAGCCACAAGGGCAGCCTAATATTTCAATTCACTTATGCTGCCTCCCAGCTTTAGTCCACACAAAACTCCTTCACAGAAAATGATGTTGTAGGTCTGACTACATTTACTGAAGTGTTCCAAAACCTTCTTGTCTTCCTTTGTGTATGTCCTCAGTTTGACAATGTAATTGGGCAAATGTGTAACACGTTTTTTTCTTGGTTATAGCAAGCAGATGAGACTCTGGATTTTGAAGAACAGATCCTGGAAGCAGCTAAATCCATTGCAGCTGCTACCAGTGCCCTGGTGAAGTCAGCCTCAGCAGCCCAGAGAGAACTGGTGGCTCAGGGAAAGGTGGGTAAGCAGGATGAGTAGCAACAGTGGTGGGCAAAGCATCCAAACTGCATCTGGTCTCCATTAAAACAGTAGGAAAGAAGCTTGGGAATGACTAATGAAAATGTAAATCTTTTCATTGCTCATCACAATACATGGCCCAGATGTGGCTCTGTTTAAAAAAAAAAAATCCCAGTTATGTTTATTTAAATCTCACGAGTGTAATCAAGTGTTTGGCTGTTCCCATGTTTCAGTTGTGGAGGGGTTTGCTGCTTGGGGGGTGTTTTTCATTTCCTGAAGATCTGTGAGCCAAGCTGGTAATGAACAGTGCTAGAAGACAGCTTGGGATCCAAACCCAAGTGTCACAGTGTCCAACTCTCCCTGGGACCAGAGCAGCAAAAGGCCTCACCACTGTGCCCTCAGTGCTTTGTTGCAAATTCAGTGTGTTCAGGTGACTGTGCCTGGCATTGGCATTGGCACCAAGGGAATGGTGCTTGTAACACGCGCCACCCTTTTGCTGTGCTCAAAGTTGAGGTCTTTGTAAATCATTTCACACCCATCACTGTTTTTCACAGTTAGCATCCTTTGAAACTTGAAATCTGAACATCACCAGGGATGTTGCCTGTGAGGAGAACAACTCGCTACAGGATCATTGTTTTCGTGTAGTTGTGGTTTCCATTTCCATCGAATTCCTGATTGGGAGCAGCCTGTGCCATGAATCCACCACAGTGCTGTGCTCTGCTGCAGCTGAGCTCTGGGAGCCTTGAGCTTTCAGCTCCACCAGGAGCACAGAGCACTTCTGCTGTGCTCTGCCTTTTCAGGGATGATGAGGCAAGAAAACCCTGAATCCTAAATAATTTGGGACCTGCTGTTCTCTTTTGTACAGCTCATTTATTAGTTATACAGAAGTGTCACCACGAGACAACTCATCTTCTGTTTATGTTGATGCTACACATAAGAATTCCATTTCGTTCCCTGGGATTCTCATTGTGCACAAGTCCCTGTTTCCATTTCTTTCCAAATACAAGTTTCTGGCCCATGTTTATACCTCACATCTTCCAGTTTCTCTCCCCAAAACACCCAGACTCAGGCAGTTGAGGATGGGGGGCTGACAACCAGCTGTAGAATTTTGTTTCATTGTTTTTGTCTGACATGGGAAGAAATCTCTCTCCTGATTGTGGCTGGTGCTGCTGATCCAGGAACTCTCCAGTGGATGAGCCATGCAGGAACGTGGGCTGCTTTCCCCAGGGGCTGTGATTGGTCTCAAAGGCAATTAGGGGGTTCCCACAGCAGTCTGACTTGTACCTTCCCACAGTGCCTCAATCACAAGAGATTCAAGAATGAGGTAAATTCAAATGTGGAGGCAGAAATAAGTTCTTTTAAAGCCCAGGAGATTAGGAACTGCTGCTTCAGCTGAGGCCAGAGCTGTGGCTTCAGCCATCAGTGCTCTGGGAATTAATTACTGGTTCCTCTGGGAATTGCTTGGGTGTGTTCCAAGCTGGGTCAGGTGAAGCAGTTTTGCAAGTTGGACACTGCATGAGCAGGAAACACACTCTGACAACTGCCTTCAGTTGGATTTTCTGCTCCTGCATGTGCTGGGCACAGTCACAGGTGTTGCCTTTATTGGTGGATTATTGCTTGTCTGCATCTGAGACAAAGCCACTGTATTTTCTGTGTTCTTGTAAGCCATCTCTGACCTCCTTTTTCAGGTTGGAGCAATCCCTGCAAACGCAGCTGATGATGGACAATGGTCTCAGGGACTTATTTCCGCTGTGAGTAGCTCCTTCTCTTGAGAAAACTGGCACCTTCCCTGGAGGAATCATCTCCCCAGAGCACACTCAGTGGCTTTTTTCCCTCTCCCAGGCCAGAATGGTGGCAGCTGCAACCAGCAACCTGTGTGAGGCAGCCAACGCCTCGGTGCAGGGCCACGCCAGCGAGGAGAAGCTCATCTCTTCTGCCAAGCAAGTGGCAGCTTCCACAGCACAGCTGCTGGTGGCCTGCAAAGTGAAGGCTGACCATGACTCTGAAGCCATGAGGAGGCTGCAGGTAATTTGTGTGCTTGATTACTGCAAACCCAGAGGAGTGCTGTGGTGTCAACGCTGCGTTACGTGAGAGCAAATGCCAAATGTTGGGGAGAGTTTCTTGAGCTTTCAGATTGGGGTTGTGGTTTCCCTCCTTGTAGGATTCTGGGATGTTTTCATTCATCCTGGATGAAATGATTGTGCATTTATTGTTCTTCAACAGTAGCTACAGCTCTGCTTTATTCTTAATTTTTTAAAGCTGTTGATAGATGTGAATGGTGACTTCCCTGTGCCAAGCCCTGCTTTAGGTGCAATATTCTTAGATTAATTATCTGTCCAAGCAAGAGGAACAGATGTAATATTTTTTTTGACATAGAAAAAATGGCTTAAATATAAAAAAGGAAAAAATAAGTGTATGAATGTGTGAAAAATCCATTTGTTTCTATAGAAAACAGTGGCATATTCGTGTTGTCACCAGGGATGAGATTTTAGTGCTTTTGAGTGGATTCCTGGAGACTGACATTGTCCAAGGGCTGTGAGGAGGTGTCACTAACTGGAGGATAGTTCTGTCTGTAGTGCAACCTGCACTTTAATGTCCAAATGCCAGGATGGCTCTGAAGGAATTTTAAATGCAGGACAGACAGTAGGAACAGGAAGAAAATGAAGTATTAGAGACTGTGTTGTTTCCTCAGCTCTGACAGGAATTTCAGGGTTCTCAGTGTATTTGTAAATTTATGTTATTAAATAGACATTGAATGTGAGAAATTGGAAGGGAATGTGAGAAGAAAACAAGCCCAAGCATGGACTGAATCTGAACTTTGCCATTTTACCAAGCTCCACATTAGTCCCAAAATGAATAATGAAGGGAAAGACAGTTTGCACTTGGAGATCATGTCCTTTATCATAGCAAAACCCTGGAGTTAATGTCTGCTAAGTATTTTTACTGGTGGGCTTGCCAAAACCACTGAGGCTTTTCAGCTGGCCTTGCCCCCAGCACAGATGTTTTCACATGGCTTTGATCAATAGGTTCAGCACTTGGAGTGTATTGATTTTCCCCTTCCTACCCCGACTGGAACTGCCTTTCCCATGAATGCAAACTTGGAATGTGCTGTTACAGACTCCTCTAAAACTTCATGAAACCACTGGAAGTGTTTCTGTGCTTTCTGGATGAGCTCCAGCCTGAGCAGAGCAAATTCCAAATGATTTATGCTTGGGTCATTGCAGCAGGGAAGAGCTGAAGGGGAGATGGAATCTGGGGTAGGACTGGGGGAAGGTGCAGGGCTGGTCCATGTGTGTCCCTTCCTGGTGTCTCCAGCATGTGGGAACAGGTTCTCTTGGCAGTACCCAGTGTAGACAACAAAAGATGTATTGCAAGTGTCTGACTGTTTCTTTTCAGAAAGCTCAGAGTTTTTATCACAAACTTAATTGTCTTCTGTGCTGGTTTAAAGGTAAACTGGCAGGAGAAACGAAACCAACACAAAAGAGATTAGAAGCCAGAGTTACAATTTAATAACAATATTACAATAAATGCAGTGGCACAAAGAGAAATTGGGTTTAACCCACAAACCCAGCAGTGTAACCCAGCCCCCTGGGGCACAAACACAGTGGGGTTTGGTGGCCCCTGTGCTGAGCCCCACATGGTTCCCCCAAGTCCAAAGGAGAAGGAGGTGAAAAACCTGTTGGTGCAGATGATGTCACAGTCTGGTGGAGAGTGGTGGGCTCCTCCTGTCCAGGGTCTGCTCCTCCTCTGAATCTGACGAGTGGTTCCCCAAGTTTCCAAACCCCAAGATTATATCCCTTCAGGTGCAGGTGGGAGCCCCCAGTGGGTCCCCCAGGGCAGGGAGTTCCAGACTGGGGGATCTGACTCTGGGAGTCAGCGGGGATTTTGGAATGGTTGCTGGCCCCTGAGCAGAGCTGAGCCCTCAGGTGGGTGTGGAGGTGCCAAGGACTGCCCAGAGGGGAGTTCTCCCAGCTCCTCTGCCAGGCTTCTTTCCCAGCCAGCTCCCAGGGTGAGGGGTCAGGTGTGCCCTGGGCAGCTGCTGCCAATGGGCCATTGGGAACAGTTTGTGGGAAATGGCATAGAGGGTGTAGAATGCACAGCTTTGGTCACCCCCACACAGTGATAAACTGGTCCCAGCTGCTGAACTGGGACATCTTCTAATATGTGTTTATATATTAGTTTTCACTTTCTGTTTTTCTCAAGAAGAAAGTCTGATCAGTGTTGTGCCTGACATGACTTGTGATTTCATCCACTTTTTTATTTCAAACTGTAGGGGGGAAAAAGTCTAATTGGTGACTTCTCCAACTCTCTTAAATAATGGAATTGTGTTCCTTCCTGTACCATCGATTAATTCGCTTTTCTCTGGGCAAAACAACCCCCATGTTTGCAGTGTAGGCAGGCCCAGGTGTGTGAACTGTGGTGCTCAGGTGTGTCCCTGTGTGTCCTGCACTGTCCCTGTCCCTGTCCCCAGGCTGCAGGCAATGCTGTCAAACGTGCCTCGGACAACCTGGTGCGGGCGGCGCAGAAAGCCGCGTTCGGCAAAGCCGAGGACGACGACGTCGTGGTCAAAACCAAGTTCGTGGGTGGCATCGCCCAGGTGGGTACAGCAAACAGAGCAGAGGGAAGTGGCACAGAAGGGAACAGAGTGTTACAGGGCCCAGCTGCTGCACTGCAGCTGCACAACCCTGTTTAGAAATCTCTGAGTGATTAATGACTTGGTGCCCCGGTGCCAGGTGAGCAGTGGCAGCACTGCAGTGATTTGCTGTGTGGGGTCTGCACTTCAGGGAGCAGTTACTGTAAAAACAGGTTCCCTTGCCCAATATTTGGTACTTTTTTTCTGGTTAAGTTAATGGCTCTTTTCAGACTTCTCAGGTACTTTAAATGTTCCCAAATCTTCATGGAATAATAGTTTTGCATGTATGTAAGCAAAGAAACAGAGAGTGAGAGATAAAAAACAATGACTTTGGTTGCTGTGGCCATAATGATTATTGGAAAATAAGAAATTTTTTTTAAAATAGATTCCAAGGCTTTGAGGTTGTACCAATTTCTGGATGGGGTAAACCATACACTGTAGTTGCTGCTCAGAAGATATTGGACCTTTATTATTTCTACCTGTCTGTACTACTGTCATTTTTTTTTGGCATTCTGAGATGCAGGAAAATACTGTGGGGACTTGCTGAAATGAATGTTGGGTTTTACTGCCACTCAAACACTTTGTTCAGACATGGTGCTCATTGTGCATGTGCTAAAGCCTCACCCTGAGCAATGTTGGGGGAGCACAGCATTATAAAATCCACCATGGGTCCACGGTAAAACCCTGGGGGGAGATTCTCTTTCCCATTTTCTTAGTCCTCTTTAAGAAGTTCATGGAAATACCATAGTGCTCTTGTGATGGCAGAGTCCTGGGATCTGGATAAATCTGAGCAATTCCTGAGTCAGTCAGTGAAATTTTGTGCTTCTCTGGAGAATGTGGCTGGTGCCACGGAGGAAGAAATCTGATTTTACAGACAGTGTTCCTTGCTTCTGTTTTGTAGATCATTGCGGCCCAAGAAGAAATGCTGAAGAAGGAGAGAGAGCTGGAAGAGGCAAGGAAAAAGCTGGCCCAGATCCGCCAACAGCAATACAAATTTCTCCCCACAGAGCTGAGAGAAGATGAGGGTTAACCTGCTGAAATTTTCTTCCTTTTCTGTCTTTTTTTTCCTTTTTTTTTGTTTTATTTTGGTTTTTTTTTTCTTTTAAAGAAATAAGCTAAAGGGGGACAGCACATTGAGAACTGCTCTGACAGCATACTGGTATGCCAAGCACTTAGCTAAATAACTGCCTGTCATAGATTGGATGAGCAGAGGGCAAGAAACACTTGTTCTTTCCCATCTGCCCAGCTGAGGTGCATGATGATCAAATAATGGTACAGTGTTATGTTCATCATTCCTGTTCCTTCCTTGACTTATATCTCAGGAGAGAATGTTTCACTTTTTACTAAAGATACTAAGTCAGTATTATTGTCCCTTTCCTGATGCTTGAGGTATTTATCGTTCCTTGACTTGTCAAACATTCATACTATTAGTGGGAAAACAGTCAAGAAACCTTTCATATGATGAATATCACATGAGCTGGTGGTTCTCCCCAACTCCCCCTGTGAGGAGAAGACCCAGGTGGAGAAGGATGTCTGGCTGAGTGTGTGGCTTTGAAGAAGATGCCCGTCCTCTTCCAGTGTTCCACACCTGGCTCACCCCAAAGCTGGAGGAAGTGTCTCTGCCCCTGTTTGCACTAATAGTGTTGCTCCTCACCTGATACCAACAAGCTTCTGCTTGGACAGTATTTAGGTTTACAAAACGTGGCAATAGCCATCCTTCAAAGAGCTCTGAAAACAAAGAAATGGAAACCTTGTCACTGCCTCAGTAATAGCAGGTTCACGAAAGAAAATGCTGTTTCAATGATATACCTCTAATGTGTGACTACTTTTACAGTATTATACACACAAACACATGCTCCAACGTGGGACTGAATAGTTTGCATTTTGTTTTTTTAATTGAAATGATCTGGTTCTTACTGTGGTATTTCTGTGAGAATGTATGTCAGTGAAAAAAGGGAAATGCCCAGTACAGCAGAAGACTATCACAACTCTTGTTATCCTTCTAAATGATGACATTTATAATTATCATGTTTTGAAACCTGTGGGAATTGTAGGAGAAAAGAATGAGTGAATTACAAGTAGGCTTTTCCTGTAATATATTTTTTCAAAATTTGGACTCTGGGGAGTTTGTTTTCATAGTTGCTATTGATGAAATTGTATTCACCAAGGAATTGCAGAGAAGGAATAGCAGCAATCTGTCAGCAATCTTTGTCTGCAGCTGCAGAAAGGTACAGTATGCTCTCAACATCTCTGTTGTGACCTAAACAATAGCAGTTTGGGCAGAGTAACACATCAAAGAAAGAACACAAATCACAGCAACTTCAACTAGCAAAAGCTGAACTCTTGGACTAACTCCAGAAGCACCAACAAGAATTGCCAACATGTCTCCAGCTCCACTCAAGCCCTTTGAAACAAGAAAGGCAAGTCTCTTTGGGTCAAAGGATGTTGCCACCCCAGTCCTGAAGGCTGTGCTGTCCTTTGGGTCCCTGCCAGGCACACCCAGCTGAGCCTGTTGTGTCACACACACACACCTGCCTGTTGTCTTGGTGCAAACACACTTGTCCTGTAGCCTCCCAGTCACCCTGTAGTGGTAGCTTTATCAGTGTAGGTAGTGCTAACTCCTTTAAGTTACCTGCATGAGATAGAATTATCAGGAATTTTGTCACACTAGTGTTAAATATGTAGCAAAAAACTGTTAGAGAATTACTAAATATTCAAGTGTACAGAGTTTTTTACTGTTAGAGTCTCTTCTCTGATACTGATGTATGTCAGACTCAGTAGAGTTGCTGGAGAATCCACAATCATGAGAGATAAAAATTGGTATATTCCAACTGGAATCATGGCATTGTTGTGCCAGATGTGTGGGTTGTGTGCACATGCAGACCCTGTGCCATCAATGTGCAATTCCAAGGTCTGTGATTTCCCACTTCAGCACAAGCAATTGGGTTGGTTTTCATTCATCTCACTGTGAACAGTGTCCCAGGATCTCAACTCCTCCACCAAGGAAAAGGCTTCCTGTGAAGTTTTAGGCAGAAGGCTAAACTGGTGTTTAGTGCTG
Organism: Sakesphorus luctuosus; assembly: GCA_013396695.1. NCBI lineage: Eukaryota > Metazoa > Chordata > Aves > Passeriformes > Thamnophilidae > Sakesphorus > Sakesphorus luctuosus. The sequence goes on from VWZD01012711.1 coordinate 468,829, forward strand.
TAAGACCTCAATAAGGACAGCTCTGGTGATGGGGATTTTCTGCTGCTGTTGGGAGGTTCAACTTCTTTGCAGCTTATGTCTGTCTCTGTTTTTACCTGGATGGCCTCACATTCCCACCTCTTTTTTGGAAAGGTCTGCAAGACAGATTTGTTACTGCTTCCCTTTTGGCCTGTGTTTAACCAATTCTTTGATTCTCATTTAAGCATGAAGAGAGATGATGCTGTCTTTGCACCGTGCCACTCTTTTATTGCAGCTGTAATCCTGGTGTAATATATTTTGGTCAGGATGGTATTTGCCAGTTTGATATAAGCCAAAAAACTTGGTCAAATGCAACTGTGTATGGAAATTATATAGCTAGAGAAGTTTATCAGTGTGCAGAAGGAAAGAGCGTGCCCCAATTGTGTTCCAGGCAAAATTGTTTGGGAAGTCCATTCTAGCACAGTCAGTTTGAGACTTCTCTTTCTGATTTAATGCCCCCTCTTATTTGACAGAAAGTATTTTCTCCTTGGCTGGGGCTCCCCAGAGGAACCACAGTCAGATGAATGGCTGAGCTGGACAACTGAAGTATTTTTGTACTCAGAATTTGGGGTCTTCCTTTGTGAACCATGAAAAGAATATAAGGTCATCCAAAGTCTTTCCATTTTTTCCTTGCTGTTATGATTTGCAGAATCACTGAAGTCCACATGAGAATGTCTGTGGAGTTTGAGACTGGTCCATGCATTTCTTTGGCATGGGGATTTGCAGCAGGAAGTGACAAGTTGGAGTAAGGGGTAGATGCTAATTAATCAGAAGGACAGATGTTTACTTTGTTCTGTTAACTTGTGAAATGGTAAATGAGCTCTCTTGTATCTCACCCTTCTTCATGTGGAATTCACTTTAAGAATTGTATGCAAATTAAAAACAAAATGCCTCAAAGTTGTTTGTGTACAAATAGTCTGGTGTCATTTCTTCAGTTATTCAGCAAATAATTTGGGCATTTTAACCTTGATCTAAACTTTTATATATCAGAAGCCTCAAAGTTAGAAAAGTTTTGGAACAAAAATTGAATTCTAGACTTGTCTCATCTGTCCCTTTCCCTTGGATTTTCTGCATCTTCATTACTTAATTCCTAGCAAAGGAAGGAATGTATAACCCAGAAACCTCCTCAACCTAAATAAATTTAGATTATGAGCACATTTTTGCTTTTCGTCAGTCCAAACTGATAAGATATTCACCCCATTTATCTTCCCTACATATTTCTAACCCTCTGGGGCTTTGTGGGTTTTGTTTTATTTTTCTTTGGGCATCATAGTGTGGGGTTGGGTGGGGTTTCTTTGGGGGGGTGCCTTATACTGTCAGAGTTTTATTGTTATGTATTTGCATCATGATCAATGTCCATCATTGTCATGAACCCCAAAATCTGCTTTTCCATATTGACATTATTTCCATTAAACAAGTTGTGGCTGGTCATGTTCATGGAACACCTTTCTGTGGCACAAAGGTTGTGGTGCCAAGTGCAGAAACTGTGAATTCCAGGTCAAATTGCTGTCATTTGCTCAGCTACAAATAAGTGCCATTTTGTCACTGTTTAAAAAGCATTTTAAGCATTAATAAAGCAGTACAGACTCCTGAATTTTCCCAAAATTAGTGCACTCTGTTGCAGGGGAAGACCCTTCTGTTCAAGACAGTTTTGAAATGTACATGCTGGAGTTTCTGGGGCTTGATCTCTCACTTCAGTGTCTTCCCTTCCTGTTAAAGTTTTAACCCCCAAGAAACTTAGAATTCCCAGGTGACAGAGGAGAATGTTCTAGTTAAAGTTGAATGAATGGTTACTCTGTGATATTGTCAGTGCCCATTTGATATCCTCAAATAAAGCACCTGTTAACCACACATAATCACACAGAAAAAGCCAACACAACTTACTCAAGGGTGTTGGATAGTTGGGGGAAGGTAAGTTTTCCTTTTCTATTTGTTGATCTCCATGTCATTCAGCGTTTTGTCCATGTCAGATATACCTGGTGCCTCAGTTCTACCTGTGACACTGTGCCACAAGTGGCACTGGGAGTGCTTTGGTGTTGCCACCAAAGGGGCTGTTCCTGCCAGAACTCCATCCTTGGCACAGTGGGGTCTCCTGGGCATCCCTCAGGTGCATCCCCAGGTGTGTCTGTCATGTCTCTGATGATATGACAGACTTTTTCCACTTACTCTCTGTGACAGAAATAAGATTGCAGAAGCTCCTCTTTGAGTGATGCTGAGCTGAATATTAACTGGGGGCTTTGAGGCCCTTGGCATGTTTTAGGCTAAAATATCTTAATATAACTATGAAAAGATGTATTTTTAACTACTAGAAAAGAAGCATTTGGCAGGTTTACTGTCCTTTTTTTCTGTGCAGCACCATTTTAACTTGTATTGGAAACATTCTAGGCTCTGCTTTAGAGACTCCAGGAAAATTAATCCTTTCTGCTTGCACAGTAATGCCTAAAGGCTTGAAAACTGAACCACAGTGTTTGACATTCTTGGGTCCCTTTTGACCCTGTCTTTCTGCACAAGTTTGTTTGCCTTTCTCTTTTGTTCTGAGCATTCTTTCCTCCTGGACCATCTTTTCCCAAAATACACACCTCAGTTTTCCACCTGTGCAGGTCAGTTGTGTTTAGTGTGGCAGGAGAAGTACTAGTGGGTTTATCCACACGTTGCCTACTTTGGATGATGTAAAGCTTATCAAACATACAGGATTTTATTTTCCTACAGGTTATTAAAATACATTTATTGATTTTAAAAATGGGCAATAGGTGCTGCTGACTTCTTAGCAGCCTGAAATGTCCACTGTGGGGGTGTCAGTGGAACACTTTGGTTATGGAATAATTGCTTGTACTGTGCTGCAGCTTCTCTCAATGTGGTTCAGAATCTGTGCTCTTTGTGGCTGTTTGAGCTTTATGAGGTGCAACTGAAAAGGTTAATACAGAGGTTTCTTCCAGTACTGGTTGATGATCTTTGCATTCAAATTGCATTGTATATGCAAAGTCATTGATTAAGGTATTTAATTGAACATAAGTCACTGAAGTATTGACCTGATTAAGGCTTGGAAAGAGGTCAGATTTTTGGGCAGTGGGTATATCATAAATACATCTTTGTACTGTTTTGTACATTTTCCAGTTTGCCAATAAGGGCATTACATGTATTGAGGATGTACTGCCAGAAAATAGTTTACTGGCCTTGCTTCCAAAGCAGAAAAGGTATTTATGTCCCAGTTCACCAAATGTTGTAGCACATACTTACAGTATTTAAAAAACTAAATCTTTCATATTCTGTCTGCAATACAGTTACCTCTGCTGGGCCTGAATGGGATTAAGCCCGTGCCTAAGAGATTTCCAAATGAGAGTGTTTCAGACACTCAGAGAGACAGTGCTCACCCTTTACTGTGTGCTGTTAGAACCACTCTCTCCATCATACCCATTCCAAGATCACCAGAGTGGATTTAATAAGAATAATCTGCTCTTGGAGCCCATTTCTTATTTGTCCCTCAGAAAGCACGACAGAGGAGTCACTCCTGTTTTACAGATGGCAAAGGTGTGTTGCAGAAGGGAGAGAACTTGTTCAGCCTCACAGAGCAGGTTGCCCTGAGTGCCAAGGCCAGTCCAGCTCCTGTGATCTGGATAGAATAGACAGGAGTAGCCAGAAAAGGGTTAATATTTATATTCCCATCTAGTTCATAACTGGTCTACATTATGTTTTGCAGCGATGCCTCTGCACTCTGTCAGCTCCAGAGCAATCCATGCATTCTTTATTGGTAACTGTATAGCAGGGGGGACTTCTACAGTGATTGTGATCAGTGCCAAGAACAACCATCCTTCACTGCCAAGCTTTTAGACAAACATCCTGTCTTCCAGAGCTGAATTGAAGCTGCAGGAGTCTCTGCTCAGTGCCTTGCCTTTGCCTTGTGCTGGAAGTGCTTCTGTTGAGCACCAGCCTCAGTTCCTTCCAGCAGGAAAGGACTGATGCAGCCTTTGGCTCTGACTTTTGCTGCAAGAGAAGCAACAGCTTTAATCCTTTGGACCAAAGCTCTGCAGCTTGTTTTGATCAGCCTCCTGCTTTACCAGAGCTTCCTGGAAAATACAGGGACAATCCTGAGGCTCTGGAGCCTTTGTGTGACACTTGGAGCCACAGAACCTGTTTGGAGGTTTACTCAGAGGTGCCTTTGGTCAGCTGTGGTTACAGGACACTCGGGCACTGAGGACACCACACTAATGAGTCCAGTCTGGCTGCACTTACTCTTTGCCTTCAGCTATACAAGCATGAGTCTGCTCTCTCTTCTAAATATCCACCTTTTGTTTGCATTTTTTAACAGTAAATGAGTTGACATGACACCATATTTCTAAAAGGCCAGTGCAGTTTCTCAAGGTTCACTCTGATGACCGTGTTTTAATACATAATTTTTTTTAAGACTGAACTTTTGCTTTATGAAATCAGTAGTGATTTTAGCTAAATATTTGTGTATGAGCATAACTCTGAGTATGTTTCTTTTTCCCTTAGAACAATGAAGCTGAGTGAAAACTTTAGTAAGAACACAATGCTGGTTTTGCTGATGTCTCACAGATATTGCTGACCTCTGATCTGGGAGTTTGTGTCCCTGGGATTTCACATGTGAAAACTGGGGGGGAAAGTAGTTCAAACAGATGACCTCAGAAAAACAGCTTCATGGGTCATTCCAGTGTTTGGTTTGCATTCCAGTTGCTGTACTCTATCATTTTGGTGGTGATAATGAGGCTATTTAGGGTAATTCTCAAGCCAAACCACTGCTATGACACGTCTGTGATGCTTCCAGATCCTGTAGCTCAGCAATTCAAGCCACAAGAAAAATTTCTGGTTAGTTTGTTCAGGATTCATCCCAGATCTCTTTCCAAATCACAAGAGTAGCTCTTTATTACTTGATCAGATCACTCATGTCTTGGTTTATCCAAGCTCTTGATATTTGAAAATAGGCTAAATGCAAAAATTTCTCTTCAAAGGCTGTTCCAGTTCTCCTAGAACTGGAAAAATTAAATATGCTAAGTATCTTCTAGGCTAAATGTTTTGTAAAACAAAACAGGCTGCCAGTGCACCCATCTCAGGAGAGGTCAGAGCCTGTTCAGATCTCCTTACCTATCTTAAGGATAACACCCATTAAAAGAGAACCTTCCAATTACTCATTTTTCCAAAGTATTTGCTGTGAAAGGGAAACAGCACTGGGGGAGCTACACTGGTATTTCCCTGTAACAGGTGAGTGCTGTGTTACTTTATGATTAATAGAATGGTTGGTCAAAACTCTAAAAATACTCAACTGAGACAGCAAGCAGACCATGTGAGACTTGTTTCAGGTATTTGCTTCCAAACAAGCAGTGCAGTATCTGCAGCTGCTCCAAGCCAGTAAAAATGCCAGTGTTGAAAGGGTAAGTCAGACCTGCAGTGACACTGTGAATTACAGCATCATGCTTTAAAAAAATCAGCAGAACCAAATGCTGGTTTTGTCCCTTTTGATGTTGCAGAAAGCAGGTGGTGGCTTTTGAGACAACCAGGCATTTCTGAGAGTCCAAGCCACCTCAGAGTTCAGACAGAAATGCCAGACCTGGGGCATGCTGAAAGCCATGACTTCATTTCTTAGGACTTGAACAGCTCAGAGACAAACAGCCCGTCCCTGGCTGGTCCCTGTAATAACACTGACATGCAGAAAATGCCTGGCATTTTTTTGTTCACTACTTGGCATCAAATTCATCTGATTTTGTTTCCTTCTGGACTAAGAACAGATTATTCTTAATGTTGCAGCCCTAAGGAGAAATTTCCCATTGTAGCTTTGTCTCCACACATGGTGCCTGGAAATTCCTGCTGTACTGGGAGAATTTGTGCAGTGTCATGTCCAGCCCCTTCCATCAGCAGTGAGTTCCTGTTGTTTCATTCAGATTTTCAAAGAGAAAGGCATCTCTGCTCAAAACCCACTTGGCAGCTCTTCAGCTCCCCCGGAGCCCCAGGGAGCAAGGAGAAGAAGCCAGTTCCTTGTTCCAGGTACCACTTTTGAATGCTCTGGTGACTTTTTTTCCCCCCACAGAAACTTCCATGATCAGAAATCTCGAGCTACCAAAGCACAGCATTTCAAAGGGCAGAAATTCTGAAATCAAAGTGAAATGAGAGTCTGTCCTGGGAGCCACAGGGAGAAGAGTTTTGTTTAAGCCCAAGAGGCTGAGCACATACATTCCTCTGCACAGAAAGAGCAAGAAGGTAAGTGCAGGTTTGAGGGACAGTGATATTTAAATTCACAATACTGTTGGCATAAGAGAAATTGGTGCTGAATTAGTTTAGGTAGGAAGGAAAGTCTGGAAGGAAGGTCTGGGCTAGTCTTTAAGCGTAGAAACCAATCTGCCATTGACATCAAGAATGAGAAATAGGGTTAAACAGTCACAGCAAGGGTCTCACCCATTCTCCCATATGTGATATACTTTCTAAAGCTTTCCTGGAGGTCCCTGCAGGCTGTACTGAGTGGGGGTTTCTTGTCAAGACATCTTGGTTGATGAAAACAAATGAGAGGATGGAATTCTTACAGGATTCCTCTCCTGCAGTCCTGGGTGTTTATAACCTGCCCTTCACCAGTCAGGTTTGTGTCGAAATCTTCACACTTCTCTCACAGCCTGCCCAGCTCTTCAGAGCTTTATTCTTTCATTCCTTCGTTCGTGTTATTCACTGCCCCAAATCAAATTTAGTCTTGAAGTTAAGGACTGAAGGGAAAGGAGGACACTGGAGTGCCAGAGAGAGTCCTTCTGCTGCTGCTGGATTGCTCTGGTGCTTCTGCAGCCCACTGTTAAGAGCAGGGGACACTTTGCAGCAGGAAATGCATTTCCTGCTACACTGAGCTCAGTCCATGCAGAAACCCAAACAAGAGCAAAGCCAGTGAGGACTCTGGCAAAGATCACCCTCTCTTCATATAGAAAGGGAAGCATTTGACCTGACCTCATGAAAGAGAGAACTTAAAGGACTGCTCTGCACATTGTGGCACGGACACAAAGCGCTGACTGGGGAGTTTCCTCAGCCCAGCTCCAGTTGTGCTCAGCGTTGCATCATCCCAGGAAAATGAGGCTCTTGGGTCACTGCCTGCCCCTCTAATCTGCTCCAGAAGGACAGAGACCAGTGCCCAGAATAACATTTAATAAGATCTGGGAAATCATGCTTGCTACAAGCAGAGACCTCTGAAAAGCTTGCAGGAGACCTACTGTTTGGATGTGTTTAGCAGCACAGCCCCTGTGTACACATCCCTGCAAGCAGCTGCTTCCAGGAGCCAAGAGAAGGGGCTGAGGGAGAGCCCAGATGCCTTTGCCAGGAGCTTAGTACCTTTCTCCAAATACAGGCCTGTGCTGAATGGGGAAAAATCAGTATTGGGATGTTTTTGCTCCTCCTTGGCTGCAGAATGGGTTGGGCAAACTCCCCCTGGAGTGAAGGTGGGGCCCACACTTGGTGCAGAACAGGACTGTGTCTTCTCCTACAGGTGCTGGGTGCTCTCTATATGTGCTGTGTGTAACTCCTGCCTTCTGAGGGGCAGTACAGACTGTGTGTCAGACCAGAAAGGACAATTCCATGGCTTTGTTCTTCACTTGGATAGCACTGTCCCACCAGGGATCTTGGGATTTAGTGAAACCTCCCACCTACTGGATAAATGCCATGGCAGACAAGAGTGAGCTCACTGCCAGCAGGGAAGTGCATCACTGTGGGCACCCAAATGCTGGGCACTCTCAGCCTCCCTCTGCACCTGCTCTGATGAGGGTTTGACTGAGAGCTTGGGGACTCTCCCCAGACTCCTCCTCATTCATCCACACCTCGTGGTGCCCACAGTTCCCGTGTGAATGACCCACTTGTGCTGTCTTTGCTCATGATCACTGGCAGGGGTTGACTGGAAAGCTCACATTGCTCTGTTCACTCTCTCTTTGCCCACCAGAGAGAGGTGAGTTGCTGAGGAAGTGATTGTTTTCAGGGAGTGGTTTTGGGTGAAGCTTCACTGGTTTTGTTTTCCATTTGTTCCTTGCCTGTGGACTGAACATAAGAGAAAAGTTTTATCAATCCTAACTGGTGTTTCTGGTGTACAATTGCTTGGGGCCACTTACTTGGGTTTGCTGAGAGACTGAAGGGAAAGAGGGAGGAAGACAGTAGGAAAACTTCATCATCCTGCAATGGACCATCTGGAGGATTTTTCTCTCAGCTGTTCCTTACAGTCAAACTCATTCTCCAAAAAAAAAAATTAGCTTTGTTATTGTTGCTCCAGGCCTCTTGTCTCCTCTCCAAGCTGCTTTGATTTGTCAGCACCTCTGTGGCAGGAAGGCAGTGTGAACCCTGCAGTGTGTCCCAGGCAGGGGCTGGGCTGCAGCAGAGCACCAATCTGAGCCTTCATCCTGGGCAGGGATCACAGGAGGTGTGATGCTCCTGCACAGGTGACTCAGCCAGAGGGGGTTTGTGCTGCTCAGCTGCAGGGCTGGGATTGGAATCAGGGAGAGACTTCTCCTCCAGGAATAACCCCCTGAGTTCTCCCACTGCTGTCTGGCAATGTCAGCTGGTTCTGTGCCCAGAAAAGCTGCTGCTTGTGCTCCACCACCTGATGCCGCACCCCAACTCCAGTCCAAGCTCTCCCTCAGCAAGCACAGGTTTGCCTCAGGCAAGGTGTGGAACTGCAAATGCACCAGTGACCACAGCTCCACACAGCATTCCTGTGCTCCAGGGATGGATGAAATGTCTACAAAGAGAATGGTCAAGCCTTGGAAATATCAGTGGGGTAATCTCTAGTTAGCAAGTGCATTTTTGTAATGGGTAACACATGAGAACAAAAGGCACAGGGGAGCAGAGGCTTTGGAAAATGGAGCTTAAAGCTAAATTATATATTTCATACTGTTTAAAAAAAACCAGTGCCTAACTGTGATTAGATGAAATCTAAAACATCTGCAAGAGCTCCTAAATAAACCATGGAAAGTGGGAAGAATTCAACAAATGTTGGGAAACAAAAGAACAAAGAGCTTGGTGGGATTTATGTGTCTGCCTTCATATGCCAAGCTTTCCCCCATTCTTGTTGTCTCTGCTGCTAAGCAGAAATTACACTTCAACTATTTCACTGCAAAACTTCATTAAGGATCTACAGCACTCAAGCCTGAGAGCTGAATTTCTTCTGCTATTGAGTTTTATGGCTCTTGGCAATTTTCTGACAGTTCTCATAGATAATGACAATTTTTCCCAGTAGAGAGAGATATTTAGGGTTCACTTGGGCAAAGAGTTAACTTGGCATCACTTCTAAACTATTTTGAAATAAAAACCTGGGGAAAGCTTTGGGGTTTTAGATAGTTTTAAGTTAGAGAAGCATCTTTCTTTTGACATAAAAAGGATTTGGGAGGGAAACCACTTGTTTTGGCATAAAACACTGGCCAGCATTGCAGGAATGGTCAACTAGCCATTTTCTCTTCATTTAGTTTTCAAATTGTTGTAGACAGCTCTATCTGAACTGTTGAACAAATCAAATCCAATCAGAACAGTATTGCACAGGGATGTGAGACTCAGGAGGTGAAGCAAGAGAAAGCTCCTTCCCTTTTCTCCTCCCAAAATTCAAACAAAACTTTTACAGTTTTTCCCTTTCTTGCTATGTTTGAATCAACTTCTTGGAACAGGAAAAGGAAAGAAAATGGGGAAGATCTCTCAGCTGTGGTACCTGCAGCATTGACTGCAAAGAGAAGGGAAGGACTTCCTCAGAAGTATAACTTCTTTCCACATATCTGCTTCCAGTGTCCCTTCAGTCATTCAGGACTGATTTGAGGACCTCTATGCTGTGCTCCTGTGAGAAATCCAATCCTACAAATCGAGAAGCCAACACCAAGTCAGTGCATTCCTTTTTGTCAGGATAATTCTTCTCTGAGGTACAACTCACTGCCATGGTAAGGCAGGCAGAGATCCATTTGGTACTCAAAAGCGAAACTGTTAACCATTTTCTCTACTGCCAGAACCACCAGGACTGCAGTTCCACACCACACACCTCCTCTGTCCTTATCTGACTTACCTGCTGTGCCCACAGTGGGCACTGACCATCACAAATGGCCTGTGACACTCAGTTGGGTGCCAGCAATTGTGCCCAGGGAGCTCTGCCCAAGCTGCCCAAAGGCAAGGCAGAGCAGACTGGCTCCTTCTCCCCTGCCAACTGGCACAGCCTCTGGCAAGGGCTCAGTTGCACTGGTGCTGAAGGAGCCCCCTGCAGTCCCCACACTGGGGCTTTCCAGGGCACCATCTGTGTCCCAGTTCAGCAGCTGGGACCAGTTTATCACTGTGTGGGTGTGACCAAAGCTGTGCATTCTACACCCTCTGTGCCATCTCCCAGGAACTGTTCCCAATGGCCCGTTGGCAGCAGCTGCCCAGGGCACAGCTGACCCCTCAGGCTGGGAGCTGGCTGGGAAAGAAGCCTGGCAGAGGAGCTGGGAGAACTCCCCTGCAGGGACTCCTTGGCACCTCCACACCCACCTGAGGGCTCAGCTCTGCTCAGGGGCCAGCAACCATTCCAAAATCCCCCCTGGCTCCCAGAGTCAGATCCCCCAGTCTGGAACTCCCTGCCCTGTGTGGATACTCCCATCTGCACCTGAGGGGAGAGAATCTTGGGGTTTGGAAACTTGGGGAACCAATTGTCAGATCCAGAGGAGGAGCAGAACCTGGACAGGAGGAGCCCACCACTCTCCACCAGACTGTGCCATCATCTGCACCAACAGGTTTGTCCCTTCCTTTTCCTTTGGCCTCGGGGGAACCACGTGGGGCTCAGCACAGGGGCCACCAAACCCCACTGTGTTTGTGCCCCAGGGGGCTGGGTTACACTGCTGGGTTTTGTGGGTTAAACCCAATTTCTCTTTGTGCCATTACATGTATTGTAATATTGTTATCAAATTGTAACTCTGACTTCTAATCTCTTTCGTGTTGGTTTTATTTCTCCTGCCACTTTACCTTTAAACAAGCACAATCTCACATAAAAAATCCTACAAATCAGGGGGTTGTGTGTGACTGCTTGTGGGGTTTGCAGTAAAAATGCAGCATTGCCAATGTTGCCTGTTGTCATGCAGGGATTCCTGTGAGTGGTGATGAGCACTTGCTGCTCCCCAGGCACGTGGATCTGCACAGGCATTTTGGTGTGCTGGGGCAGGACCATATTTGGCCACTTCTCTTCCTAGTCCCTGTCTGGTTGTAGGGAAGGCTTTTGCATCCTGGTAGCATTCCCAGACTGCTGCTAAATGGGCATTAGAAAGCTCTGCTTTCCATCTTCAGGCTTGTCAAACAGCTTTAAAGAGATGCTGACCATTTTGAAAAAGAAACAGAAAATCAGACTTTCAGAATAACTCAATCAGTCTCTCTACACTTCTCTCCCACCCAGATAATAGATATTTTCTCTCAGTTGTCAGCTTTGTACTTGACTGTCTCAGATTTGATTGCATACAGAATATTTTCAGGGGCTGCTTCAAAAGGCTGTGGTGCCTCGTGAGCTCTGACCTATCTGAGCCTCGAGATACTTTGCAGTTTGTGCAGCCAAACTCTCCTTAAGTGTTTAAAGGTTTCCATCGTGGATTTGAGTGTTTAGACTTCCTTTCCAAGTAAATCTGGTGTGTAAAGAGAGAGTTATTCAGCAAGAGCATCTTGTCATGCAGGAGGGCCTGGAGTAGCATCACATCATGTTAAATGGTTTTGAGGAAACATTTTTAGCAACTCTTTGGGTTTGCCACATCCCTAAGGAAATTAGTGTGTGTGCTGGGAAACAGCATCATATTGTGGGCCTGAAGGGCTCAATAAAGAGAGGAGAAAATTCAGAATTTAACCACAGCACCCTTAAAGCTTTCCATGCTGAAAAGAGTAAGTGATGGAGACAGGGCAGAGAAAAGTAAGTAGCAAGTGTATATAAATCTTTTTGTCTACCCCTAAAATCTAATGGAAAACAAAGGTGGAGGCCAAGAAATCCTCAGAGACTTTTTGTGCTTAATAGACCAAGTAATTTCCCTCAGTAATTTCATGAGAGGTCTCTTTTCAAAAGGCATGTTCAGCATTAGAAATAAATGTCTCTCTGCCAATATTTGTACCAGCCACATTCCTGGTAGCTGTTTGCTGTTTCCTGGTTGCTGTAGTTCTCAGGGGTCTCACTGGCTTTTCCAAGTGGATGGAAGTACAGTATTTTCCTGAAAGAATGGGAGAGGCTTTGACTGTGAAGTTCTGTCTCAATTCACTTGTTTCAGGGAAAGGAGTCCCTGTCTGACTTTACCCCTGTGAGGATGCCAACCCTTCTCAGCCCTCTGGAGCTGCACACCTGGGTCAGGCTGTGTCCCACCTCAGCCAATTCCATGTGTTTCATGGGAAGGACAAAGGAATCTTGGGGATTGCACCACGACCTAAACATGAGGAAACATGTTTAGCACACTTGAAACTCATTTGTTCCCTTCCTTCTTTTGGGGTGGGTTCTGTGCTCTCAGATGTAATTCACAAGGAAGGAGAACTGCAGTTTAACACTGTTCACATCTGCACTTCCAGTCCTCTGCAAAATTACTTCCCTTGGCTGAGTTAAAACTACAGTGGCAGCTTCAGTGTTCCACCTGAACAATTTTGACCCTCATGAGAAGCAGGAGTTGAAAAGGCTGAGGAGTGTCTTTGCCTTCCTACCCCGGGGCAGTTCTAAAAGCCTCCTGCTTCCAGGAGCAGATGATGTAGTCTATGCTCAAGTGCCAAACAAAAATATGCAGTGGGCCTATAAAAGCACTGTTTGAAGGGCTGGGTATTATCATTTGGTTACTTTGGTTTTCTTTAAACTAAACAGAAAGTGCAGAGTGGTTTGTCCAGACACAGGGCAAGGCTGACTGTAGAGACAGGAGTTGTTATTTCACCATAGAGGAGGTGACACACCTTATCCTGTCATCTCACAGCAATGTGCACTTTTGTGGCCCTCTGTGAGTTTTCTCCTGCCCTCAGTGAAACAGGCATTTGTAAGATTGCCTTGATATTTAGCTAGGTCTGAAACCAAGCTCTGCTTCTCCTCCTAGAAATGCCAGCAGAGTCGGGAGATTGGCAGTAACATTGCACAGTGCACAAGGCTGTGATCCCAAAGAGTGGCCAGGCTGCAGGTGGAGCTGCTGAGAGCTGAGAGCAGCCTGTCCTGGCCCTGCCCAGTCTGATACAGATGCTCCAGGATGTCGTGTACAGCTCTGCCAAGAGGCTCTGCCATTCCTGCAGGCTTTGAAGGGCAGGAGGACAGGAGCAGAGTGTAAGACTTGGCTGTTCATCTGCCTTTGCAAGAACCAAAGGGGTGGTGCCTCTGCCTGAGGGAGGTGCTGTGTCTTGGCCTGGGGGTGCTGTAGGGTAGCACTTCTGAAAGCACAATGATACATTCCAATGAGTCTTGATAAGAAAATTCCTGGTTCCTGCCTTGAAGAGCTCATGGTGTTAGGGGTTTTTTGAATCTTTCCACATTTTGTAACTAAAGATCTAACGAGTTGCTTTTCTTTGTAAGAAGCTGGGTGTTGTTCTTTGTGTTCTGGTGGAATTCCAGGCTGAATAATTGCATTCCTAATTCTCTCCACATTTCCTCCCCTCAGCACCAGTGGTGTGACATGCTGCTCTCCATGGAGCTCTCCGAGTGCCAGCGCGTCAGGAGTGCCACGTCGAGCACAGCAGTTCTGGTGTGCAAAGAGTGTTAAAGGCATTGAAAAACCATCAGCCATTATTTTTAATTTAAAAATATCCTACAGCTTGACCCAAGATTTTCCTCCCAAGGGGTGGCAGAGCCTGCCATGGCAGGGAGAGGAGCTGCATTCTTTCTAGGTTTCCCAAGGAGACTTGCTTTCCTGAACTAGCATCACGGTGCCATAAACAAATGGATCAGGGCTGCAAACCCCCACAGACAATTCCCTTCATTCCTTGCCTTCATTCCCCACCAGCAGGGGCTCTCCCTGCCCCCTTTCAGTGCCCGCTGCTGTGGTAAAGGCAAACCTGCAGTGCCCCTGGAGAGGTGTCTCACCCAGGAGAAGACTGAGCCGGCCCCACACCTCACCCTCCCACTGCCTTTCTGGGTGACCTCAGCCATGTCTTTTGGCCTCTGCCCTGTCTGTAAAATGGGATAATTGCACATAAACCTCACTGGGATATTTGGCAAGACTAAATGCACTACAAACTGAGAGATGCTTTGATCTTACACTACTCCAGTTCCTAGAGAGCTCTGCAGAGTTGTGAATGTGCATCCAGCTTGGAATGACCCCAACCACTTCTCCTGCAGAAGGATTCCAGTGGGCCATGCTGGACAGTTGACTTGCCTTTTTGCTTAATGTTTGTCTGTATTTTCTGAAGGACTCAAAGCAACCTCTAATTTGTACTCATGTTTTTATCACTACAGATAATTGCAGGTAAACAGGATTAAAAAAGGACATCCCAAACCAGTGCCATCTTATCTAGGCAACTGTCCTGGAAGCATTTCTACAGCACACTAGATGTCTATCAGATCAAGTGTGAGGGAACAGAATCCTGTATTAGGTATTACTCAGGAGTGTCTCTATTTCTACTTGCCAAGATTTAAAAACTTAACCTGAAGGCAACAGCAGCAAACTGCAGCTTGCTGCTCACCAGACAATGCCATTAAGCATATCTTTGTCGAGGGAAGACACATCACCAGCAGGATGGCCATAAAAATAATGCCAAGTTATGTGAACTAATCCCTTGTCAAATTCCCTGGATCCTTCAGGCAGAGCGTGTGCAGTGGAAATGTTAATGGCCATGGGAATGCGTTGGGTGAGTTACAGCAGTTGTTGACACCACACAGCTCAGTGCCACACTTGTCTGGCACCCACTGGTGTCAAGTGCTTCAGTGTGTGACGGGACAGCAGCTGGAAATGTTCTCCTCTGTGACATAGATGTGTTTCTGCAAGCACTAGGGGATGTGCCCAGCATCAGTATGCAAGAAACCATGGCATCCCCGGCTCCCTGCTTTTTCATTTTCAGGTTATATGTCCTAGACCACAAAGGTAAGGATCCAAAGCGAGGAAAACTCCCTGCCCCTGCAAGAATAGATGGTTTGGGAACAGAAGTTAGTAATGTCTAGTTTGGAATGCAAATAGCCAGGGGGTTTTTCTTCCTTTCCCTGTCTCCTCACACCAGTACTGGTCATCTGGTGGAGCACAGGAGCACTGGAACTGCTGTGAGCAAAGGCAGGAGGCAACTTCTTAGTGGGTGTAATTCCTGTAGCCGGTAAGCACAAGGTTGGTGAAATCACATGACTGATGTGGAAAGCTAAATATATTTAAAACTATTCAGCCTCACTGGCAGTGCAGCCAGGATTTTAATTCTAAGTAATGGGGCCTGTATATCTTAAAGCCACAGTTTGGAGAACTAATTCTTCCAGAAGCAGGAGCATCTTGGAATCCTACAAGGCATATAATCCTCTTTTGGTAGCTCAGTCAGGGCACAGCCATGGATTGTCTTTCATTAATACCCCCTCCATAGCTAACATTCCAGTTGTGTTCTTGTCTCAGCAGCAGAAATCCAGCAGTGAGAGTTAACACCATAACCTTGTGGATACAATCTGTGCACAGTGGGGTATGTTTTGCCATAATAAGGCACATGTGTTAGGCTGTTGCCAGGTGAGCTACCAAGGCAGCTCTAAAATAGCCCCAGCCTAGTGGATTTTGATTAAAGCTCCATTCTCTAGCTCATTTCAGGGGCCAGAAAGAAGCGCTCCAAGATTTACATCATCTTGCTGTCTGACAGATCCTGCTTATTGTTGCCACTTGCCTCTCCGACAAGCCAAACCTCAGTTCTCTTCAGTAGCTGGTGGTAGCCACCAAATGACTATATGGGGAGCTGGGAAGGAAGCATTTGGGGAAAAAAAGCTACTTGGATTGTCCAAAACTTCTCTGCCTGTCCTGGAAAAGTCTGTCAGCTGAAGGTTTTGTCAATGCCTATGCTGTGCTAAGATAGTTGAATTTAAAACACAGCCTCTGTTTACCTGCACCTGAAGTACAATGGTGATAAGGGGGAGAAGTGTTTGGCAAATGGAACAAAACCCCTTTAGTTCTGAGTGGCTGTGGACAGCAGGACTAACCTATTCTTTGTAGCATAACTTTAGCCAAAAGGTTATTGAATCAGTAAATTTTTTTCACCTTTTTTCCCAAAATATTGCAGTAGCAAGCAGGATTTGGTATTCTGACACACCCCAAGCATCCAGGAGTGGAAATTTCATTTTTTGGATGGGACTTAACTGAGGTTGTGATTCCAAAGGCCCACAAACACTGTGTGTAATTAAACTTTGGCAAAGGCAGATTATATGACTTTGGCACAGAGGAGCTTGCATCTATAAAAGGCAAGATCTGCCCTTTGTTTATTCTCTGCTAAATCAGTGAAGTATGTCATGGTATTTTAGCATCAACTTAGCATATTTTATTTTTTCGTCTGGTTTATAGGCCAGTGGTAAAGAGAGATTGGCCAAAGTGACTAATGACTTAGAGATTGTTCATAAAAAGAACTGGAAAGCAAACAGTTTCTCAGCTCCACAGACAAGGGGCTGCACAGTGTGTTTGTGGTGTGGCATTACAAGCTTCAGGTGCCACCAGGAAGCTAAACATAATTGATAACTCTGCTAGCAAGCAATACATTTGGAACAGCATCTAAGCACAAGGAAAAATCAAGCTGCATGTATGGAAGAAAAATGGCTGATACAGACAAGCCATGATTGATGGCACTGTGGGTTCCTCTGCAAGAATGGCACAGCACCACCCACTTGCACTATGCACTGTCAGGATACAACATCTGTCCCATCAGCATGTTAATTTAGATCAGGACTGTAACTCTGCTGTGAATCTCTGTTACCTTCACCTCCTGTGCTCCTGTTTGTGTTGCTGGATGGCCTTGGGGCACACAGACTGGGTACCTTTCAGGTGAGACCAGGAGGTGTGCTCAGACTACAGAGGGGCATTCAGTCCACACAAGACTAGAGAAATTCTGAAATAAAACTCCCTGAAGTGTATATAGGACCAACTCTGGTGCTTAGTACCAAATTAATTGCTCCAAAACTGTTGCTTTTACACCACTCTACTTGCTGCAGTAGATACAATTGTACTGGACTATCATTACAAGCCCATTTATGAATATGTAAGTATGTAAATAGCTTCCCGTGGTCCTGCTTCTAGATTTATTGGCTTAATATCTGGCTAGCACAAGGCAGTGCCATTATACTGAAACCTGCCAATATCAGCATATGGTATTTCCTAAATTATCTTTATAGCCAGGTAAGTTTGCCAGCTGATGTCCCATGTTCTTTACAACATGAGTTGCAGCAAGCCCAAGGATAGAGCTGGAGCTGTTGTACATGGTGGGATTCACAAGCCCAAAGCAGAGGAAACCCAAATCCAGGTAACATGGTTGGCAGGGAAATGTGTGCTCTGGTTGTTTCTGTGCACTTCAGCTTGGCATGACCAGCAGACTGTGTAGATGTCCACCCACCTCCCTGTGTGGACTGAGATGGGTAGTTCAATATAATGTTTCTTCAGTCCCTCAAAAAATACCCAATGAGTGGGTTAATTGAGTGCAAAAGTGAATGTCAGGATTAAATCCTGTCACAAGGCAACCAGATAAATCTTCAGAAGGAGTAAAAGTATTTCCATATTAAGGGACAGGTTAAAAATCAAGCTGACAAAATGGGATATTAGAAGTAAATGAGTTAATATTTGCCATTAGAGACAATGAACGAGAGAACTTTCACTGTCCTTTAAAAGGCAAGTTAACAGTGGATAAGGAAATGTGGGAAGCTGTGAGACCCAATTTATAAATGGGGTTAATGACAAAAGCCCAGTCTTGCTTTCCCTGAAGTTTTCCACCCTAGGAGGTTTGAGGATAGCTCTTTTATTTCAGATGCAATCTAAATTGCTCTGTTATTTACAGCATTTTCCCTCAGACCACTATGGAGAAATACCTTCAAAAAAAGTCATTTCAGGCAGGAAGAGAAAGAACATGGTTAAAATGAAAATTGCTATCACGATATTTTGCCACTTTTGCCTTGTCCTGTCCTTGTCCAGGCTGAGATTTCAAACCCTCCCAACACGAGGAGGCCAACGTGAGCCAGTGCTCACTCACACTTCCTTATTCAGCGTGAGCAAAGCAGCCACAAGTCCGACCTGGTGAGAAATGCCAAGTATGGCCATGAAATCCTGTCTGCCAGGGCTGGCTGCAGCTGTGAGCTCCCTGGGATGCTTCTGCCCCTCTTCAGGAGCTGCCTGCCAAGGCCTGTGGCTCACTCTGCTGTCCTACAGGCGAGAGGAGGGCTGGGACACTCTTGGCTGAGTGTCCTTCTGACTGAATTCCACCCACGGATCCTGTCCCTGCTGTGTGTGCTTGCCATTCCCTGCCTTTGAGGGAACTCTGCTTTTATAGAGAAGAGAGATTTTTATACACAGGATAGTCAGTTTGGGCATACAAGATAGTTGTTTTTGTATAGAAGATAGCTGTTTTTTACGAAAGACTGTTCCTTTTTTATTACGAAGATTGTCAATTTTTATTTGGAACTGTTGTATTTCCACATGGCACACCCAGCAGGGCCCCCTGCACTGACCCTGCCCTGCCTTTGCTTACAGGGCTGATGGACATCCGGCCATGGAATCGGCCACAGTATCGGCCACCCTGTAGATATGTTTCAGATGCTGTTCAGCATTTTCCTGTAAATATGTTTGATAGGTAGTTGTTTTCATTAGGTAGATAGCTGTTTTTAAGGAGATTGGTTTTTATTGAAGATTGTTGTATTTTTTAAGAAGATTCATGTTATAAAGGAGAATGTTTTTTCAATATGAAGATTATTGTTTTTAGTAGAAGATTGTAGTCGTTATTAATTAGACCAGTTATTAAGAAGTTATTAAGTTTTTATTAGGTAGGTAGTTGTTTTTATTAGGTAGATAGTTGTTTTTATTAAGATACTGGTTTTTACCAAGAAGATTGTTCTTCTTTCTAAGAAGATGGATATTTTCTTTAAGGAGACTGTTAATGAAGACAAGTGTTTGTATAAAGAACAATGCTATTTTTATGACAAAGATTGTTATAACAAAAATAAATTCTTTATACATGTTTTATATACTGTTGTTCCCTTGTCCTTCTGTCCATACGTATCACAGGTTACTGTGGCTATTGTGCTGGTTTAAAGGTAAACCGACTGGAGAAATGAACCCAACACAAAAGAGATTAGAAGTCAGAGTAACAATTTAATAAAAATACTACAATAAATGCAATGATACAAAAAGAAATTGGGTTTAAGCCATAAAACCCAGCACTCTGGGACACAAACACAATGGGCTTTATTGGCCCCCATGCTGAACCTCACATGGTCCCCTGAGTCCAAAGGAAAAGGAAAAGGAAAAGGAAAAGGAAAAGGAAAAGGAAAAGGAAAAGGAAAAGGAAAAGGAAAAGGAAAAGGAAAAGGAAAAGGAAAGCCTGTTGGGGCAGATGATGTCACAGTCTGGCCGAGAGTGGTGGGCTCCTCCTGTCAAGGTTTTGCTCCTCCTCTGGATCCAAAAAGTGATTCCCCAAGTCCCCAAAGCCCCCAAGATTCTCTCCCCTCAGGTGCAGGTGGGAGCCCCCAGTGCCTCCCCCAGGGCAGGGAGTTCCACAATGGCTGATATGACTCTTTGAGTCAGGGGGGATTTTGGAATGGTTGCTGGCCCATGAGCAGAGCTGAGCCCTCAGGTGAGTGTGGAGGTGCCAAGGAGTCCCTAGAGGAGAGTTCTCCCAGCTCCTCTGCCAGGCTTCTTTCCCAGCCAGCTCCCAGGGTGAGGGCTCAGCTGTGCCCTGGGCAGCTGCTGCCAATGGTCCATTGGGAACAGTTCATGAGAAATGGCATAGAGGGTGTGGAATGCACAGCTTTGGTCACATTGACAAACTGGTCCTGGCCACTGAACTAGGACATCTTCCTCAGCACAGCAGTGCCTTCAGTTGCTCCTGATCGATAACACAACATTCCCAGCCATTCCCAGGAAGCTGCAGCCCCTGCAGGGCCCATCCCTGCCTGCGGCTCTGGGACCTGAGCACAGGAAGGCCATGAAGGTGCTGGAGCCAGGGCAGGGGAGGCCATGGAGATGGAGTGAGGTCTGGAGCTCTAAGCTGCCCTTATGTTAAATAAACTCTGCACTATGTGTGCAGTCAGCAGCAGCTTTAATATGGGCAGTCACACTTTTAGCATTCTCAGAGGGGAGAACCCATGGGTGCAATGAGCTGTGGCTGTTTGTAAACTCCTTTTCCACCATAGCAATTGTTCTGAAGCATGAGGGGTCTCCAGAAATGCTCTGCCTTCTGCACGTGCATGTTTGAATTATAAAAACACGCATCTTCGGGACCCTGGAGAAGTGTGGAGTGATGGAAACCCTGGGCCTGATTCTGAAGTGCCAAGCATAAGTCATCCTGACATGAAATGGCTTGTAGGATCAGAAGCAAGAGTCTTGCCCTGTCATTAAGGCATTTTAACTGGAGCTACCTCTCATCAGAAAGGAAGTAAAAGAAAAAGAAGGGTAAAGCTTTGCCTCAAGCAAAGTTATTTTTCTACCTTAGGAAAGAATGAGCTTATTTCAAATGTAGACAGGGGAGAGTCGTCTTCTGCTTCAAGCGTTGGATCCCTCTTCTCCAGTATGAGTTTCAGCCAAGCTACCATTTGCCTCAAGTGACATTTTGGCTAAATGCTCAAAGATCAGTCCAGTCTACACACTGAATCAGAAAGCTGGATTTGGAGTTGGATCTCAGTGCATGTGTTTCCAAGCCAGTACCTTACCTATTACCCTCAGTGTAATCATAGACATGTCATTGTCAACTGTGTGATTTTATTTGAATTGGTTCAGTCCCTTGTTCTGAACAACAGTTCCCCAGTCAGGACAGCTGCAGTTGGAATGAAAAACCACCCAGCTACAACTGTGGTAATTAAATCCAAATAATTAAGACATTCATGAGTGGCATGTGAAATCCCTGGAAAGACACAGTAGATTGTTTTTTGCAGGCTCATGTCACAGTGGGTTGGCAGCAAGAGCTGCTGAGTTTGTGTGTGTGGAGGACTCACTTCTGTGGTGTTCCTACAGAGGAATGGATCACTATGCAAATGGCAGCTTCCTATTTCAGCCCTAATTTCATGGCTTATTAAACAAACAAAAACCCACAAAATGAACCTTAAAAATATTTTGAAATGGTTTTAGCAATTTAAACCATTTTTTGAGACTAAAGGAGAAGAGAGCCTCTCATGTTAACTTGTATACCAAGCTTTCAGCAGACACTTTAAGTGCTAAGTTATTAACCACCCTACAACTGTATTTATACTGGAAATTGCATATGACCTTTTCAGAGAGCTTCAGATGCCACACTCAGCCCCAGTGCTATGGATACACTTGAAACTGCAGAAATGTTTAATTCTTCCATTTAGCTTATGAATCCTCTGTGGATTCAGTGTGCTGGATT
Source organism: Sakesphorus luctuosus (assembly GCA_013396695.1). NCBI lineage: Eukaryota > Metazoa > Chordata > Aves > Passeriformes > Thamnophilidae > Sakesphorus > Sakesphorus luctuosus. Next base: position 490,273 of record VWZD01012711.1, read on the forward strand.
TCAGCCCAGACTTCCATATTCACTCTGAAGCCTTACAGAGAGAGTTCTGGAAAATGCTCTTGGCATTGACAGACTTCTTTCTTACCTGCCCGTATTAGACCAGAGAAACACTGGTAAAAAGTATGACTCGGGCACTCTGAAAACTCCAGAGTATAAGAATGTTGGTTATAATCAACTCAGTTGTGGTGTGGAAAAGAAAGAAAAAAAAATTCCCTGGAGTCCAGGTGTAAATGATAGAAGGAAGTTCTGTCAGCAAACTGAGAGGTTAACGTCATGAATTATGGAGCAACAAGACTCCCTTCCTTACTTCAGGTGTCTCTTATAAGACATAATTATATCCTTCCAATCAACCAAAGTCTTTAGCTCATGTAAGTAGAAGGTGAGCTGGTGGACCTGAAGAGGGTTTATCTCAGACACATAAATAGGCAGAGCCAGATTTTTGCTTCCAAGCATGTCTTAGACTCCAAAAGTAACACTCTAGTGGACAGAACCTATCTTGTTAATTAAAATCAAGCTATAGAAGATGATTGACTCAGTTCCAAAGACCAGCAGGAGTAACCTAGTGCAGTGACCTTGGTAAAGAATTGTGGGCTAGAGACCAAAGCTTTCCTTTAAAAAGAGCTCCTAACCCATAAACATTCCAGTTCCATTTCCTTAGCTCAACTGCCAGGACTCAAGGAAGAGGCAAGGAAAAAAAGAAAGACAAGACACAGTTCTGCTTATCAGTAATGGGGCAGAAAACCACTGCAGGAAAAGGCGAGTGTGCCGTGAGGGATTCTGGGGCTGCATGGATTGGTACCCTCACCATGGGTTGGTACCCTCACCATGAGCTGGTACCCTCACCATGGGTTTGTGCCCTCACCATGGGTTGGTATCTTCACCATGGGTTGGCACCCTCACTGTGGGTTGGTGCCTTCACCATGGATTGGCACCCTCACTGTGGGTTGGTGCCTTCACCATGGATTGGCACCCTCACCGTGGGTTGGTACCCTCACCATGGGTTGGTACTCTCACTGTGGGTTGGTACCCTCACCATGAGTTGGTACTCTCACTGTGGGCTGGCACCATCACCATGGGTTTGTACCCTCACCAGGGGTTGGTACCCTCACTGTGGAGAATTTACCCCTCACCACGGGCATGTTACACCTCACTTTAGGCAGGTTACCTCTCCCTGTGGCTAGATTACCCTTCATTGTGGGTAAGTTACCCCTCACCATGGGTAAGTTACCACTCACCATGGGTAGGTTGCTCCTCACCATGCGTAAGTTACTCCTCACCACAGGCAGGTTGCCCCCACCATCGGTAAGTTACCCCTCACCATGGGTAGGTTGCCCCTCACAACAGGCAGGTTGCCCCTTGGTGCCGCAGCCGCAGCAGCCTGGCTGCCAGTGGAGGGAGGATGAGATGCTCCCCAATTCTTAAGGAAGCCCTTTGAGCTGGCAGACCTGTCTCTCCTTCTCCACCCCTGGCATTTGCAGGATCCCCATGAGGAGGTGGGGCATGTCATGCCAGCTGGTGTCATGGAGGCCACGCACCTGCTCTGCTGCCACCGAGAGCACCAGCTTGGCCTGACAGCTCCCACACACCAGCTGGCAGGGCCAGGGAGGCTGAGGTTTACAAAATGTTGTTCCAGGATTTTTGTACCTGCTGGCCAGTGCTGTTCACACTGCCCTGGGCTGCTGGGGCACAGCTGACTCGCTAAGAACACACTGGAGTTTTCCCCAAGCCCAGGCAGATCCTTATTCAACAAACCAGGCGCATGATGAACTATCGTGAAGGTTTCCCATACGTGATTTCCTCTGGTTTTTATATAGTTTAACAGAGCAAAGAGCATGAAGAAACATCAGCTCAGTGTTCAGAGAAGTGGCTGCAGGAGGGACAAGCTGCTGCTCTCCTGGCTGGCCAGACCTCCCAGAAGAGCAACCAGAAGCCCCTGAGGAGGGAGCTCAGCAGACACCTGTGTCGGGTTGAGCTGGCAAAGTGCCAACTGCCCAATACAGAGATAAAGGCTGTCCCCCCACCCCGCCCCGCCCCAACCAAGGGAAAAGGAGGGAGGGAAAAAAAACAGAACCTGAAACAGCAAGCTTCTTATATTATACAAAAGAAAGACAATTTAAAAAAGAGTATGATATAATACATATATATACAAATGTGGGGGAAAAAACCAAACTAACAACAATAGCTACCGAGTCACCCAACCAAATAATACAGATTCCAACCACCCAAACCCCACAAAGCCTCCCAAAAACTCAGGCAAGCACAGCTACCTTTTCTTCACCTCTTTTCTCCTTTGCCACATGTGTTCTAATGTAGATAGACCCTGAGCAATTCCTCTAGTTCCTAATGTTTCCCAGCAGATTTTTTTCTAAAAATTGGATTTGAGTTTTGGAGCTTCCTCTCAGCTTCCATTTCTGTTAAGAACTTTCTAATATGGCTTTCCTGGGAAGCTTTGAAATGTCAAAGAAACCTTTGAAGCCACACCAAAAACTGGCAGATTTCAGCAGGCCTTGGAAGAGGCTTTTTTTGAGGAGGAGGTGAGTGGTAATTTCATAGGGTGGAGCAAACTTCAGGCTGGGTATCTGTGTCATGATTTTCCTTGGCTCAACAGCAGTGGTGCAACTGTGATTCTGTGGGATTTCAGTAGCTTTTGAAATCTTTGGAAGGCTCAAATTTATTTCCCTTTTGGCCCATCCCTGCTCTAGATGCAGCGTACTTCTTTGCTGGTTTATTTGCCTGCTTCCTGCTCCTGTCCTGGTGTTCTGGAGCTCTGCCTGCTGCAGCTGTGCTGGTTTGAGCTGTTTCACTGCTTTGGGGATACTGTGGGGGGTGGCTTTGACAGGTTAAACATTTAATGTTACACAGAGCTCACAGGAGAGCGTTACTGCAAAACCTCCGTGACTGAACTCTCTCCAAATGACTTGGACTGATTGACTCTCCGAGTTTGCATCACCCCCTCTGGCTCAGAGTGCCTTGGATTTCCTTGGAATGTGATGAGGGGAGAGAAAAACTGCTCCTGAGTCAATACCAAGTACCTTTCTACACTGGGTCTTTTTCTTTATAAACTACTTCCTTTGGGAGAGTCTTGAAATCAAATTCTGTCAAGCTTCTGCTTTTCTTTCCTGCGTGAGTGGTCCCATAAGTATAAGCCAGAGCACTGAAATCCTGTGCCAGAAAACCTGGACTTTATTCCTTCTATCCACTGTTGCAGCAGTTTTCCCCTATCAGTATCTACCTGGAGGGCAAATAGTTGCACAAAGAGGTGAAGTTTTTTCTCCCATGTCCAAAGCAACTTGGAACTTCAGAGAATGCTGTATGTGAAAGGAGGGGTTCTCCTCCATACCCATCCCAGCAAGGCAGGGAAAAGCAGGGCAGTGTCTCACAGACAGGCTGGCAAAGTGTAACAGTGACTTTCAATAAAACCTAATTGTGAGGAAGGGATGAAAAGGGGAGGGTGCAGCCAGAGGTTTTTCTCACAAGTTTATTAAGCCCCCTCCTATGCCTGGTTTTACTTTTAGAAATTTTGTATCTACAGATCAAGCAGTCATATCCTTTTACAGAGCCATGCAAGGTGGTGCATCTCTTACTCTGGAACATTAATGTATAGGGATTTTACCTCCAGCTTCATCCTCTGTTGGTATGGAGGTTCTAATCTGGTAACTAAGGATTGTGTGTTTCTATCTCCAGTTTGCTTATGAATGCACAGTCCAAACAAGCTCTGCTGTGAGATGTCCTTCTGGAAACGCTTGGTATTTCATTTAAATCAGTCTTGTTTACTCCCCACATGCTTCTTATCAGTGAAGAAAGGGCAGAAGTTGCTCTGGGTGAGTATAGGATTACTTAGACATTGATGAATCCAGCTCCTAAAGGTCACTTTGTTGCAAAAGCTCTCTATGATACAGGGGAGCAGAAAAAAAATAATAAAATCAAAACAAAAGTAGCTGTTTGGTTTAGCTCTTTGTAGTCAAAACTTTTTCTTTTAATGTCTGGGTAAAGTTGGCTGCCCTAAGTTTTTTTCAGTGTGCTCATACAAATGGGCTGTCAAGGGTCTTGCTGCAAAGATCCCTTTCCTGGTGACAACCAGAATGTCCTTCTGCTGGGTTCAACCACCCCCAGCCAGCTCTGCACTTGGACTGCCTGTTTTCTGGAAAGCCCCACCACTGCCAAAGGTAAACCCTAAAAATTCAGCCTGCTGCTGACCCTGTTTGTTAGCAGGAATTTGTCCCATGGTCAGGGTCAGTCCAGGAGTGAGCAGTCCCTGGTCCTGCTGCAGGGAGCCTACAATTTATTTCCCATAAAAAGATTAACCCGGTGATGGTCGAGAGCATCTTCATACTGCTTAAACCTCAGCTGTGAAACTTCATTTTACTGGAACTCTGATTAAAATTGTCATATCCTTTCATTGTTGCAAAGCAAGTTTTATTTATCATAGTCAAAATTACACTTTTGGAAAAATTCCTAGACAGTAAATTGAATTTTCCCTTTTCTTACAACATGAGGTTGTAGCTTGAGCCTGAAATTCCTGCATTTTTTAAAGGATTGTCCTAGTTCAGCAGGTGGGACCAGTTGTCATTGTGTGGGGGTGATCAAAGCTGTGTATTCTACCCCCATCTATTCATGCCCAAGGTCAATGGCCCATTTGCAGCAGCTTCCCAGGGAGTCGTTAGCACCTCCACTCCCAGCCTGAGGGGGCGTAGCTGCTAATGGGCCATCAATGGTTCAAAAATACCCCATGACTCACAGAGTTAATCACCCACTGTGTGAGTCTCCGCCCCGGGGGAGGGACTGGATGCTCCCTGAGGGTACAAAAAGGGGTAGGTAAGAAGACCTTGGGAACCTTTTTGTTGGACCCAGAGGAGCAGCAGGACCTGGACAGGAGGAGACCACCACTCTGGACCAGACTACAGCCATCACCTGTACCAACGGGTTTGTCACTTCCTTTTGCTTTGGACTTGGGGGAACCACACGGGTCTCAGCATAAGGGCTAACAAACCCCTTTGGGTTTGTCCCCCAGGGCGCTGGGTTATACTGCTGGGTTTTGGGAGTTGAAAGCAATTCCCTTTGCGTCAGGGTATTTACTGTATTATTATTATTAAATTGTGGCTCTGACCTATAATCTCTCTTGTGTTGAGTTCATTTCTCCTGCTGGTTTACCTCTAAACCAGCACAAGGATCTTCGGCATCGTTCTGCTAAGCAATTAAAGAACAGTTGCCTCAAACAGAGAAGGGGTAAGAGATTTACTGCTTTCTTTGTGAGCTGTTTAAATTCCTTATAATGCTGAAGTCAGTTTGCTAAAGACAAGTAAAAGATTTTATTACTGACTGAAGGTGTGTGGAATCATAGTAGAAAATACCTTTCTTAATAAATGGTGTGATCACCTGAACAGAAAGCTGTCCTGTCCTACTCCTCATCACCCTCTATACCATCGGCACAGATACTTGCTCTGTATTGAGAGACTGTGCCCAGTTGTTGGTCTTTGTTGCTCTCATTGAAAACCAAACAAATGAAACCCCCCAGAGCTGTGACAGGGAACTGAACCCTCGTTGCTGTTTCACACTTTATACCACTCTCCTTAGTAAGTGGCAACTTGACCAGGCACTTCTCCCTCATCCTGGGAGGTGAGGAGCTGGCTGACAGCTTGGAGTGTGTATTGCTGACAACAGCAGACTGTTGGCTCTGTGTTGGCTCAGCCCCAGAATATCCTTTCCAATGTATTGTCCCAAGCAAGACAGGAATGAGGATAATCAGGCTCTGCTGTCAGGCAAGTCACTTATTTATTCTTCTAGGAAGGAAGCCCTTTTATATATATTTTTTTGAGTTCTGGCATCCCACAAATTCAAAGAAAATATGAAATACTGAGATATCCCTTTTTCTCCCTTGTCAGTTGTTGGGGTTTGGTGCTGTGCACAGCTCACTGGTAAGCAACATCCTCAAAAATTGCCAGCAGGGAGCAGTGATTTAGGAGCTGTTTCCCTCAGCCTGTGGGCAGTGGGGTTTGCTTCTCCAGAGGATAAACATCACAAGGAAAGAGCAGTGGATGGTGTTGGCATACGGTCAGCAGCTGGAGGCAGGTCGTACTGATGGCAGAAAAATTACCAAGGTGAAGAGCCTTGTTGCCTGACTAGGAATTGAACCAACCTACAAAAAGCAAGTGGGTAGAAGAGCTGTTGTTAACAGTTTATTAAAATGTTAAACAGGTGAAGAAAGAAAATGCACATTTGCTGAGCACAGTGGGGCCTTTAAATCCTCACAGGCATATTCTTTTGTTTCCTCTCTCCACTAGTTCAATTACTCCATGCAGGGATCAAAACTCCAATAAACAAATGGATGAATGAAAAAATGCAATTATGTTGGCTCAGAGAAATTACAAGATGTCTTTCAGATATAATCAGCAAGGCATGCTCTGCATCAAAGAGAATTCTAAATGCTATCAGGAAAGTCTCCTCCAAGCCACATCCATTCTGTATTGTGGGATTTGAGAAGGATGAACAGGCAGGCTTTCAGAAATCATGCAAGCAGCTTGAATTGCTGACACTTAGAGAGGAGGTGTGGTGTGTGTATTCAGATTTCCTGAGAAAAAGAATGTTAAGTGAAAAATGTTGGGTGCAACCACACAGTGAAAAATGATTAGCCCCTTGCTGCCAATTCTTCATGCTTGGTTGGCCTCCCCTGGGTCTTCCTTGGACTCATGGTCTCCCTGTGCTTCAGGTCCCAGGATAAGATAAATGAGTTATTTTAGTGTCTGTGTAGGATACTACTCTTTTCAAATATCTATTCCAATTGGTTTCCTCAGCTAAACAAGACCAAATCCTTGTAAATCTCTGAGAGCCTGTCAGAGACAGAGCATCTTTTGTAAGAGCCTGTTCTTGGGCCCTGAGGCTGTTCAAGGCTGCCGTGATAAACCCTGGGGAGTCAAAAAAGTAACAGTGGAACAAGATAGGAGATTGTGTGCAGTGTACCTGAGCCACTCCTTATCTCTGGGAGCAGAGCAGCAGGGGTTGCATCACAGTTCAGCTGTGAGTGAGTCACACAACAGAGTTTGCCTGAGGTGTGTCAGGGTTAGATGAGCTGCTTCTGTTTGTGCAATTCATGGCAAGTCTCTATTTGAATGATTACTAATCTGCTGTAATTCTAAATCCTGTCACTGGGGATGTAACAGGTCTATCCTCTTCTCAGGAGGCATAAGCAATAATTCTTAGCATGGTAATAGACTCATAAATCAAACCTCAAATTTCAGAAACGCTTCTGTACTTTGGCTCTAAGAACTTGAGTTGTTTTCTGGGTCTTTTGCTTGGAATACACTTTGTTTGCTTATTCATGGTTTGGTTTGGATCATATATTGAGATTATCTGTAAAGTAAGCTGGTAATGGTACTGGAATTTCTTCATGGCTGTGTAAAAGGAAAAATGAATTCTTTCATCCTCTGTTTTCCCTAAGCAGTCCTCTCACTTCTTCCCTTTTTTCATCAGGTACAGGTTCATTTTCTTCTCAAATGCAAATATAAAATGTCCACAAAGCTGGGGCCATGTGAAACTGGGGCCAGCAAAGCAGCTCTCCTGAGTCCCCTTCCAGGGATTTCTTCCTTAGTTTGTGTATAATGAAGCAAATTAAGCTGCTTCGTGAATTACAACAGATTCCTCACAGGCTCTTTCTGTCCTGAAGGATCTCTCTTTTGCTTTGGAAGAAGTCCTCAGATTGCATTTCATATTTTTTCCTAGCTTTATATGGATTCAGTTTCCTTTCAAAGCTATAGCTTGACCACATGAATTCGTTTCAAAAATAAAAATTACTATATTAAATTTCATTTTGAGGTTAGAGCGTTCATTTTTCTAGAAGAAACCTCTCTAACTGTGTTTTTAGAAAAGGTTATTAAGTTTTCTCTTTCTTCCCTGTCCAGAGTGGTTTACTTGTGAGGATCCTGTGTCTGCATAGCTGAATGATTAAGCAAAACCCCCCAGGTGGTGTTTACGTGTCTGTTTTCATGCTCAGGACTCAGGCAGTGGCTTTACACAGGTCAGAGGGCTCTGGGTTGTATCACAGCCCAGCTGAAGGTGTCCTGCAGGCAGGAGCCACCAGTGCTGCTGCTGCCCTGGCTCAGCTGGGGCTGAGGTCACCAGGAGAAGGGTGTTCCCTTCCATTGCTGCTCCTTGGGCAGGAAGGGCAGACCAGGGGATTTGTTGCTCTGCCCTCTGAACTAGAATGTCTTAGGCTTGTATATGGGCTTTGGAAGCAGATCCCGAGGAAAAGGTTGGACAGTGGTTTGTAGTTAGGATTTTTCTCTTTACTGACCTGAGTGGTGAACATTTGGAATGGCCTCTTTGGTATGTTTTTTGAAGTTATGGCTGAATGTACAAGTAATTTATTGAGTCCATCATCAGCAAGTTTGCAGACAACACCAAGTTGGCAGGGAGTGTCGACCTACTGGAAGGCAGGAGGGCTCTGCGGAGGGATCTGGACAGGCTGGAGAGATGGGCTGATTGCAATGGGATGAGATTTAACAAGGTCAAGTGCAGGTCCTGCCCTTTGGCCACACCAAGCCCTGCAGCGCTCCAGGCTGGGCACAGNGGATGTTGTAGCCAGGTGCGGACTCATCTCTTCTCTCAGGCAACCAACAGTACAACAGGAGGGCAGGGGCTTCAGCTCTGCCAGGGGAGGTTTAGGTTGGATATCAGAAAGAAATTCTTTGCAGAGAGAGTGCTCAGGCATTGGAATGGGCTGCCCAGAGAGGGGGTGGATTCCCCATCCCTGGAGGTTTTTAAGATGAGACTGGACGTGGCACTGCTCTGGTGAAGTTCAGATCTGTTCTCTCTCAGCCACACAGACGAACTCAGGGAGCCCTCTCTTAAAATCATAGAATCAGCTGGGTTGGAAGAGACCTCTGAGATCATGAAGTCCAACCCTTGACCCAACCTCACTTTGATTACCAGATCATTGCACTGAGTGCCACATCCAGTCTTATCTTAAAAAACTCCAGGGATGGTGAATCCACCCTCTCTCTGTTCCTCCACCCTGCCTGCCCCTGCAGTCCCTGGGCAGTTTGCACCATCAGGATGCTTTCAGAGCTGCTGAGCCCAATGTAAATCTGGTTTTAGGACTAGGACTTTGCTCCTGGCTCCCAGTCACCTCCATCCTATTGTCCTTCCCAATGAAGAATGGGAGGAAGAACATCAGCCTGGTGGGTTCCCATCAGTTGTGCCAAACCACTTTTCTGTTTCTCAGGCTTCAAAAGCAGCAGGATGTCAGGGATGCTTTTCCCTTTGGAGTCACCTTCCCTAATTAGCTCCTCCAGCCTTGCTGCAGCTGCTGCAGCACTTACTGACAGCAAAGCAGACACGAAGAACAGCATGAGGAAGTGTTTGCATGTTACCAGCACTAAACCTCTGCTTGAATCCCTCATTTGGAACTAAAACAGTGTTTGGAGCAGAAACTCCCTCACATGCACTGACCATGGTATGGGATTTTGATTTCTGAACTGGCACATGTAGGGCATCACTGTGCACCAAACATTGGAGCAGAGGTATGAAATAAAAACTCTTCACAAACCACAGCTAAGCCTCAAGTCAGCCATGCTCAGTTAAATTCCATCTTTCAGGAGCTTTCACTCCTGTGTGCTCCCACATGATGACTGGGACCTGGTGCAGAGCCAGACTCAGGCATTGCTGGTCTGAAGGAAAACAGGGAGCAGGGAAATGTGAGGAAAGAGCTCAAGGTCTCCTCTTGAAGCTTCAGCCTTTATAGTAACTACTACTGGACCTCTGCTTGGCAGTTAGTCTCAGTGTCACATCAAGCAGGAGCAGCTCTCGGGAGAAAACAAAAATGTAGAGTGTGAGTAGCAAGGTAATGTTATTCCTTTCAAAAGGAATGAGCCCTCTACATAAGGAAGGCAAGTCACAGGAGGAGGCCCTGCCCAGTGATGGCATCAAAGCATTGCCAGCATTCTCCTTTCCCTCAGCTCACCGTGATTTGAAGAGCTGGTGATGTCAGAGAGCTGGGATTCCAGGCAGAGCTGTTGGTCCTACCTCCCTTGGAGGAGCTGCAGGGGTTGGTTTTTCCTTATTGGTCAGTCTTTTTTACATGAAGGATTTCTCACGTTCCACTAAAGCTCATGATGCTGCCTCCTGCTGTCAGGCATTAATCCCACTGTGCCTGTTTCTGTCCATTCTGAAAATAACTACAGACACAGCTCACAGCTGTTTATATCTGCTGGGGTCAACATGACGTGCCCAGAAGGAACGATGCCTTTCTACAGCTTTTGCACCAGTGCAGTTCAAAAGGCTTAAAACACAGAAATAACTTGAACAAAGTTTGAACTGTTCTCCATTCTTGCCTTTCCCCTGAAGAAGATCATAGAATCATAGAATGGATTGGGTTGGAAAAGACCTCCGAGATCATCAAGTCCAACCCTTGGGCCAACTCCAGTGCCTTTACCACATCATGGCACTCAGAGCCACGGTAAAAAACCTCCAGGGATGGGGAATCCACCCCCTCTCTGGGCAGCCCATTCCAATCCCTGAGCACTCTCTCTGCAAAGAAGTTTTTTCCCATCTACAACTTCAATTTCCCCTGGCAGAGCTTGAGCCCCCCGTGCCCCCTTGTCCTATTGCTGAGTGCCTGGGAGAAGAGACCAACCCCCACCCGGCCAGAACTTCCCTTCAGGCAGTTCCAGACAGTGCTGAGGTCACCTCTCAGCCTCCTCTTCTCCAGCACAAACACCCCCAGCTCCCTCAGCCTCTCCCTGTCGCATGTTGTGACAGATTTTAAAGTGTTATAGAATCCCCCAGAAGTTGCCCCTGCATTTCTTTCAGCTGTGAAAGCAGGATTTTTTTCCAGTCATGTTGTGTTTGATGTATCCCCAGTGTCCAGCAGCAGATTAGCTTCGTGTCCAGGAATGCAACAAGAAACATTAATCATTCCAGAGTAGTAACTTCCTTCCCTAGGAGTAAGTCTTATGCTTTGGATTTTGGTTCCTGAACAGCTGTTGGAATCAGGCTAAGAAAGCTCAGGACTAAGTAACCCAGAGGGTAATTTGTGCTCCAGAGTAGTTCACAGTTTAGATGTCAGAGCACTACAAAGCACATAAACTCCTGGAGCAGTTAGAAAACAAGTGTGATGCTGTGTGGAGGATGTCTGAAACATTGCTGCATGGAAAACTGTACTCCTGCATCTGTGGCAGATGGGTGAAGTGGCAAGGAATTTTTTTTCACATGTTTGTGACCCTCCATTTACCATTTGAAGTATAAAAATGCACTTATATCTAGGAATGTGGCCAGAAAGAGAAGGGGATGAAGGATGTTTGTGAGTATATTCATACCCTTTGTTCCATCTCCATTTCCTCAGATTGTGTGTTTCATTAACCTCTGGCGCAGAATGCAAGTTCTGAAACAAGAAATATCACAGCCATTAATGTCAATGGTTCACTCTCATTGACATTTCATCCAGAGGAGTTCAGGGCAGTGCTCTTTGGTTAGTTGTGTGCATTGAATTGGGACACAGTGGAATGTGACTCACAGTGACTCTTCATTGGAGTGTCATGTGAAAGCAGCACAGCTGGGTTTTTAATATCTGCAAAAGAGCCACTTCCAGGACTGATGGAACAAGGTAAAAGTGAGAAAATCAATCCTTCTAAATGCCTGATGCAGAGGAGTGGGAAGGTCAGTGGGAGCAGAAGCCTCCAGGGGGTCCTTTACCAACAGCAGTGCCAAAAGAACCAGCTCTTCTTGGCATTTTGCAAGCTTATTCTGGGGAACGGGTGATGTTTGGATGGAGGTGGCACAACCCTCACAGAAGGTTTTGGCAGAGGAGTTGTAGGGTTTGTGGAAGCAAGTTAAGAAGCTGAGTTGGCAAGTAAAATGAACATCAGCCTTCCAGTCTCCAGGCCTGTGTGAATGGGGTCTGCTCCGGCCCAACTTGGTAATTTCATGTTGCCCTTTGCCTGTCTCGGTTCAGGCTGCTCTGGGGTTTGAGGTTTAGAGAAGTCCAGGTGCTTTGCAAAGGGAAATGCGCTGCTCCCTGTAACAGAGAAGCGCTGTGGGATCCTCCCAGGTCTCTAACAGCTACATTCTTTCACGCTTGGTAATGTGTTTAGTGTTAATGAAAGTAAAGTAGCTCATTGTGTCGGTATGAGCCAGGTGTGATGTCAGTGGGCATTGTGCAAACACAACCAAGGCGAATCATTTCAGGTTGCTCCTGGCCCTCTGTGAGCACAGATTGATAACCCAGGGGAAGGCCTTTGTCTGAAAGCTCAATGCTGTTATCTACAGCCCTGCCAGCTGGGGATCTGCCCCAGGAGCAAAGGGCTTCCAGAGCAGGATCCCTGCCAGGCTGCTTCCACAGGCAGCTCCTCCTCTGTGGATTAAACCCTTACATATGGCTGTGTTTAGAACTGAGCTGAAGATGCAGCAAACCATTGGGAGAGAGCAGCTTCCACATGATGCACATACACTGCATCATTCCCAGAGTTCTCCAGTGCCATGAAAAAGGAGCATCAGAGGAGATCAAACTACTGCCTGCCATTTAATGATGCACATACACTGCATCATCATTCCTAGACCCAGAGCTTTCCAGTGCCATGGAAAAGGAGCATCAGAGGAGATCAAAATGCTGCCTATCACTGAATGCACTTGTGACCAGCAGGCAGGTTGCAGAAGAGCTTTCTGGAGTGGGATCCCCAGCAATACTGTGTGCTGGTTAGCTGAAAGCCATACTGTTTAAAAACATGATTGAACTGATACCAGGCCTTTAGAATTAAATTAGCCCCAAGCAGAGAAGCATGTTGGAACACTGGCTCCCACTTCCTAATCCATCCTCTTGTTATCAGGGCCTGGATGTGTGGAATCCCTGCAGCTGTAATAATAAAGACCTGGTGAACATGTCAAACTGGGTAAAGGGGAATTACTGGAAAGCTGAGACCCCTCCCTGCATTTACAGAGCAAACACCTTTTATAACTGATGTGTGTATTTATGTAGGTTTACTTGTTACAGATCTACAGTCAATAATGCCTCCACAGGTCAAACATTTAAGCTACAATGAGTCATTCTCAATATTAAATGACAGGCCTTGATCCCCAAATTTTTGATTGTGGCAAATCAATGTTTTAAATTCATATCTCAAACTGCTTGTTAAAGTAAATGCCTGTGGTGTGACTGGGCTGGAGGTACGAAAGAAAATTCACTGGACTTTCAAACTGGAATATACACTGCCTGCTCCTGCCTCAGGTTTTATTGCAAGGGCTCTGGTTTTACCTAAGAGGACAGCAACTTGGCAGAAATTTTCCACAGCAGTGTGTATTTACCAGCAGTAAACTGGAAAATGGCCCAAATGAAACTTGTCAGTGGGACTGTGGTGTAGGTGTCCCTCTGTCCACAACCCTCAAAATGTTCTTGGCGAGGTGTTGCCCCAGCCAGAAAGTGTTGGTGGTGGTAGCTCAGGTGTTTAGCTTGGGAGACCCCAAGTTCAAGGTGCAGAGTTTCAGCCAGCAGGAGTGCTCTGTCAGAAGCAAAAAGCCTGTCCAGGGGCATTCCCCACCTCAGAAGGAAAGGTGGATCTGTCCAGGGAAAGAAGGATACAATACACTTACTCCTGTCTTTGACCCATCATGTCTTCCCTCCAACTTTTATCAAGATAACTTGGATACCACCTCAGCATAGAACCCATGGGGTATTTCCTTTAATTCCATTTATATATTACAGTATATTGCATTACAATTTAATACATTATATAGCAACATGCTAAGCTCCATGTTTCAACATAGAACCATCAAATAGGTTGAGTTGGAAGGGACCTTTAAAGGTCATCTGGTCCAGCCCTCCTGCAATGAGCAGGGACGACTTCCACCAGATCAGGTTGCTCAGAGTCCTGTCCAAATTGACCTTGAATCTTTCCAGGAATGGAGCATCCACCACCTTTCTGGGCAACCCATTCCAGTGTTTCATCACCCTCATTTTAAAATGCTTCTTCCTTATGTCTAGTCTAACTCCACCTTCTTTTAGTTTAAACCATCACCCCTTGTCTTGTCTCCACAGGCCCTGCTAAAATGAATCCCCCTTAAAGTACCGAAAGACAACATTAAGGCCTTCCTGGAGCCTTCCCTTCTCCAGGCTGAACAACCTCAGGTGTCCCAGCCCTTCCTCACAGGAGAGGTGCTTCAGTCCTCCCATCATTCCTGTGGCCTCCTCTGGGCTGGCTCCAACAAGCCCATGTCCTCCCTTTGCGGGGATGTCACTGAGAAATCAAGTCCACCTTCTGCAATGATCAATATGATAAATTTAGCAGGTTGTTTTACACAAAAGGCTTGTTTACAGGTCTTTGCTTACAATCTTGCAAAGGGTGGAAAGAGAATACTGTTACATCCAGTCAAGAAGTGGAAGAGGCAGAATGTCATTATATGTCAGGGGTCTCTTCTCTATGTAGGCATTGTACCTTAGACCTGCAATAACCGGAAGTGCTTGGACTGATCAGGAAGTGGCAGGAAAAGCTTTCACCAGCATCACCTGCACTGCTACTGTGCCACAAACTCTAAAACGATCCTGTCATTCCCCTTGCCATTTGCTGAAGTCTGTCTTTGTTGCTCTCCAGCAGTGGCCAGATGGATGAAGGGCCAACTACGGAACCATTTCTATTGATCATTGATCAAATGCTAGAGAGTTTGGGGGACAAGTATCAGTCTTAGTTGATCATCAGCTCAACATGATTCTTTCCTTGTTTTATGAAGTTTGGGGGACAAGCATCAGTCTTAGCTGATCATTAACTCTACATGATTCTTTCTTTTCTTGGTTCATGAAGGGAAATATGAGTAAATAGCTTAGGAAGTAGCCCTGTGTAAAAGGGGTTAGGAGGAGATAAAGGGATAGTGGATTATAAACAGTGGTGGGTTTGGGGTTATTTTGGGTGTTGGGTTTTGTTGGTTTTTTTTTCATCACAATGAAAATGTTTCATCATTTGAACAAAAGAAAATCAAGTTTTTTGCAAGAAACATTTCCCTAACACAATAGTGTGTGGCAACTGAGAGTAGAAGTGCCCTGGGCCAGAGAAATCTGCTTTCTTTTTTCAGCTCCAGGAAATACAGAAACAAAGCACAGTTGCCAGTGCAAGAACTAATTCCAGATTTGAAATTCTTCCTGTTGAGAAATACTGGTTTCATAAGCATGGAAGTGTGCTTTTCATAATTACAATCAATCTTCCACCCGATTATTTTTTATTAAAATATAGAATATTTAGCATCTTTCCACATGAATGGTGGTATCAGACAATGTAAATGTGATGTGAGCTGGTTTTTTATTTTTTAAAAACCAATCTTTACAATTTCTGTGCAATTCCCACAGATTGTCTCTCAAGCTACAGAGTATCTGGATGTTCTTGTTTCCAGTAATTTGCTCCTCAAGCTGTGCAGTTCTAATGTATCTAATAGTGTAGAAACCAGAAATAGTATTTTGCTACGCCATCTCCTGTCCTTTTAATTATTTTTTTCTCTCTGTTATTTTTTTTCGTCCTCTCCTCAAAACTGTGCCCTTCAGCACTGGTGGGATTCCCCGAAGGCAGAGCAGCATTTCAGTCCATTGCAAGTCTTCCACATAGTCCATAGTATATAGAAAAGTTGTGCTGTCAAAAATCAGGTTTCCACCTGTTGCCTTTGAAAATGCCATTGTGTTTTTGCCTGGGAAAGGATTCTCAGGGAAACAGCAGTTTGCACAGTATGCTCAGCTCGTGCCTCTGAATTCCCATGTTTGTTGACTTCTGAGTTCCACATTGTAACTGTTGGCATCCAGCCTTGGAGTGATGAAAGACTGAGAAAGCCCTCAGAGGTGTGATGGAAGTGGGAGCAGAGAGTTTGCCAAACCCTGCAGTTAAACAGCCAACAGTGTCCTTTTGCTCTTGGCTCCTGTGCTTCACTTCAGCTGCCCAATAGATGTAAGAATGAGGTAGTTTCCATTGAAAACATGTTTGAATTGAACTAAGACTCTTTCCTGCTCTTATTTTTGTAACAGTTCTTACAATATGTCTTGCAGGGATTGTAGCATATCCTCAGCATGAGCATCCAGAGAAACTGGAGTGTAGGACAGACATACAGCAGGATTGTGCTTGAGCTACTTGTACTGCTTTTAGAACTGCCTTTCTGAAGGCTAAAATTTCCCCTGGTCCCTTAATTCAAGAATGTGCATTTAAAATGGGTCAGTTTTCTCTCTCCTGTTTGTTTGAATGGAAGTGATGTCCTTGCTCCGCTGTGAAGGGAGTGGGTACCACATTTCCTGCCATGTGTCCCCCTGCACTGTCCAAACACTTGTCCCAGTTCAGCAGGTGGGACCAGTTTATCACTGTGTGGGTGTGACCAAAGCTGTGCATTCTACACCCTCTATGCCATCTCCCAGGAACTGTTCCCAATGGACCATTGGCAGCAGCTGCCCAGGGCACAGCTGACCCCTCACCCTGGGAGCTGGCTGGGAAAGAAGCCTGGCAGAGGAGCTGGGAGAACTCCCCTCCAGGGAGTCCTTGGCACCTCCACACCCACCTGAGGGCTCAGCTCTGCTCAGGGGCCAGCAACCATTCCAAAATCCCCCCTGACTCCCAGAGTCAGATCCCCCAATGTGGAACTCCCTGCCCTGGGGGACGGACTGGGGGCTCCCACCTGCACCTGAGGAGAGAGAATCTTGGGGTTTGGGGACTTGTGGGACCACTCATGGGATCCAGAAGAGGAGCAGAACCTGGACAGGAGGAGTCCACCAGACTGTGCCATCATCTGCACCAACAGATTTTTCACCTCCTTTTCCTTTGGACTCGGGGGAACCACGTGGGGCTCAGCACAGGGACCACCAAACCCCACTGTGTTTGTGCCCCAGGGGGCTGGGTTACACTGCTGGGGTTTGGGGGTTAAACCCAATTTCTCTTTGTGCCATTGCATTTATTGTAATTTGTTATTAAATTGTAACTCTGACTTACAATCTCTTTTGTGTTGGGTTTGTTTCTCCTGCCAGTTTACCTTTAGACCAGCACAACACTGAAATATGAATGTCCTTCCTATATGAACTACCCTCGTGCTGTGATTTGTGATCACTGTATGGTTCTGAGCATGCAAATCAGACTCTAAGGTTTGGACTTCAGAGACTGCAGTGGTTGGAGTGGTGTGACCTTCCCCTGAGCTGTCCAGTGCTCCTGTCACCAGATGTGGTAGGAGTGCCCTTCTGTGGTAGGTGTTATGTGTATTCTGAAAATCAGTGTTGGGAGAAGAGCTGAAAAAGGCAAATGTGAGCCCTACTCACATTTTTAGTGGCTAAAGTCTCTCAGTATTCCTGATACCATTTACATAATTTCTGTTTCTGTTGGTTGTAAATACTCTTCAGGCTACTGAGAAGCAGATTTCTGCATGTGCTTGATCATGTGCATGACATCATGAAGCCCATGCCTTCAGACCAGCAGTAGGGGCACAGCTGGACCTCAGGGCTGATTACAGGGTTAGGAATATTGCAGCAGCTGCACCGCAGACCAGAACAAGCACATTTTTCCTGAGGGAGTAGACTTCTGAAAGCAGCACTTAGATTCTTCAGGACATAACTGCTACCCCAGAAGAGGCATAAGCTGCTCTCCTGCCCCTAATACCAGACCTAATTATGCATTACTGTACTTAATTATGCATTACTGTACTGGGCAGGGAAGGTATTACGTTCTCATGGAGCTTGACAAGGTTTATGTGGACTAGCATTGCTATTATTTTGACCAAAGTAAAGGACTAATCTCACTCCTCTCCAGACTGATGTGGTGGTATCTGAAATCAGATTCTGAATCTCTGTTTTTAATTGCTCCATGTTCTAATCTCTTTTTGTTTGTTGATTCAGCTTTGGCTTTATTTGAGTGCTATGATTTTGAGTCCAAGTTCAGGTAGTGATTGAAGCAAGATAGGACTTCTTTCCTGTTTCATCTTCTTTTCTTGAAACAGATAAAGATCAATCCATGATTCTTCAAACAGATAAAGATCAATCCATGACTGAAGCATTAGAGAAGACAAAATGTCACCTGAGATTGTCCGCGCTGTGGAGTGTGTATGTTTGCCAAGCATGTGTTATGTAGGGCAGAGCAATCACCTGCTGATGGAGTTCAGACCTCATTTTGAGCCTCTGTGAGGCAGTGGTTGATGGTTCCAGGCTCTCACCTGTGCCCAGGTGCAACAGGGTGTACACCCATCTCCGTGGGTGTGGGAGCTCCTGCACAGGGAAGGGACAGACTAGGGAGAGTCCTGCAGCCTTTTCCTATGAAAAAGTCTGCCCTGCTCCTTCTCTTTTACATTCCCATGGCTGTGATCAGGCTTAAAATGCCAAAGAAAATGTTTGTACTGAGTGTCCAAAATGTCTTCCAACAACATCACAGCAAAAGCAAAAAAGGCAGAGCCAATTGCTGCTCCTGTGGAGCCTCTCCCTGTGAGTCTCTGAGCTGTATCCAAGGGTAAGCATCTCACTGAGGATCAAGGGACCAATTTTAGTGTCACCACTGTGTCCACGAGGCTCCAGTAGTATGTGGAAGTGCAGAGTGAAGACAGAACTCCAATGCTGCCTGCTGGCTGTTGTGCCCTACAGGTCTCCACCACACAGTGACAAGGAGCTTTTCTTCCTCCATCTTTTAGCAGTCAGCAACCTCAGCCACACAGGTTTTATTTCTTTGCAAAACCAAACTTAAAAATAGCGAGATGGTTCTTAATCAAGTGAGTTAGCACTGCATGAAAGGAATGCCATCTCTATAGAGCAGGTTATTGGCCCTTGCTCTCACAGTAATTGTTCTTATCTTCCTGCTTTCACCTCAGGAGGCCTCCTGTGAAAATGTGTCAGCTCTGCTGCCCTGTTCATAGGCAAAGCATGCTGTGTGTCAGGAATTACAGATTTTTTTTAAATATATGAATATGTTGGAGTCTGTGACTTGTGCAGCAGCTCTGACAAAATGCAGGCCAAAGAATAATTCACACTTGCTCCGTCTACCACCTTGTCACTCTTGATCTGTGCTGCTCAAACCCAAAATCCCCCAGCACCCAATTACCAATGTTTGAGGAGAGGTTCATGTTATTTAATGACAGAGGGCCAAGGTGATTTCTGTGTTATCCCCTTGCACCAACTGTGAGTCTGACACACAGTCAAGCAGTTTTCTTACCCATTGTCAAAAGAAGAGACTTTAGTCTCATGTTCCCAGTGCTCACTTGAAGTTGTCAAATTTATCCTGCCCTGTCATCTTAAATTCTTTCCAATGAAGAGTGACAGTGCAGCTTAAAAATGTCAAAGGTTGTAGCTTTTTTTAAGAGTATCTGTTTTCATCTCCCAGGAGGTTATTAAAAAATAAATAATAACCTTGAAAATAGACAGAAAGGAAGCACCTGAACAAAAGTAATCTCTGTAAAAATTCAAACAAAAACACTGACTTTGGTGTGAGGGAAAGTGAAAATATGCAAGTTCTCCTTCTCTCTTGGCTTTTTCCTACCTTCTTGTAACAGAGACATTCATCTATTTGCTGCCATGGCCACAGAGGGAAAAAATGGATTAGAGCAAGATATCACATTGCAGAAAATTAGTGTTCTTGCTGCAGTTGCCCCTGTACACAGCCAGAGTCGTGCCAAGTCTGGCTTCTCACCCCATGGATTCTTTGTCACTGCACTTGGCCATGCCAGTCTTTAACACTTGGCAGTTCAGTCCAGGGATTGGATTCTCACACATTACCAAGGAGCTTAGATCCATACCATTCATGACTACAAATATATTTAGGAACTTTCTGCAGTTAGGAGCACTTGGGGATAAATATCTGTCTGGTTGTCTGCTTGGTTTATGATGATTCTGTTGGGTACTGCCCAATATTTGGCTTCGAGCAGTGAACTGAAAACATGCCCTATAATGAATAAAAACTTAGTTGGAAAGAATTCTTTTGTTCTGACATGGGTTTGCTGTCATCTCCTGAAATGTTCTTAATTTCCTCTTGGAAATGGCTCCAACAATCAAAGCCTGCTCTGGTTCCAGCCATTTGGTTTAAATAAACAGCTGTATAGATTTACAGAACTGCTGGGCCTTGGGCCAGCTCGTCCTCTGCACTGCCAGCAGTGCCCAAAGGTCCCTGACACAGTGTGCCCTTCACTAAGCTCTGTCCTGTCTGCCACATCCTACTGGATTCGGTCTCCTTCTACATGTGAAACACGACTGGACATCCAGGAATGTCGGGATTTATGGTGTGAAAGCTGGAAGTAGCCAGCTAGCTCTTGGCTTGGCTTTGTTATCCCAAACCCACATGTTTCCCAACCCCTCTGGGCATCCCAGGGTTTCCTTTTAAGCTGCTTTAAACATGATTCTGCCTCTCCCTCTCTGCTTTTTTGTATTTTAGAAAGAAAATCCCTGGAAAATGGCTTTCTTGGGGTTGTTTGCTTTCAGAGACTGTACTAGAGCAGAAAATGTAATTAGAATGGAAGGCACTGGCTGAAGGTTTCATACTTCTGTCCTTAAACAGGCTATTTTAGCACTGGGAGTAGGATAGCTAAGGCAAAACAGGCTGTAAAATCCCTTTAGAAGCTGGCTAAATACCTAAGCTGTGGTCTTGAGCTATCTTTGCTCTGATGTGTTTGTGGGCACTGACACCATCGGAGTGAGGGCAGCACAGCCCAGAGGCCTCCCCTCTGCCAGGGAGGGAGTGTCCTCTCTGAGCATCAAACAAGGCACCCCAGGGAATGGTGCATCATTTCTGGGGCCCCTCAGCACCTTCAAACACGGTGAGGGGATAAGCCTCTGCTTTTGAACCGGGATGGACATCAGGAAGGTCTGGTGGGTGGGAGCTGCTGAGGAAGATCTAGATTTTAATTTCTGTTTGCTGGGAGTCAGGATGACTAAGGGCAGAAAGCAGCATCTCTTGAATCTGGTGGCAACTGCCCCTTTAGGAAACCAGTAATTGGCTCGTGATGAATGCTGGGATGCAAATGTGATCTTGATTTGGGACCTCCAGTACCTTCAGGCTTGCATATAACCAGGTAGCAAAGAGACATGTAAGAACCTTTATTGCACTGGCTCTTGAGCAGGGTCAGAATTCATCTCTGACTGCCGAGTTCTGGATGAGTTGATACCACACTTGGAACTTTCTTTGCCTTACTCTTCTGGGCTTTGACCTTACCAAACACTGGCCTGTGCAGGACCTTGCAGCACCTCCGGAGGCAACAGTGTCTAAAGCAGCAGCTCCCTTTGGGGTTCTGTCAGCTCATCCAGAAGCTGATTTTTGGAGGTCTGTGCTGTTTGCTACTCTGTCAATGAAAACCTTAAGTCCAGTGGACAGGGTGATCTGTTTTTAAATTCCTTCGGACACCAAACTGTGATTAAAAAAAAAATAGTTGTTCTGTTAGCCTTGAAAGTTTTCCAGGGTCTGGGTTAGCATTCCTTGACTTCTTGTTCTTGAGTCATTGCAAATGCATCCATACTTGGAAGGATGTGCCAGGGCAGTGGCCTTGAGTCCTCTGCACTTGTGTTCTAGGCCTCACTCCATGTCTCCAACACTTGGAGAACAGCACATGCGATCAGTGTGTTGATGCTGCAGTCTTGAGATGTTTTATTTTTCCAGCTCTGGCTCTGTGTGGGTTTTGTTTCAGTGTCTCCATTGTACACATCCAAGTTTTGCCTTCTGCTTTGCATGTAGCTCTCAGTGAAGATGGCCAGCAGTCCTCATGGATGTGCTACATATTTCTGAGGGAACTTTCTTGTTCTGATAAACAGCACATTCCTCAGAGAGCAGCAAGGGCCTACAGGGAGCTGTTTGACAGCTCTGACCCCTGGTGAGGTGTTACAGAGCAAGCTGAGGTCATTCCAGAGGTTGTGTTTTGATCCTCTGTTGCTTTAGGTCAGCACTGAGTGGAGGGGATTAAGGGATTCTATGAGGGGTCCACTGTTGGGGAGAGCCTTGAAAAGAATGTTTGCCATTGCCACTGCCTGCTGTGGGAAATTCTTAGGATCACTGCAGCAAGCGCCGGGATTTCTAGGGAGTCTTGAGCAAGAAATAGCCTGAGGCAAGATTTATCATTCTTATCTAGCTGGGGCATTTCTGCAGGAGATGCTGTTTTACAGCTTTTTGATTTTTTCTGTAATCTTTAATTTAGATTTAAGGGGCAATGAAAAAAGTTAAGTTTTTTGTCCTAATTTTTCTCTTGTTGTTTTTGCTCACATGAAATTCACTTTATGGCTATTTGCATCACAATACTTAGAGGAAAAGTATTTCCCTTAGAATTTGTTATTTGTCCCCAAAGCTGCGTTAATTAACTAGTTCATGCATTCACATGCTGAAAAGTCACTTTAACTCAACCTACGTCTCCTTAACACCTACTCAGCCTGGTGTTAAAAGGTGCTGTCGCAGTGTGGGTTTGGCTTGAGGGAGATGAGAGCAGTGGAAACAGGAGATTGTCCCGGTGCCAGCCCAAGCCCCAGCTCTGGCACGTTCACCTCGGATTGGCATCTGGGTGGGAAAGCTCCCAGTGCTCTTTGGTAAGCGCAGAGGAGGCACCGCGGGGTGATGATGCAACGTGCCCAGGGGAAGGTGCGCTCCTCCCGTGCGTCACAGGCGCTGAGAAACGCTCCTTAGGAGCTGGTGTTGATTGGAGGGACTTACCCTTGTTGATTGATAATGTCATTAATGGATACATCTATCATAGAATTTGCTTAATAGTTATTATAAAAATCACTTTATATAAAGTAGCTTAGCATATGGCAAAAATCGTAAGGTACAGATGTGTAGGACCTGTCCTTGAAGCTTCTACACTAAGGGGCCTTAGGGATTTCTTGTGCTAACTAAACTAGTCTGGACACCATATGAAACAAAGCTAAATCAGAAGATATATCACAATAAGAGAAATTTGCCAATTAGACTGGTTATAGTTGCCAACAGATCCGGTTTGGGGCAGTTTTGAGCCAAAGGTAAAAAAGACACATGAGGAAGACCACAAACTTCATCCCCAAAGACCACCAGAGACCCTCACCCCTAATTACCAGGAGGAAAGGAGCAGGCGCAAGAAGGAGGTGCAGGGGCAGAGAAGATGGAAATCAGTTCTCAGATCTCATTATAATAAAACACTGTATCACACAGTCCACAGACAAGACACACCGAAGGTTAAACCTTTTAACAATTCTACCAGGATTTTGAATACACACATTTTTGTAGCGTTTACTTTGAATACAGCCCCCTGTTATTTCATGCAGCTCTCTGTGCCTGAAGGTCTCCAAACGATTTCAGATCTGTAGTGAAATGCCCCATTGTTGTCTCCTTTGCCTGTCATCTCCCTGTGCTTGACTTCCCTGTAGTGCCTCCAGTCACCGACAGTCCTTCAGCCAATGTCAGAGCAAAGAACTTGTACTTGCTCTGCACTGACACACCTGAAGTATAATCAGAAACTTGAACTCCTTCTGCCTACTACGTTCTGTCAGTGTGGGGAAAAAAATCCTGAATCTCAAAAGAGAATCTTGCGCTTGAATATTTGGTGAAGGGAAAGGTTCTGGTTTGGTCTTTAGCATATTGTGACTTCATCTTGTATTGCTCAAGCCAGCAGTTACTAAAAGCTTTTTGGCACAAAATCCCACTGGTATTTCAAGCAATGAATTGAATTGCCTGGAAACACCGTATCCCCTTGAGAACCACTGAAAGGAAACATGTTTGTGTTTGGAACACACCTACAGCTGACATGAAGTTCACAGGTGGGAGGGTCCTTCTTGTCTTTTCATTGCTAACTGTCTTATAGAACTGGTTTCTTTCAACAGGAACTTATCATAAAATGGTTTAATTTTTT